>CM029392.1:596402-911669 GCA_017165825.1 Hepsetus odoe
AGGTCGCCAGCCCATCGCACAGTATATATATATATATATATATATATATATATATATATATATATATATATTTCTAATTAAGGTCTGATTGTTATTTTTCCCACACAAAAAAGAAAAACCCAACCTTTAATTAAAGTACATTTATTCACTGGGAAATAATGTCACATTAAGAAATACATTTACATGAAATCATGTATGCGACAATTATTGGCACACCTAATAATCCCTATAAAATAATGTAATTGAAGAAATTTGTAATTTATAGTTTAGTTTTTAAAGTTGAGCAGAGTAAACTGGAACTTTCAATTAGTAATTAATGACTTCCTGTGTCCCTTGGGAATAAATATGATGTGACACAGATATTGCTCTTAGCCACTCTTCAACAAGGGAAAGTTTAAATAAGGCATATGTGTGGACCTTCATAATTCAGATAATGGGTACAATAGCTACTTGCATAAACCTGCCTGTATCTACAGTCTAATAAAGAAGTGTAAAACAACGGGAACAGTGACAAACCAGGCTGGACGAGGACCCAAGTTTATCTTGCCACCATGCACAGTGAGGAGGATGGTAAGAAAAGTAAAAAATTCTCCAAAGCTCACTGTAACAGTGTAATACTGTAACATTAATCAAAGAGTGGTATTTTGGGGGTCACAAAGTCTCCATGACAACCATAAGATGCTATCTCCATGCCAACAAGCTGTTTGGGAGACATGCAAGGAGAAAGTGTTTTCTCACTTACAATCACAAACATAAACATCTGGAGACTGCTAATCAGAACTGAGGTTTCAGATGAGACCATGTGCTTTGGTCAGATGAGACTAAAATTGAGCTTTTTGGCATCAAACATTCTAAGAGGGTCTAATTGTTAGGGTACATGGCATCATGAACTCTTTGAAATACCAGGATATTTTAAATCAAAATCTGGTGGCCTCTGCCAGAAAGCTGAAGCTGGGTTGTCACTGGGTATTCCAGCAGGAAAATGACCCTAAACAAATGGCAATATCTACACAAAAATGGCTCTGCAGACACAAAATCAAGCTCCTCCCATTGCCATCTCAGTCTCCAGACCTCAACCCCATTGAAAACTTGTGGAGTGAGCTGAAGAGGAGAGTGCAAAAGAGAGAGGACCCAGGATTCTGGACGATCTTGAACAATTGTGCAAAGTGGAATTGTCAAAAATCCCTGTCTCTGTATTCTCCAACCTTGTGAAATTTTATAGGAGAAGATGCTCTTGTCTTGTTGACAAAAGGGGCTTTGTATGATATATTAACAGCAGGGGTGCCAATAATTGTGGCACACATGATTTCATGTCAAAATTTATTTCTTAATGTGGAATTTCTTAATTTCTTAATTTTTTTTCCCCCAGTTAATAAATGTACTTCAATTAAAGGTTGGATTTTTCTCTTTTTTTAAATTGTGAGCCTATATTTTTTGGGGGAAAAAAAGAATTTGTTAGAAGCCTAAGAACACATCTTAACCAGGGGTGCCATTAATTGTGGAGGGCTCTGTAGCTGAGATGAGGTTGATCTGCAGAACTGGATTAAAGTAAACTAATCTCTCTGTTGGTATTAGGTTTTAATCCAATTATATATCTGTCTCGAGCAGCAGATGTGTTGGGTTTGTTACATTTGTTATCCAGTACATTCTGGATAAAACCAATAGTATTGAGGATGGATGTAAAGGCTAATTTCACAGACTTGTTCTTTCTCAACATGACTATTAAAGCCACCAACAATCATTATTTTATACACCGCCAGGCTTGCAAGAAAATCTCTGAACTCTTTTAAAAACTGTGAGTAGGGTGCTGGTGGCCTATAGATTGTGAAAAGTCTTTTTTTGTATTTGGGTTAATTATATTGATAAAAAATTTTTCAAAAGAAGACAAGTTTAAACCTGTTCTGACTGAACACTAAGGTGTTTTTATGCATAACTGCTATACCTCCCCCTCTGCCACTTAAGTGAGGATTGTGTACATAGCTATAACCTGTCTTGGTTTCATTTAATCTAATAAACTCATCAGGTGTAACCCAAATTTTTGTGAGACACAGAGCATGAAAATCCTCTTCATTAATCATCTCATTTAAAATTACAGCTTTAGAGTTTAATGATCTAACATTGAGTCCCAGCTTTATATCTAAGGTGCTGTTGTTTGCTGATGTAGAAAGTTTAACATTAATCAAATCGGTAGAGCAGATTTCCTGAATTTTTCTTTGGTATAGTTTTGTTTGGGGAACAGACATATTTGTTTGGGGAACAGACGTACTGTCTCAGTATAGTGACCCTTGAGTGATGCCTTATTGCAGCTCACAAACAGTTGGTTTAGCCAGTGTGTTAAATTTGGTGTTATCACTCTTTCATACTGGTCACTGGAAGTTCAACATGGTATCGCATGGCAAAGAACTCTCTGAGGATCTGAAAAAAAGATTTGTTGCTCTACATAAAGATGGCCTAGGCTATAAGAAGATTGCCAACACCCTGAAACTGAGCTGCAGCATGGTGGCCAAGACCATGCAGTGGCTTAACAGGACATGTTCCACTCAGAACAGGCTTCACCATGGTCCACCAAAGAAGTTGAGTGCACATGCTCAGCGTCATATCCAGAGTGTTGTCTTTTGAAAATAGACGTATGAGTGCTGTCAGCATTGCTGCAGAGGTTGAAGGGGTGGGGGGTCATTCCAGAAGGAAGCCTCCTTTAAAGATGATGCACAAGAAAGCTCGCAAACAGTTTGCTGAAGACGAGCAGACTCAGTACATGGATTAGCAGAGCATGATCCCCTCCCTTTGGAAACTGGGCCGCAGGGCAGTATTCCAACATCATAACGGCCCAGGACACCTCAAACATGACCACTGCCTTGCTAAAGAAACTGAGGGTAAAGGTGCTGGACTTGCCAAGCATGTCTACAGACCTAAACCCTATTGACCGATCTGTGGGGCATCCTCAGACAGAAGGTGGAGGTATGCAATGTCTCTAACAACCACCAGCTCTATGATGTTGGCATGGAGGAGTGGAAGAGGATTCCTGTGGCAACCTGTGAAGCTCTAGTGAATTCCATGCCCATGAGAATAAAGGCAGTGTAGTTTTATAGTTTTATTATCTATATATACAAAACAAGATCCAAGGACTGCAGTTCTAACTAAAACCAAGGAACTTCAGCCTAAACCAAGATACCAAGATACCAAATTACCAAGTGTTAACAAAACCACCATACCGTGTAGGCTTAGCCTAACAAATGAGCCGTGTTCTGTTCTGACTCATCGGGGCTTCCCAATGAAGCACACCTGTGCCTTCATGAGCTCAGGTGTGCTCAGTCAGAACAGAGCGCCCTCTACCGTGCCCAAAACACACCTCACCAGTGACAGAATCCCCCCCCACAAAAGGCACAGCTCCCAAGGCGCCAAAACATAGCCGAACCTCTGGGGGGGAGGTCAAGAACAAAAAACACTCTTCAAAAAAGGCCCTTTATGGGCCATATGGTCAGGTCCACAAAACACTTCAATACAAAGGGACCTCTGACCAGCCATGTCAAGGGTTGCTGGCGGTGGTGAGGGGAATCCTAGAAGTTCAGTCCATTTCTTTATCTGTTGCCTGGACTCGACCCTGGAGTCACTGGAGGAATCGTCTGACTCAGTAGAATGCCTTGCCTTTACGGAACTTGAAAGAGAGCTAAACACAGAAGATTTCACAAGGTTCAAAGAGGAAGGCTTTTTCACATAGTCTGAACTCAGCTTCCAACCCCTGCCATCCTTGTTTTCCACGTCTCTCATCGCAGAGTCTACAGTGCAGAAGTTTTCACTCACTTTCTTGAACTGAGACAGGTCACTGCTGATGTCTTTTGGCTCTTTCCTCTTCTTGATCATACTTCTCTGCTGCTTGGAGCTCAGTGAGGCAGCATCCCAGCTCTTGGTTCCACTACGAGAAGTTCCACATGGAGTCCTCCACCAGCCACCTTGTTCTGAGTCTGCTGAATTGTGAGGGTGAACTGAAGGTAGGGTGTCTCTGATTGTGCTCTGAGCACCATTCTTCAAGTCATCATGCAGCTGCTCAACCTCTGGAATCTTTACCTGCTTCTCCATCAGACTGTTCTTCAGCTGCTCTGCTCTGGCGTTAACCACCAGGGTCCCAGCATGCACTGGTGTCTGTGGAGTGAGTCGAGATTCGAAGATCGCCAATTTTGCTTCCATACCTCTGACCAGCTTCTCCAGCGTGGTGCGCTTACTGGCCTCACTTCGGGCTTTTCTCGGTTCAGCCTGCAGAGCAACGTTGAGGTCCTGCACCCGTCTCAGCTCTGCCCTGGTCTGATTCAGCTGTTCTTCCATAGTGGCTACTTTAGCTTCCAGCTTCTCCTGAATGGTTGGAGTCTCTACTCTCCTCATTGCCTGGCATGCAGTTTGGTCCCTCTGTTCATCCGTTCTCTCCAGCCTCTATCTTTTGACAACCATCACAGCTTGCAGTTTTATTCTGGAGACCTCTCTCTCTTTTCTGAATTTACTGCTCTTTTCATAAAGTTCACCTTTGTCTTGAGCCAGAGCTTTTCTTTCTGTTTCCATGGCTTCAATCTCCCTCTGGCATATGGACAAGAGTCCTTTGGTCCTCTCCAGCTGAGAAAGCAGATTGGTGATCCTTTCCTTGTGTTTCAACCCTTCGTTTGTGACCGAAGCATTCACCTGTAGCATAGAGGTTTCTTTCTCCGTCAGCTGCTGGTGGAGCACTGTCAGCCACTCCTTCTTCTGATGTCCAAGCTTCCACCTTCTGAACCTTCTCTGAAGACTTGCTGCCCAGCGCTGCTTCTTGAAAACAGATCTTTGCTTGTGCATTCTTACTGCAGCCTGAATAATGGTGGCAGCTTTGTGCATTGCAGCAACATTCTTTCGAACAGAATAACCTCTAAAAGCTGCCTGGATGCATGTCGCAGACCTTTTCAACACCTGGAATTTCTCATGTTCAAATTTACCCTTAATGTAGGACCTATAATATCTTTGAATGATGATGGCTGACACCCTTATGGCCTAGTACTTTACTACCTCCCTGTGTCTTCTGAACGTAGTCTGAATCAGGGAAGCTGCCTGATGTTGCAGGATAATCTCCCTTCTGACCCTCTGACCTCTGAAGCAGGCTTGCAGGAACATTGCAGCAGAGCTCATTTTCAAGGATTCCTCCCTCTGCTTTCTGGCATCAAGTGTGGAACGATACCTAAGCTGGATGGCAACAGCAGCATGTTTGATGCATAAATATCGCGCCCGAGCACAGTGAGCCCTGTAAGCACATTGCATCACAGTGGCAGCCTGGTGCTTCTGTTTCAGAGTCTGTCTGGTCTTCATCCCTCGGAACGCGGCTTGCAGAACAACAGCAGCCATTTTTTTCGCCTTCAAGACTTAATTTCTTGCTTCATCATATTATCTCGGTAATATCGCTGAACAGTCCTGGCTGCCCACAGAAGCTTCAGGTAGTATTTTCTGCTTAGATGCTTCCTTACCTGTGCCTGAATGGTTACTGCAGCTTCATGTTCAATCCGCACCTGCACCCGAACTTTCATTCTAAACTTCCCACTACCCTAGAGCTGCTCCTTCTCTGCTTCCTGCCCAGCAGACGGGTTAGTGGTGCTGGGTTTGGGGGTCGACTCCTTGATGCCGCTTTCCTTGCTGCAAAGGGCTTTCTTGGTCGACCTCCCTGGTTGCACGATGCAGGAAGCGGTCTCCACCGTCCTCCTGCTCTCTGTGTCAGGAACGGACTTCTTTGCCACTGCCTCGCTTCTCTTGTTGTGGGTGGCCTTTTTTGCCTTCCTCTCATGTTTAAGGGTGCAGGGAGCGTTTACTACCAATGTTTCGCTGCTATTCGCGCTGGCTGTATTCACCGCTGTATTTTCACATTGAGCTGTGCAGAGCGCCGTGTTTACTGTAATGCCGCTATTAGCTGCGCAGGGCGCGTCCACTATCAACGTCCTGCTTTGAATGACATAGGGAGAAAGCTCCGACATCCTCCTGCTTTCCGGAGTGGGAAAAGACATGTGGCTCAACACGTCCAGGCACCGCTGTGTCTTCGCAGCTACAGCGACCAGCCTCTGCAGCAGGAAGTTGAACCAGTCTGCGCCCATCTCGGGACCCAGGCGGCTGACTAGCGGGATCTCTGACGTCAGCCGTGTCAGATGTTTCTCGAGCTCCCTGGCTGTGGCTGCCGGCGTCCGTCGCACCCAATCCTCACCCTCCAATTCCTCACAGAGGTCCACAGACTCAACGCACGCCGACACCCTCATCTCCCAGGTTTCAATAAGCTATAACGTCTTCTTAATCATGGCTGCACTCATTTGCAACACCCGCTCGTGATCGCACTCCTGACTCGCGACATCCACCCGCTGGCGGCTCATTTCTGTAACGGTGGCGAGGTGCGGGAAGGACGCCAATGCAGAGCCAGGAGTTTGGAACATAGTTTTATTATCTATATTTACAAAACAAGATCCAAGGACTGCAGTTCTAACTAAAACCAAGGAACTGCAGCCTAAACCAAGATCCCAAGATACCAAATTACCAATTGTTAACAAAACCACCATACCGTGTAGGCTTAGCTTAACAAATGAGCTGCGCTCTGTTCTGACTCATCAGGGCTTAAATAGTCAGCCCCAATGAAGCACACCTGTGTCTCAGTCAGAACAGAGCGCCCTCTACCGTGCCCAAAACACACCTCACCCATGACACACTGTAATACAAGCAGTACACTGACTACTTTACATTGTATCAAAGTGTCATATCTTCAGTGTTGTCCCATCAAAAGATATAATAAAATATTTACATAAATGTGAGGGATGTACTAATTTTTGTGAGATACTGTATATACCCCACTAGCAGCGAGTCTGACTCTCTAGCCCTCATTAAAGTCCTGATGCTCTCCTCTCACACTGAAACCATCTCCATTATGAAACTAACTGGCACTTCTCACAAAATAAACTGCTATTGCTAGTGATGGAGAAGGAACTACAACTAAACATACTGGTTGATGTTGATGATCAATCTAGACATTAGACATTTGTCCTTATAATAAAAACCCCTTTACTTTTGTCCTTATCTTACAGTGTCTCATACTACTGAGTTCACAGAGTTTGTTGACCTAAATCTGACACAAAAAAAGCCTGCTGGGCTCCTTTCGCAAAATCTACAACCATCTGACCTTCAGCATTCCACTCCTTGACACCATTTCCTACCCATCACCTCCTCATCACCTCTGTTCCCTACACCAACATGTCTGTTAAAATCTGCACCAATCACCACTCTCTCTCCCCTCAGTACACTCTCTATCACTTCATCCAACTCACTCCAAAATTCTTCTTTTTCTTCCATCTGACAACCAACTTGTGGGGCATAAGCACTAACAACATTCATTATCACACCTTCAACTTCCAGATTCAAACTCATCACCCTCCCTGACACCCTCTTCACTTCCAAAATACTCTCCACATACTCTTCCATCAGGATAACACCTACCCCATTCCTCCTTCCATTCACACCATGGTAAAACAATGTAAACCCTCCTCACACACACCTGGCCTTACTACCCTTACTACCCTTCCATCTAGTCAAAACAAAATGTCAACCTTCCTTCTCTCCATCATATCAACTAATTCTCTACCTTTACCAGTAATACTGCCAACATTCAAAGTTCCTGCTCTCCCCTCCACTCTCCTCCCCTTCTTTCTCTCCTCCTCCCTCCAGACATGCCTCCCTCCTCTTCTTCTTCTCCTTTGGCCAACAGTAGCCCAGTTTCCACCAGCACTATAATAATAGGCCATAAAAAGGGGTGGAGATAGTCTATAAATAGGCAATAAAAATGGTAATAGTGACACTGATGAGGATGATGGCATTCTTGAGAACACCTAATCTGAAAGAAGCTGACCAATCACATTCAAGCTGTTCTCAGGTTTCTAACATTTACATTTGTGGCATTTAGCAGACACTCTTATCCAGAGCAACTTCCATGTCCTAATTATAGGGACAGCCCCCCTGGAGCAACTCAGGGTTAAGGGTCTTGCTCAGGGTCTCAGTGGTGGTAGTGCCAGAGGTGGGAATCAAACCTGGGACCTCTAGGTCTATAGGCAAGTACCCTACCACTAGACCACCACCAGATACATATAAGATAAATGCATGGCAGCAATTGACCAGTGAGATGTTCTTTCTTCTGGAAAGACAGATGCCTTGTGAACAAAGAGCTCACGCATAAGAAAAAGCTGCTTTGTTAAAAAAGAATCCCAAAAAACTATCCTATTGTCACGTGGCGGTGTTGAGGACTGGACGCCAACACAGAGCTGAGCTTCGTACTGGACTTTAATGACGGATAAAGTGCACAGAACTCAAACTAAACATAACAAATGTAAAACAAAACCCAAGTAAATTCACAGTGCGCACACAGGATGACCAGCACCCTGCTCTGTTTCACTGGGGCTTATAACCCCAGCCCCAATGAAACACACCTGGCACCCAAGCTCAGGTGTGCACAATCAGAGCAGGGCGCCCTCTACTGGCACAGGACCGTTACAGTACCCCTCCCCAAAGGCGCCTACTCCGGGGCGCCAGATCCTGCTTCATCCAAAGCATCCACAGCCCCTCGAAACCCCGCCTCATCCGGTGGACTTGGACCTCGTCCCTCGAAGCCCCGCCGCCTCCGTGGTGATGGTGAAAGTGAAAGTGAAAGTGACAACCCTTGTCATTGCGAGGTCACGGCACAGCACACATGAACCACAACGAAATTGGACCTCTGCATTTAACCCATACACACACGTGCAGCAGTGGGCAGCTATTGAAAGCGCCCGGGGAGCAGTGATGGGGACGGTACCTTGCTCAAGGGTACCTCAGGGCAACCCACTGGGGTGGGAATCGAACCCACAATCTTCCGATGCGGGGCCAACTCCCTACTCCCAACTCCCTAACCACTAGGCCACCGCTGGTGGATGTCCCTTCAGTCCCACCTTGTGCTGACACGTGAGCCGGCATCACAGCCCCGCTTCCCCAGGGGCTGCCGCGGGGGCCGGCTCCGCAGCCACGCCCTCCTGGTTGCTGGAACTGGAACAGGCGCGACATCGGGCAATCCTGGGAGGGGAGCGGACCGCTCAAACCCTATCCCCCCAGCCTCCAGCACCTGGAGGGTCCGGTGGTCCTTCACGGACATCCCCACGGAGCTCTCGGCTCGCGACGTCCATCTGCAGTGGCTGGTCATTCTGTCACGGGGCGGTGTTGAGGAGTGGACGCCAACGCAGAGCCGAGCTTCGAACTGGACTTTAATGACGGATAAAGTGCACAGAACTAAACATATTAACCAAAACAACAAATATAAAACATAACCCGAGTAAATTCACAGTGCGCGCACAGTGTGACCAGCCCCCTGCTCTGTTTCACTGGGGCTTATAACCCCTGCCCCAATGAAACACACCTGGCACCCAAGCTCAGGTGTGCACAATCAGAGCAGGGCGCCCTCTACTGGCACAGTACCCCTCCCCAAAGGTGCCTACTCCGGGGCGCCAGACCCTGCTTCATCCAAAGCAGGATCCCCGAAAGGAGAAGGGCAGCGCAAACGTCCAACAAAAAGTCCAAACAAAGTCCAGTCGAACGCTCCGCTCTCACCGCGGTCCTCAGGCGGGTTCGGCTGCGGCCCTCGAAACCCCGCTCTCTCTCCAGCGGTCTGGATTGGACGCAGCCCCTCGAAACCCCGCCTCCTCCGGCGGACATGGACCTCGTCCCTCGAAGCCCCGCCGCCTCCGCGGTGATGGCGGATGTCCCTGGAGTCCCACCTTGTGCTGACACGTGAGCCGGCATCGCAGCCCCGCTTTGATCGAGCCGAGCTTCGAACTGGACTTTAATGACAGATAAAGTGCACAGAACTCAAACTAAACATAACCAACATAACAAATGTAAACCATAACCCGAGTAAGTTCACAGTGCGCACACAGTATGACCAGCACCCTGCTCTGTTTCACTGGGGCTTATAATCCCAGCCCCAATGAGACACACCTGGCACCCAAGCTCAGGTGTGCACAATATATATGTATATGTATATATACACACCTTTTCATACTAAAGACCACCGTTTGGGTGGCGGTGGTCTAGTGGTAGGGTACTTGCCTCTGGATCAAGAGGTCCCCGGTTCGAATCCCACCTCTAGCACTACCACCACTGGGTCCCTGAGCAAGACCCTTAACCCTGAGTTGCTCCAGGGGGACTGTCTCTGTAATTAGGAAATGTAAGTCGCTCTGGATAAGAGCGTCTGCTAAATGCCGTAAATGTAAATGTAAATGTACTAAACAGGCTTAATTGTGATAGTTTAACATCTCATTTGTTTACTTTTTAAATGTGTAAAAAATAATCATCTAGCCACTTTACTTTGATATTTGATTATTTTCAAGTTTATGTTTGCAGTAACCCCTGCTAATTTGCTAACTGACACTATTAAGTTCATATTCCATGGTGTTTATTCAATTGTCAAAGCTGATATAGTCCCTGAGTGATGCAATACTGAAATACACATAAGCCCACACACAAAGTGGCATTATTATTATTATTATTATTATTTTTATTATATCAATAATAATAATAACGTGCAAGAGTTAGGGAGTTGGCCCTGCATCTGAAGATTGAGGGTTCGATTCCCTCACAAGTAGGTTGACCTGAGGTACCCTTGAGCAAGGTACTGTCCCCGTCACTGTCCGCGCTTTCAATAGCTGCCCACTGCGGTGTTTGTGTGCGTGGGTTAAATGCAGAGGTCCAATTTCGTTGTGGTTCACGTGTGCTGTGACCTCGCAATGACAAGGGTTGTCACTTTCACTTTTTCACTTTTTTTTATTATTGTTAGACTTTTATTTATATTGTTAGAATATTTGTTATTTTTCATTACAGACATATGCTCAGAATACACTATTCACTGGTGGTTGAGAGGGAATATAAGGTGACTTTTTACATATACCACATTTATTGTTGTTAAAGCGTGATACACTTTACTGAATCAATTCAAATCAAACCCCCCTGAACGACTGGAATAATCGCGTTTACCATTCGGTCCAGTAGAGGACGCTACAGGTCTCCGCACTCCGCTCTAAAGGCGGGCTCCCTGCAGTAGACCAGCGGTGGGTTATGGCTCTTTTCCCTATCTGTGATAGGACACGGCCATCCTTCCTGCTTCAGCATTGGCCGGCGCGGTCTCGTGTCCTGCACTACAATAGGCTAGGGTGGAATTCTACTGCACCGTTTAGCCAATCACGAAGCTATGGAGGCGGGACTTACAGTAGCTGGCTGTGGAGTGAAGATCGCTCTTCAGCAGTGCACCGGCACATCTGGAGGGTCCCCACCTGACCACCAGTTTACCTCCTGCAGACGGATATTTTGAAGGTAAGCACGAATTCAATGACAAACAGGGATTTTTAATCGATATTTAGTTCTGTAAAGTCATTTGTACAAGGGAGCTCATTAGGGCAGTGGCCCAGGCTGAGGTTTCTTCATGTGTAACCCCACTGTGTGTTTTCCCCTTTACTGTTTACTCTTTGCTGCTGTTTCTGTTTTTGTTGACGCACAGCTGCCTCTGCCCTCTTACAGTGACAACATTAACAGACCTGTGTGTCAGTGTCAAGGCTTTCGCCCCCAAAACAACAGGACCTACATTCCAGACAGCTCAGCACTACAGTTCCTTAGCGACCTTTCAGGGGAATCCTTCATATTTTCTCCTCGTGTCGAAGTAACCCCCAGTAGCTGCTGAATTATGAGACACACATACATTAAATCACCAAGTGAAGGCTCCTCCAAGGTGGACTTTATAAATCAGCCTGCGATCAGTAGTTTTTTAAAGAAGGTAGTTGTCGCACACCAAAGCTTGGCTTGGGCCTTCTTGAGACCTATGTAGACTCCATGGCTGATGTAGCCAACCTTTGGAGCAAAAGGAGAAGGACTTTAATGTCAGGCACTTTCTGGGCTGTAATTTGGGCATCTCAGTATTTCTGGCCTGTAATGGAGTAAACTCCACCCTGGGGTTTGGGCTATAATTCCGGCTGGCTTTTATCAACATGCTTTTATGTTCGGAAGCACTTCATTATAGTTTTATAGACGTGGCATGTGGAAGTTAATCCACATTGAGGAGGTGTTTTCATGAGCCAGTTTGTGTGGTTCAGATTCTCTGTGTATGGATCAGGATGATGTCCTTGAAGCCTTTGTTGGTCGTGTATGGTACATCAGCATTCCAGAGTTCATGTGAATATGAAGGTGCTCAGCAGGGTTGAAAGATTGCAATATGTAAGGTGCATGCTAACGGTCTTCTGGCTTGCATAGTTGTTAATATCAGAAAAGAAAGCAGACCCTTAGTGTGGAAAAGATGCCATGGCTGGGAAACCCAATGCATGCAGGTCTGCACTTTGCAGAAAGTGTCAGTCTTGAACACTTCCATACACCAGGATCACACCCAGCTTTTTGCATGTGCTTTTCTAGCATGTGCTTTTTATTCATTATGAATAAACCTAAAATAGGATGTTCTGGGAATAAATTCTGGTTTGGATTGTTTCAGAGATGTGAAATTGTTAATCTTAATTGCTTTTATGGCATTCTGAGCTGATTTAATCATGTTACCACTGCAATACTTACTACTTATTACTTAGTATTTTTTTTTTGCACCCACACTTTAACCAAAACACTGCTGCTCCATCACACTGCCAACAACATGTGCTGCTTTGTTCTGCAACACTGCAGCTATCCGTTAGATGAATGCACTGTATGTTCTGTCTATTGTTTTGTCTGTTGTTGTCTGCACTTGTCTGTTTGCCTTGTCTTGTGTCTTACGTTGTGTCTTATGTCGTCTTATGTGTTGCACCAGGGTCCTGGAGGAATGTTATTTCATTTCACTATGTACTGTGTATGTGGTTTAAATGACAATAAAAACCTACTTGACTTGACTTGACTTGAACAGAAGTATACACTTTTGACTTTCTTACAAAGCCAGCACCTTTTGAGTTGTTGGCATATTTTGTCAAAGGCTCCATAGCATGGGAAATAAAAAATTCCTCAGTTTTTGTAAATGAAAGTTTGATGTATAGATTTTTGAGCATCAAACACATATATTTAAAAACATACTATTCACACTCCGATCTGTGCAGTCAATATATTGAAGAATAGCCTCAAAAATCTTTTTTTTTTTTGTGACATCATGAAAAAACAATACATCCCACTAATCTTCCTGCAGCAGTTTAGCTTTGCTGATTCTTACTTTAGTTGTAAGGGATATATCAGCCCAGACTGCTTTTGAAAGAGGCAAGGTAAGGGTCAACCAATCAGAAGATACTTCATTTACACACATCAGTCTCTGTTCAGCTCTGACTCCATTTACATACATCAGTCAGACTGTTAAATTGAAAGGGAGATTGGAAAATTGTCATGTGTACATTACTATAGCTATTGTTTTTTAATCTTGCTCTGAGAAAATCATCTAAATATACTTACATATTACAATCACATTCAATACCTAACGAGGTGGCACGGGTAGATGTGAGTGTATCAGTGTGTGAGTGCCATAAGCCTCGTTACAGGATCCTTTTACTTCTCCAGATGTGTTTCATTTGACGGCCTGTGTCCCTCTGAGACCACTTAACGGGCACTTAGCTTCATCCATCATCGCTTTTATTGAAGCAATTCATCTCTCTCTTGTCCTGTGACATGTCAGAAGGGACAAAGGCATATGCACTTTCCATGGACGTCCACAGAGGTGCAAGTGATTACTGCAGTAGTGTGTGAAGGGCTTTTGTGTACTGGTTTCTACTCCACCTTTGTAGTTAGCGAGTTCCTTGAAATTAACATGTTCCTCGATTTCACTTTCATTTATAAAGATAATCCTCCTTTGATACCTATAGGAAACTCATACAAAACAGCTGCAGTAGCCTCAGCTTTATGAAGCAATGTTTGTTTTGTGACTGTATCTTTCTTTATTTCTTTATAAGTATTGAGGAAAATGTAAACTGAATGTAAATTGAAATGTGCTAAAGCAGTTTCACAATTTTTATACTTTGCATGCAATTTTCATAGAACACAGTATGTTTATTAATTTTCTCCTTTATTGCTCTACAATGGATGTGAAGACACAGAAATATGCTATTTATCATTTTACAGTTCATTCCATACAGTCAGAAATGAAAATAAATGGCTACTAATCTTGCTAACATCTCCTTGTGTTGATTTACTGCAGAGGAACCAGGCAGGGTTGCCCAATGCTTTAGATGTAGTCCCCCTGCTGAGCAAATGCAAGAAGCAAATCATAAATTAGCACAGTGCATCAAACTAAATTTCATTTAATGCAGGAAACTTGCTCAATGAATCAATTTGATGCTTTCACTAGCAATAAAATTGATCAAAAAGTTATTTTAAATGTGCCTACAGCAATGATCTAATGATCATTTTCCTTCTATTAAATTAAATCCTTTCTAAAACATCAACATTTCTTGAATGAGTTGCTTTTCTGGCAGTTTAGCTGAATTGTTCCCCCACTTTTTATGGGATCTCAAACCTCAAAGCTATGTGACTTTTTAAAAATATTTTTATATGGGTATATATTCGGACTAAACTAAAAGGGTGGCGGTGGTCTAGTGGTAGGGTACTTGCCTACGGAACTCTGGATAAGAGCGTCTGCTAAATGCCGTAAATGTAAATGTAAATGTAAACTCACTTCTCCCACTTGAGTCCATATGAAAAGAAAGGATTTATACTTATAGAATGCTTTCATTTTATATATAAATGAAAAGAAATTATTTAGACGAAACTGCAAAACATGACAAATGGCTGTATATTAGTGTGCTATATATATATATATATATATATATATATATATATATATATATATATATATCATATATATCTCACTTGTGGTGTCAGTTAGTAATACATATGGCTAGAGCAGTCCACAAGGTCAACTAAAGTATGTTTTAATGGTGGATAACATTACTATTAGAATATTTTTATTTACAAAGCTCACTGGGTGAAAACTATGCAGGTGGTTCATTCAGTAAGGTTTATAAAAACTGTCCAAAAGTGATTTTAATTGATCTCTTCGTTAACACTGAGTAGTCATAGAAGATATCATATTACTATGGTTTAGTAAAAGCCGTTCCTCACCTTGCCTTAAGTTAAGGGGCTGCCCAACACCAATCTCTGGCTTATGCCATCACAAGTTCCTTTCTTCTACCAAGCTTAAGTTTAATGAAACACATATCAAAAGGTATAAAAGTCCCAGCGATTAGTTGCATTACTGATATCTGGAGCTGTGGCATCTGCTCATTATCACTTTTGAGTTTAACAGCACACTGGACATGAGTTGCATGCCTCAAAGTGTGGTGCTACACACTAAAAATTTCCATGGATCACACAATGGTGACTCAACTTTGACTGCCGTGAAAGTAATGCTTAACTAATGACACATTGGTCGTTGAGTAAAGTGATTGCAGTTTTGCATAAAAATGCTATCAATGTGAAAAATCCTTTGTAACCTTGTAGTCAGCAATTTTGTAGACAACAAAGAACTCACAATCACAAGAGAGAGCGAATGAAACCTTACCATATTAGATTGTGGGGCATATTATTGTACAGTCTTCAGCATTGTGGATGAAAAGAGAACGATTATCTATTTTTAATAAGACATAATCAACCATTGCCTCTAAATGTTTAAGTGTGTCATACTCTTTTTGATTGGAGTCATTCTTACATCAGTATCAGCTGATACCCAACACCCGGTATTGGTATTGGTATCTGAACTGAAAAAGCAGGATCAGTGCAATTTCACATTTGCAGAATGTGAAAAAGCACACTTGAGGTTATGTGGAACAGCCTTTTGGCAGAAAAGTGCTCCAACTGTCTAGAACAGATTTTAATTAGCAGTCATAACACTCATGAAATAAGTGACACACATATGTTTACATTTAAAGAAAACCTGTTCAGTTTTCCACCTACCAGGTCAGGCATCTGCTGCTGAATGAGGTTGAGGATTGCATAAAACACTTCATCAGCATCATGTTGAATGTTCCCTAAACAAAATACACTTAATTTATTCAGAGTTCTAAAATACTCAGCAAGCTTCACAGTGCTTTTCTTTACTGCACAGGGATGGCTTCTTGTGCAGACTTTCAAACCATACCCTTCACAGCAAAAGCTCAAATTCAAATTCTATTCCCCCAGCGATTGTATAGCTCCATTAGCTTTAGGGCTTAGTGCTATACAGTTTTAATTGTAAGTGATCCATGTGATTTACTTTTGAATCCATGTGACACCATGGTTGGTGCACCAAGCCAGCAGGGCCAGGCAGCAATGTGATACAGAAGGAATCACGTGTTACACGCATTGCTTGTTGCAGTTTAAGGGATTGGCCTCTCAATACATTCTTAGTAAATATTTTCTATTTTTATAGGTCCTAAAAGGTTTTTTGATGGTTGAGCTCATTTGAAAGTGACAACCCTTGTCATTGTGAGGTCACAGCACAGCACACAGTGAACCACAACAAAACTGGACCTCTGCATTTAACCCATGCAGCAGTGGGGAGCTATTGAAAGCGCCCGGGGAGCAGTGACAGGGATGGTACCTTGCTCAAGGGTACCTCAGGGCAACCTACTTGTGAGGGAATAGAACCCTCAATCTTCTGATTCGGGGGCAAATCCCTAACCACTAGGCCACCACTGCCCCGTTTTTGGTGCTATTCAGAATAATATTTCAAAATGGGTTTTTATAGCACTCTAGGTTTACATTATAGGAAACCATTAATCTTGCAAAGAAGCATTTAAGCATTGAAATCAGCTATTTGACTGCCATTGTTCTATATGTAACAGTTGCCTTCCCTAGGTAGGAACCCTTTTGACGAGCAAGATGTCTTTCTCAGCTTGCAACTATACATGGTCTGGTCTCCTCCATTAAATGCTGGTTTTACATGCTAAAAATATTTCTTTGCTTACAAATAAATATAATGTAAAATATTAAACTTGCATTAGCCTGCTGTATCATTTGAAACTTATTTTGTAACAAACATCTTAGAATTGCCTATAGCCAATCAAAATGAGTCATGTGATCATATGAAACATCTTCTCAAATGGTTGATCTAACCATTAGACATAAAATAATCAGAACTGTTCATGGGGTAATTGAAAAGGAGAGCCTGCTGATTTATGGTGTACAAGATTAGTAGTTTTTATTTTGTTAATATTGTTGAGGTCAAGTTAGCACTTCTGTAAACAGCTGGCTTAACTAGTCTCTTTTTCTTTGTTGCCTGACATTACCAAGATGCTTCTTTTGCAAGGATGAGCAAGGCATCAAGAAGGTTATAATCATAATGGCTTTTCAAAGGCTTTACACACACAAAACGAAGAAACAGGCAAAGGCAGTTATAGCTGGTAAAAATATTCCAAAACAATAAAAAAATGGCACTATCCAAATTGTTTGGTTCATAAAGGATGTAAGCTATGTTAATGTACCCTTAAAGGTACAACATGGTCCAGTTTTGTTCCTTCAGTATATTTTTACCAGGTAAAAAGCTGAATGTAGCTGAAGTAGAACAGTAAAATAAACAGCTTGTTAAGAGTCGGGACGGGGTGCACAGTGTCAGTGCAGCTTAATTCCTCTATATTTCAATGCAGTATAAGTTCCCCATATAAAGTGACAGTTTGGTATGTTTTTTTCCTGAGAGTGTGTAAATATCTGTATGGCTTTATTTAGTGAGAACAAAAATACTTTTTTAAATAATCTGGGCTGTGCTAGGTAGGAGTCACTTGTGCTAACTAGCGGAGTTATGTTAATCTAATGTGTTCCATGCAACTATGATTGCTTACGATAACTACTGCTCCTGGTACTTTCCTTTGGTTTTATTGGACTCATGACTGTGTCCAAAATAAGTTGGTTCATATAAAGCTGTTGTGCAAATTTTAACTTGTAAATGTTCAATTTTATTTGTATAGCCAAATATATTTGTTTAAATAACAAAATCAATTATTATGCTAAATATTATCTAGCAATTGTTTTGATAATCAATTAATCAGTCGATTTGTTACATATACATATAAGACTTATTCATGAAATACAGCTCCACATTTCAGAATGAGACTGATAGAGATTTTTAAAGAAAAACAAACTTTTAAAACTTTTTGTTGCTTTTTTTTTTGCTTTTTAAGATAATATGACAGTTTGGATTATTGAATATAAATAAAACAGTTACTAATGTGATTCAAATCATTTTAATGTTTCAATGATTTTGTTTGTCCAATACTTTTGTTTGAAAATGTTTGAAAACCTTAAAGAAGAGTAAAGAATCCCTGACAGTTTAATATCTGAATATTGTATGTAGGCACCAGTAAACATATTATCACATTGATTTAGTGTCATGTCTGCTCCCACTGCCTCCAATTCCCATGAGCATTACTAATGGTATGAAATAGACCTGTTTGACCTTCAGAGTTGTGATGAAAATGCCTGAACCGAGCAACATTGATATTCTAATAATGTAGCCAGCTAATCATTTAGTAAATTAGATGATACCTGTTTTATTAATCATTTAGAACTGATTATATTGATTAGTTGTTGAAGCCCTATTCATGGCTTAAGTGAGCTGCTCAGCTTGTCAGCCAATTCGCACTCAGTACCCAAATATTAGTAATTTCTGCCTAAAACAAGATTACTGTAGAAAAACTGAAATTTGCTTGTAAATATCGATTTATTCCTGATGTGCTAGCTTTTGCATGGATTAACAGAAATATGTGCTGAAGATTTTTATGTATTTGCCCTTTTACCTTATTCAGTAAAGACTTTATTGTGGGATTGATTGATATTTAATATCATTAAAAGAGTTGGAAGTGACTAGGCTTTTTAGAAACTGTAGAGTTTCAAATGTGTCGAGGTCCTAAGCTTTAAAAAGTACAGGAAAAAGACATTATACATACTTACTACCAATAAAGATGGTTTAATACTGAAATGCTTTCGGTAAACATGACTCATGGTAATTACATTTTTAAATTCAATTATTAAATTATTTAAAGGGGCAGCAGTGACCTAGTGGTTAGGGACCAGGCCCTAGGATTGGAAGGACATGGGTTTGAATCCCAGACCAGTAGGTTGCTCAGAAATACCCTTGAGCAAGGTATCGTCTCCTTCACTGCTCCATGGGCACTTTAAATAGCCACCCCTGCTGCACATTGTGTGTGGGTTAAATGTAGAGGCTGCATTTAATTTTGTTCACAGTGTGTTGTTCTGTATATTCACAATGAAAAGTTGTCACTGTCACTTCACTTTCACTTAAAAATATCATTAAACCTTTATAACTCCTTAACATGTTTTCCCATCATATTTATCCTATTCCGGTGAGTGAAAAGTGAAAACTGAAGTGAATCAGATGAGTCAAGCAAGTATTGCTAAAAGCACTCTACTTACCTTTTTTTGGCATAAAGAATGTACATTTGCCATTGGTTTTGACAGTGTCAGTCCATATTCGACCGACTTCTCAGAATGTATGTGTTATGATGTAATTACACACCATATAAGGATCTGATAAAGAACACAAAACCCCATGGAGAAGTGGGGCACTGTGCTGAAACTACTAAATGCATAGGCCAAGAACATTTCTGTATTTAACCCTAAGTCATTCAAACAATGTCAGTTTCACTTTAGCCTTAGAATCTAAATGTAATTACAAAATGTACACATTTCATTGTATTCTAGGTTTTGTGATTAATTATATTACATTACAATATATTTCATTTCCATTTTGTGCCAACAGCTTCAACTAGGGCTGTTTTTTGTTTAGATAAATGTATAGTATACTTGAAGATGTTTTCAGGATGCACAATAATTTGGGTGGTAGTTGGAACAGACAAATAAGAGTTAACTCACACATCTACACTGTAATGGATAAAGCTGCACCTATTTCCAAAAGTATATAAAACCATGCATCTTGCCATGAAGTCAGTTTTACAGTCGTTTGTATAATAAGTGGTCATTCTGAAGAGATCAATAAATTCAGTTATAGTGCTGTAATACGATGCCACCCCTGCAATAAGTCACTTCAAGGAATTTCTTCCCTGCTAGATATTCCAATTAAATGTAAGTAGTATTATTGAAAAACTGAACAACAGAAACTCAACTATGAAGTGGCAGAGCGCATTATGTTGCTGAGTGCTAAGGCACAAATTCCAATAAAGGTACCAATGCTGGTACTCAGTAACTGCAGAGTATAAACCTTCTTCTGGCATTAACCCTGGCATAAAAACTGTAATTGGAGCTTCATGAATTGAATTTTTGTGGCTGAGCATCCAATTGCAAGTATCATAAAGTATCATAAAGAGTAATGCTGGCTGAAAGGATGTAAAGCACACAGCCACTGGACTCTGGCAGCCTGATGGACGAATCTTTGTTTGGTGGATGTCAGGAAAAAGTAAACTGTCTGACTGAAGTGTGCCAACTATACATTTTGGTGAATGAAGAACAATGGTATGGTTTTTTTTTTTCAGAAAATAGACTTTGCTCTTATGATGAGAAATATTAATGCATCAGAATACCAAAGCTCTGTACTTTCAACATTGTGGGAACAATCTGGGGAAGACCCACCACAGTGGACAAATAACTTCATGAAGATGTGGTTTGGGGTGGTTGGTATGGAGGAATTTGACTGGCCCAAACTGAGCCATGGCTTTATCCTCATCAAACACCTTTGAAAGGCATTGTGCTGAGGTCTTCTCAGTGAACATGAATGTCTAACTTCACAAATTCCCACACACATACTCCAAAGTCCGATAATGCTGTTATATCGCAATGACAAGGGTTGTCACTTTCACTTTCACTTTTTTCACTTTTTCATATCTGCAAATGTGGGACCAACTCTTTACGGATACCTATGAATGAACCAGTTAGTAACTTTTAAGACAAATAAAAGGTTTACTCAAACATATTGTTGACTGAAATTTTTGAGTCTTTTATCTGCTTTGTTTGTCTGTTGTACATGTGAGGAAATATGTCAGTATGGCTTAAAATATGACTTAAAAAGAGAAGGTGAGTCCTTCTGAGCCCTAAAGTAGATAACAGGGTTCTCTTAAAGACCCACATCCTACTTTCTTCTCATACTTTATTTTTGACTTGATGTCCAGTTACAACTTTGGTGTCCATAAGTATCAGGCACTGTCTGTTTTTGTTTCATAATGAATAATTGAATGGGCATGTCTCATACATATCCATGTATACACATCCACACACTCTGCCTACGCTGTGGCTGGGCGTGAGTCATGATGGTAATGTTGTTATCACTGACAGAAACAGCAAATGATCTGTTTCCAAGATAATTCATTTGGCAGTCATGTATGAAAAGAACACTCATTACCATAAGGCAAACTCAGTGTGTTCAATTTTACGCTCATACTGAGTTTACTTACAGCATCAACAGTTTGGTTATTCAATCTTTTGTTATTCAAAGCATCTGTTATGACATCATTCAAACATCTAGGATCACTTGTTCTGCTAATAATTTTGAATTTATTAAGTAAACCATTACAGTGTAAATAGAAATATGACACTATGTCATGATGTAATACTCTTGGGTAAGTTGTTAAATGATAAATAATACAGTATAATTACCTACTTAAAGCAAATTCATACTTTAAGGATATTAATATTGATATCAGGGGCAGTGGCGGCCTAGTGGTTAGGGAGTTGGCATGGATTGGGTTCGAACCCCTTTCCAGTGGGTTGCCCTGAGGTACCCTTGAGCAAGGTGCCGTCCCCGTCAGTTCGCTCCTCCCTGCGATAGGCTGGCGACCTGTCCAGGATGTGTCTCTGTCCTTCGCCCTGTGTGAGCTGGGATGGACTCCAGCACCCTCCTGCGACCCTAATTAGGACAAGCGGCACAGAAATTACTGACTGATATCAGGATATTGAGTTTTTCATCTTTAAAATATGAGACACTGTGTGGATATTAATGTTACAACTTCATTCTTGATGTTTTTTGGGTTTATATTTATAATTTTTTTTCATTCTGGAAACATCTAAAATGTCTTACTTTTAAAAGCATGCAACTGTTTACTGTTGTAGGCAAAGGATGGTTCAAATCCTGCATTTTTCTACTGATGTTATATATTTAGATTGGACACATTTATGTTTTGTTTTTCCTCAGTGTGTTATATTCCGCAAATAATAATTATGCATTAAATGTGTTGATGTTCCCTGTGATGGGCTGGTGAACTGTTCAGTTCTGTTCAAACTGCATAGCAAAACCATTTAGGAATAATACATAGCTCATTATTTCCAGACATGAAAAAAAAAATTTCATAACAGTAACAAGGTTTTGCTTGCGTTATGTGTCTAGGGTTCCAGGAGATCCTGCCCACATAAGTGGAGGCGGAGATGCACCGATGAAGTGGCTGCAACATCACGATAATACCTGTTCACAACGTGTTCGCCTCTTTCTGCTGAATTAGCTTTTGTTGCCATGGCGAAGAGCCCCGAGGTGAAATTGGCTGTTTTCGGAAGAGCTGGAGTAGGGAAATCAGGTAAGAGCATATGCTGAAAAATAGTGAATAGTGTCACATTTCTTTTCACTTCTTCATATCTTTCATAGTCATTTAGTGAAAATGTTTTTTCTAATGTCAGTTAATTGCAGCTTTACAACTAATAACTAGTTGAATATCATTGGTTCATGCTGACTGTAACGGTGGTGTAAAATGAGGGACGCCAGGTCCGAGCCAGGGGTTCAGAACAGAAGTTTATTAAACAAAGGAGAAAACACAAACAAACAAGAACTCAGACTGCAGTTACTACTCAGGTGACTGACTGACTGACTGACTGACTGACTGACTGACTGACTGACAAAACCACCATTACGCAGGCATAGCCTATCTATCGAGCCGCGCCTGTCTCCGGCTCATCGGGGCTTAAATAGTCAGCTCTGTAATGATGTACACCGATTCTGAAAGGCTCAGGTGCTGAATAACAGAGCGCCTCAGCGCACTCCTAAACACCTCGCAGTGACAACAATTTAGTCGTGGACGAGCGCCTCTGTACGTGTCTAAAACACAACACACGTGACAGAGCGCTCTCTAGCGTGGCTCTCCAAACCCTAACACACTGGATAGAACCCCTCTAAGGCATGCTCCTGCCACTCAACGCAGCCAATCCTCAGGGGCAAAACAAGAACACAAAGGTCCCTGGTCGGGACAGCATGGTCAGGTCCATACAAAACAACAAAAACAGCGGGGCCTCCACCAGCCAGTGCCGCAGCTGGTGGTGTGAGGGGAATCTGCAGGGTTCCACCCCATCCCTTGACCGTGCCTGCACAGGGAGCCTCTGAAGTCCTAGGCTTCCCACCTGACCCCCGCTGAAAGCCTGACCTTGACTGGACCTGAGGAGGGAGCCACAGAGATTGTTACAGGGTTTACAGAGGAAGTCTTCTTCAATGAGTCTAAGCTCGTTTACAACCCTGTCAGTCGTGGGTTCGTATGTCAAAGCCTCACTTCAGCCATTGCTCTGGTCCGCTCTGTAGAACTATCTGCATGTCTTTGCCCTTTCCTTGTCTGGGTCATACTTCCTGGTCGCTAGCCCGGCACGCAAAGTGTCCCAGCTTCTGGTTTCACGTTGAGGAGTTCTGGCTTCTCTCCAAACGCCACCTTGTTTTGGCTTGCTGAGTTGCGGGGCGAATGATGCTAGGGGCCTGAAGGCAGCTGCTCCTTTCTGCATTCGCACTCACCCATTTCCTCCGCTGACTGTTCTCCTGATGCTCTGTTTCGCGCTTGTTTCTCTGGTTTCAGCAGGCACCAAAGTGAAGAGAGTAGAGATCTGATGAGGGCCAATTTACCTTCCATACCTCTGACTCTGGGTTTTCTAGCTCGGTGAGCTTGCTGGCTCAAGGACGGGCCCCTCTCAGGTCAGCCTGCAGAGCGAAGGTGTTTTGGTCCTTGCACTGTCTCAGCTCTGTCCTGCACTGATGCACTGCCCTCCATTGTGGCTTATTTTTAGGCCCCAGCCTTCCTGAGTGGTTGGAGTCTCAACTTCCTCCTCGTGTTTCAGCCATGACTATTTCTCTGTTCCTGTCTTCCCAGTCCCTTTCAAAACCTCACAGCATGTCTCTTGAATCGAAGGACCTCTTTTCCTTCCTCCGCCCCGAGCCCGTGGCGCTCACCTGCATGGCGTGGTTCCCTTGGTCAGCTTGATGGTAGAGTCCTGTCAGCAACCTCCTGTTCAGCAAACCAAAACATTGCAGCTGGATCTGCTCACCTCCGAGGTGGACTGATTGTCTCGCTCTGTGCCACGGTTCGATCCCCACCGCTCCACTCTGACTGACTTCTGCAAACACTTCTCGCAGCATGTTGACACCTCTGCTGAAGTCAGTCCCGGTCTCCGCCTCCGAACCTCCTCAGACGAACACCACCCGTTGCCCAGCGCGGCCTCCTGAAGACAGATCCCCGCTGGTGCACTCTCCCAGCAGCCTGAACAATGACAGCAGCTTGGTTCATAGCTGCCCATGTTTCTCCCGCACTAAATAACCTCCTGAAGGTGGCCTGATGAGTCGCTGACTTTTTCAACACCAGGAATCTTCTATGCTCATGCCCTGATGTAGGACCTAAAATATCTTTGAATGAAGATAACATCTTCTATGGCCTGTACTTTGTTACCTCGTGTCTTCTCTGAACGCAGCCTGAATCAGGAAGCGCCTGATGGCAGGATCACAGCCCTTCTGACCCTCTCTGACCTCTGGAAGAAGTTTGCAGGAACATTGCAGCGACAATGTCAAAAACTCTTTCTTTTGTTTTCTGGCTTCACGGTGGAAACTATTACCTCAGCTGGATTGCAAATAACAGTCTGTGATAGAGAGGCAATGCCTGGGAGCACAGTGAGCCCCCAAAGCCTTTTAGAACCGTGGCAGCCTGGTGCTTCAGTTTCAGAGTCTGTCTGACTCCCATCCTCGAATGCAGCCAGGTAACAACAATGCCTTTTTTCCTTCAAAGACTTCCTCACTGCCTTCTCATACCTACTAGTTCTATAATATCTGAACCGCCTTGGCTGCCCAGAGCTTCAGGTAGTACTCTTCTGTTACAGTTTCTCACCTGTGCCTGAATGGTTACAGCAGCCTCATGTTCAATTCTCTTGCACCAGAAGCCTTTAAACTTGCCACTAACCTGGAGCTGCTCCTTCTCTGCTTTCTGTGTAGCAGATGGCTTCATGGAGCTGGTTTTGGGGGTCGACTTCTGATGCCGCTTCTTGTTGGTACCTCCTTGGTCGACTTCCCCGGTTGCGTCGATGAAGCGGTTTCACCTCCTCCTGCTCTCTGGCAACCGAACTGCTCTCTCTTTGCCATTGCCTCGCTTCTCTTTGCCGCGTGGTGGCCTTTTTGCATTCCTTCGTGGGCGCCGTGGTTGCCGCTGTGAACACGAAAGACGCGCTTGCTACCAACTTCTCGTGGTGATTCGCGTTGGCTGTGTTCCCGCTTATCAGCGCGCTACGCGTCGCTGGCGACTGTGGCTGCTGGCGCTGGGCCGCGCTCGGGAGCGCGGAGCCGCGCAGCGGCGGGACGCCGTGTTGTCGCCGGCACGCTGGGGACGCCGTTGTCGCGGTGCGAGCCGAGCTGCGCGGTCGCTAAAAGCGGAGCGTTGAGCTTCGTGCTGTCGCCGTGCGGAGCGCTGAGCTTCGCGGCTGTCGCTGCGCGGAGCGCTGAGCTGGTGTTTTCGCTGTGGACACGGAAAGGCGCGCTATACCAACCTCGTGGTGATTTGCGCTGGCCGTGTTCCCCGCTTATCAGCTGCACACGCTTTTTCCTGGCGGATCGAGAGCCTGGCGCCGGCGCCTCGCGCCTTCGCGCTAATTTCCGATCCGGGCGGGCGTGGTTACGACGTCGCGCTGAGGCGCTTTGCGGCGCGGTTGACGTCGTGTTCGCGCGCAACGCCAGCCTCAACTAAGCTCCCGCTTCATATCGCAAGGAAACAACATACGTCCAGCGCGGTTGAGATAGCGCTGCGCCCTGTAGCCTCGGAGATCAGCATCCGGGAACAGCTGACCGATCCCGCGAAGCTCGGGATCAGATGACATCGTAGGAGCAGCGACACGCCCCTTCAGACGGCGCCTAGCTCCTTGCCGGCCGCCGGGCGTCCGCTTCGACTCCACTCACCGGCCAGATGCTCGCGAGGTCCAGAGAAGACGCCTGGCCCCAGGTCCTCACGCAAAGGTCCGCCGACAGCATTCGCTGCCGCCCACAGCACGACTCCTGCTCGCCGTGGCTCGTGGACGCCCAGGTACTGGCGTGCTCATTCTGTAACGGTGGTGTGGTACCGAGGGACGCCAGGTCCGAGCCAGGTTCAGAACAGGTTTATTAAACAAAGGAGAAAACACAACAAACAAGAACTCAGACTGCAGTTACTACTCAGGTGACTGACTGACTGACTGACTGACTGACTGACTGACTGACTGACAAAAACCACCATTACGGGCAGGCATAGCCTATCTAATGAGCCGCCTGTTCGCACTCATCGGCTTAAATAGTCAGCCCCAATGATGCACACCTGATCTCGCAGGGGCTCAGGTGTGCTTAGTCAGAACAGAGCGCCCTAGCCGCACTGAAACACCCTGCGTGACAAACACCCTGAATGTGACCGAGAGTTCAGCGCACAAAACATAACACACGTGACAGAGAGCGCCTCTAGCGTGCCCAAACCCTAACACACGTGACACTGACACTTTTTATTCTTTATAAATTTACAAAATTCAAAACTAGGTTACTGACATCAGGTCTGTGTCTAACGGGACAGGAAAAGTCTACTACTAAAGCGAACTACAAGGTGTCTGCATTAAACATTGCTATGATATGTGGACACAACAAGTAGGTCTTGTGTTTGATTCTGAGTTAAAAACAAAATGTGTTTGATACAATATGTACATTTATGGCAATTAACAGATGCTCTTATCCAGAGCGACTCCCATGTTCTAATTACAGGACAGTCCCCCTGGAGCAATTCAGGGTTAAGGGTCTTGCTCAGGGTCCCAGTGGTTGTAGTGCTAGTGGTGGGATTCAAACCTGGGACTGCTTTAGCCATAGGTCCATAGGCAAGAACCCTACCACTAGACCACCACCACCCTAATATGATATGATATGATATGATATGTCTTTGGCATAGACTATTTGGATTACCATTCCATAAACTTAAAAATTTACATTTACATTTGGAGCATTTAGCAGACGCTCTTATCCAGAGCGACTTCCCTGTCCTAATTACAGGGACAGCCCCCCTGGAGCAACTCAGGGTTAAGGGTCTTGCTCAGGGACCCAGTGGTGGTAGTGCTAGAGGTGGGACTCGAACATGGGACCTCTTGAGCCACAGGTCCATAGGCAAGTACCCTACCACTAGTAACCCTCTCCCAACAGATGCTCAAATGATAATAAATCAAGTGAACTAAATGATCACCTGTTCTTTTGTTGTTTTTGCGCAGTTTCTGTGCAATCCTCCATCAGATACTGATTTGTAAGGAGGACAGATGCATGCTCATGGTTTGTGTGTGAGTTCTGTACATAGCACTCAAAGAGTGTCTAATCTAAGTCTGAAACTGGCCCAAAATTCAAAATCCCTTGTGGTTACTTCCTCGTGCCCTTTACCTCATCCTATGTAATACAGACAAACCTAGACACAGATTTCAGAAGTTGACTTCACTGGACAGCGTCTGCTGTGAAAAAGTGCTCTAGATAAAAGGTAAATGCTCTTAAATACAATCACATCACAATCTGGGGGGATTGAAAGTACTCATATTTTTATATTCCGAGACATCCACAATTTAACATGAAAATAAACTGAATAACACTTACTGGTCAAGATGCTTAGATATTTATACCACACACACACTGTCACGTGTCAGTACCACGCCACCGTTACACACACACACACACACACACACACACACACACACACCTGCAAAATAGTTCTACCATAAATTTCCTAAAAAAAAAGATTTATTTTCAGTTATTGCACTGTATACCCTATGTGCACAGTTCCATTAATGGAGAGTGTCAGCATTCAAATTACATGTTTGAGGTTGCTGTTCATCCTGTTCTATTAAAACGATACAACATACAACAAAATGAGTGCTCAGCATTAATAAAGTAAAAACAGCCTCAGTCTGCTTTATGCTTTAATAAAAACAAAAGAAAATGAGAGAGAGAGAGAGAGAGAGAGAGAGAGTTATTTAGTGCAATACTGTAACGATGGCGGGGTGTAGGGAGGACACCAATGCAGAGCCAGTGGTTCCGAAACGTAACTTTATTAACATAAAGGAACAATATAAACCAAAAGTGCCACCATTAACTGTGAGGCGTAGCCTCGATAATGAACCGCGCTCTGTCCTGACACACCGGGGCTTAAATAGCAGCCCCTATGAAGCACACCTGTATCTAACAAGCCCAGGTGTGCTCAGTCAGGGCAGAGCGCCATCTGTCGTGCCCGATCGGAACCACGGGCACGACAGACCGTGACAAATACAAACGCTTGTTATTATTAATTGATTTTTAATATTAATAGATTTTTAAGGTAGACTGTCTTGACTATTTCATTTCACTAGATCAGACACACTAATCTCTGTTAAAATACTGAAAACATTTCCTTTGTTTCCTTTGCTATTTTACCACTGGCCTTTCAACAGTAATGCTTTGCTTTAGTCATTAATTACAAATGATTAATAAAATAATGATTCATTACTTCTCTAAAATGTAATTCGACTAAATTACTTGCTTAGTAAACCCAGGATTCATCAGTTTAGTTAATTACTTGTTTTTAGCTTTGTAGCTTTTAGCTTGCTAATTTGTGGTCAAAGACAAAGCTTACACTCTGTCCTTGAAATTGTCCTTGAAATTGACCTGGACCTGAAGAATTTTGTTTCTCAGGCTTATAAACATGTTTGTTTGTACAGGTTTAAAAAAGGAATTGTGTTAGATCACAATGATATCTTTTGCAAAATCTGCTTCTGAAGTCTAGATTTACATTGATCCAATCTCTTGCACCTTCAAAGAGTAATCTTACAAAATTCACTTCAGCTAGTGTTGCAGTAGGGAGCAGTTTTAAAGATAACGTTTGGAATTCCCCATGGGAAAAGACCAAGTTAATAAGAAAATGCTATGAAGGGTAAGGTTAATCTTTGGTATCTGCTTTAAGAAATATAGCTGTGTGACTTTGATTGATTCAGGTATGTTCTTTTATGGTCTATGGGCATTACTTTGAGAAGGATTAGCTTGAGGATGCTTTACTGATATCATTTTGCCTTCCTTTGGCGTATGCCTTCAGTCAGATAAAGATTAATTCCTTTTTTTTTTAATTGCAAAGTTTTTATGAATTGGAGTCTAGACTTTTGCAAAATGTTCATGGCCATGTATATATGATATATATTTTTAAAGAGTTCCTTGTTACAGTTAAAAAACAATAAAGCAGAACTGGGGGCAGTGGTGGCCTAGTGGTTAGGGCGTCAGCCACATGATCGGAGGATCGGGGGTTCGAACCCCTTCCCAATAGGTTGCCCTGAGGTACTCTTGAGCAAGGTGCCGTCCCCGTCCCGCTCCTCCCTGCGATGGGCTGGCGACCTGTCTAGGGTGCGTCCCCCGTCCTTGCCCTGTGTGCGCTGGGTTGGACACCAGCACTCCCCCGCAACCCCGTTTGGGACAAGCGGCAGAAAATGGATGGATGGATGCATAAAGCAGAACTGTGAGCAAGTTTCACAGAATTTTCACACACACACACGATACAGTGTCATGATTCAAAAATGTTAAGCATCTGACAAAATTACATTTATTCAGTAAAATTTGATTTAAAGAACTACTTTATTCAAAAATACCTACTTTATTCAAAATTAAAGCACAATAAAAATGAATACACATAATGTTGTCATTTTATGTCTGTACGGTATGTCAAAGGTTTTACCTTTTTTCTTCCCCCCCCAATTTAATATCATACATTTGTGACAATTTATATTGTTAGCATATCAGTCTCAGTGAAAATGAAGTTAACCCTTAGATCACTGGAGTCCAGATACATTTTAGAATTTATGTATGTGTTAAACTGTATTTACTTTATTGACCCCATACAAGTATTATTGAATATTTGCTAAAAGAACTTTCTGTCCATCAAAATATGTCAATGAAACACTCAGTGTCACAGATGTGCATAAATTAGAAAAAGAAATATATATTGCTTTCACCTCAATATACTTATAATATTTTTCAAAGTCTTATGCAAACCTGTTAGATTTGAAATCTTGCCAGTTAATTTGATCACTTATACAGTCCCGATCAAAGGTTTAAGACCACTTGACAAATGGCAAAAAATCATATGTTGCATGGTTGGATCCAAGTAGAGCTTCAACATGCTACAAGAAGAAATGGGAGTGAGACAAAACATATATTTGAGCATGCAATTTATTGAAAACAATGCTTAAACTGAAACAGGCTGTTTTACAGCTGATCAAAAGTTTAGTACCACACCTCCAAAAAAACCCATAAACCCCCCCAAAACAGAAATCAAAGTTCCAAACATGAACTCAGTAATGAGTAGCTCCACCATTTTTGTTGATCACTTTAAAAATTCGTTGCGCCATGCTTGATGCAAGCGTTTCCTTGAGGTGAGTGGGAACATTTCTCCAAGTGGTGAAGACGGCTGCACGAAGGGCATCTACTGTCTGGAACTGTTGTCCATTTTTGTAAATTTCCCTTGCCATCCATCCCCAAAGGTTCTCAATTGGATTTAGCAACACACAGGATGGTCAAAAAGAGTGATGTTATTCTCCTGGAATAAGTGCCTTGTCCTGCGGGCATTGTGTACTGTAGCGTTGTCCTGTTGAAAAACCCAGTCGTTACCACACAGACGAGTGCCCTCAATGATGAGGGATGCTCTCTGCAATACCTGGACATATCTGGCTCAGTACTGGTGAATTTTTTTTGGGTCATCCACTTGACTTTTTTGTTCCATAAACCTCAGGATCAATTAAGAAATTCCAAATGACTGTCTCACTCTTTTTTTCCAAACTCAGCAGCGATGGCGCGCTGCGAGAGACCCTGCTTATGCAGTTCAACAACCCGACCACGTTCAAAAAGGGAATTTTTTTTTGCCTTTGCCATCAGAACGTCATGACAGTGTGACTACCTGACAGAAAATGGCAATGAATACACATTTTTACACAGATTTGGCCTTTTAAAGGCACGTGGTCCGAAGATTTAAGTTTAAGCGTTGTTTTCAATACATTGCATGGATTCATCAGTTTAGTTAATTACTTGTTTTTAGCTATGTAGCTTTTAGCTTGCTAATTTGTGGTCAAAGACAAAGCTTGCACTCTGTCCTTGAAATTGACCTGGAAATTGAAGAATTTCTCAGGCTGTTTTCAATAAATTGCATGAAAGATTTTGTGTCATTCCCATTTTTTCTTGTAATATGTTGAAGCTCTCCTAACCATGCAACATATGATTTTTGCCGTTTTTTAAGTGGTCTTAAACTTTTGATCGGGACTGTATTATTATTATTATATAAAATAACACACATACGCACTAAAGCATAAAAAGTTTCTGCTAATAATATTATATTGATTACAAGTTAATGTAATACAATTACAGATTAAAAACCAGATCATACACAAGAAACTCCTTTCCTCAGAGACTTTCTGAAATGAGTCATCAATCATCCAGTGAACTGAAGCTGGTCAAACAAATTCAAAACATGAACCACAAATTGGCACAAAGGCTTTACTATGAACACCACAGTATAAAGCATGTGTGTTTGTGTTGAGTAGTGAATGTGAGCAACCCTTCTGCCTTCTTTAATGCAAACAATGCAGAGTTTCCCATCCAGATTCAATAAAGGTAGTTCCACATTCATTTTGTTTCCATCAGTGAGGGGAGTGTGGGGGAAATGCTGTGTAGTTATTACATCCTTTACATAAACTACATCTGAATGATTATTCCATTTCCATTCCAAATGCAAAATAAAAATCATCTGCCATCAACTAAAGCAGAGCAGAAACAGGATTTTAAAGGGATACTTCAGACTATGTTCATCTGCTACACCTTTAACAAACTGCCATTTTTGTAGCATGTAGTACAAGAATAGAGAAATATTAACTCCATACAAATTTGCAACAGAAGCTAATGGACAGGTGCTTTGAGTTTTTCTGTCTTTTTAAAGAATGCTGGAATATTATTTCAAGAGTAAACTGGAAAATGTTTGTCCCAAACTTCTGGACTGTACACTGAACATTACTGCCTGCAGTTGAAGGGGAGTTAGAGCTTTCTGTGTCTGTGCATGTGTGCTGTATGTTTGTCTGTGTGTGTGTTTATATGATGAGGGAGGGATATATGGCATCTATTTTAGTAGGGCAGCAGGGTCCAGTGAGAGTAAGAATGCTATCTGCAGGGAGCGTATTCAGACTCTGTTGGTGATTGGAGGACTGGGAAGATCGGTTACGTTTACTAATCAGGAAATTGGTTCCAGGAGAGAGAAGCAGAGCTGAGATTTCTGTGTGATTGTGGTTAGAGGATGACATCAGACCAGCAGGCCAGCCACCTTCAACCAAGAAGAATATATTTCAGGAAAGCAGATCCTGCTGCTTGTTTCCGTCTAATTCTCTGTAAGCTGACTATATTATGGAGAAAATGTGGAATCAACTTACACCTCCCTTTAGGATCATCTTGACTTTTTGCCAATTAAGTTTAATACTTTAATTATTGCATCAAAATCATTCTGTCAATCAATGGGGTTTGTTAACAGTAGGGTATTGATGCCAGGCAACAATAGTAAGAGTCTTTTATATGATGAACAAAGGTTTAAAATAACTTTGCTTGTTAATGCAGAATTATCAGCTTTTTTGAAAGACATCTAACTGGTTAAAATATGAACCTGTTGACTGGTAACAATACACGGGGAAAACGTGGTTAGCTCTAAGTAGCCAATGAAATTTGAGACAATCAAACGTAATAAAAAAAAAAAAAAACTTATCAAGAAATATTAAGTATTGTCCATTATTAGCACCTATTGATATTCCTAAATATTACTAAAGCATGTTCTCATTTGTATTTACATAAAAAAAGAAGTTCAGAACACTAATCTATAAATATGACATTTAAAGCAATTTCCCTTGGTCTTCCATCAACATGGGTAAAATTAGAGAATTAGAGAAAAATATAAAACCAGAGCTATAGTGAACCATGCTGGAACAGAATGCTTGTTTATTTTTACACAACACACAGTACGGAGGAGGGTTTGAGAACAAAACCTTCGTCCAAGGTTCACAGTTGGGGATTTTGGAGAAGATATAAGTGTTTTGGGGTTAAGTCTCCAAAACTGTAAAAAGACACCAACTCCATTCCTCCTAACTATTTGGAAGGTGTGCCAACCAAAAGCCTTTTCTTTCATCTTTCCTTCTGTCATCATGAGTATAAGCATCTGGAGTTCACTAGACTCTGTGAAAACTTTGACTGTAACCAGGTTCTATGTTCAGAGTCTTTTGCCAACAAAAAAAAGGTGGGTTTAGCATAAAAAGGATCATAATTATACAGTATAGACCTTATCCACACTATTAAATATGGTGGAGCATCTGTAATGGTTTGGGGCTGTTTTTCATCCAGAGGTCCTAAGAACCTTGTTAGGATACTTGGAACCATAGAATCCATGAAGTGAAAGATTTTAAATTAAAATCTGCATGTCTCTGCCAAAAAGCTAAAATGAGTTGTGGTTGGAACCTCTAGCCTATTGTGGATCCAAAACATATGTCCACCGAACATATACACACAAAAACTCTACCATCTAGTGACCACAAAATCATGCTTTGAACATGACCATGCCAGTCCAATCATCTAAATGGAATTGAAAACCTGTAGGTTGAGCTGAAAAGTCAAAAACAGGACAAATCTGTCCAAAGACAGAGAGTGATTCTGTGCTGAGTGGTCTCAGATGGCTTCTGTGTTCTCCAGATTTAGGGGTGTAAATAATTGTGACAATAATAATAATAATAATTGTGTTTCTGGTGTCAACCTGTCACGGATGAGGTGTTTTGGGCACGGTAGAGGGCGCCCTGTTCTGACTGAGTACACCTGAGCTCATGAAGGCACAGGTGTGCTTCATTGGGGCTGACTATTTAAGCCCCGATGAGTCAGAACACAGCGCGGCTCATTCGTTAGGCTAAGCCTACATGGTATGGTGGTTTTGTACACTTGGTTATCTGGTAACTTGGTTTAGGCTGCAGTTCCTTGGTTTTAGTTAGAACTGCAGTCCTTGGATCTTGTTTTGTAAATATAGATAATAAAGTTATGTTCCGAACTACTGGCTCTGCGTTGGCGTCCTCCTCACACCCCGCCACCGTTACACGACCAAAGGAGGATGGGTTCCCCTTTTGGGTCTTGGTTTCTTCCTCATGTTTGGGGAGTTTTTCCTTGCCTCTGTCGGCTTACCCAAATGGGGTTTTGACCTGGATTCTGTAAAGCTGCTTTGTGACAACCACATAACAGTAAAAAGTACTTTAGAAATAAAGCTGACTTGACTCGACTTGTTTATTAAATAATGCTGCAATGGACTGGTGACCTGTCCAAGGTGACCTGTCCGACTTTCGGCCTGTGAGCTGAGATAGGCTCCTGCACTCCCGTGACTCTAATTGGGACACACTATGAAAATTAGTGAGTGAGAGAGAGAGAGAGAGAGTATAATAAAACAATTTTAATAAGTGTTTTTTGTTTTCTTAATGTTTAGACTAAGCATATATAACATATTTCCTCATTGTAAGATTGAGCAATTAACCCACAATGTCATTATCAGCCTTTAACAGTTGTGTCAATAAATATGGGGGTGTGTAATATTTTTTTCAAGTAAATGAAACGCTTATTCAACCTGACTACATAGACTACATAGACTTTTTGAGAAGCAACGTGTCCCAAAACGTTTGACAGGCAGTATAGATGTGTTGTCTGGAAAGAAGAGTAAACACTAAACATGTTAAAAAAATGTCATTGGCCATGTTTCAGGAGGACAAAATGTGAACCCATAGCTATTTCCGCAGTCCACTGTGGGTCGTAATTTTGGGAAGTTTTTGAGACGCTCATGGTGCAACTTGAGTTCATTCTGTTAACAGCCTATCCAGTCTATATGGTGGGTTTTAACATGTGTAAATCTTATTATTTACTCTCATAATAACAGGCATGCATAAACCTATGTGGGGTGCAGTAGAAATAGGGTTATTGAGTGTGAACTCACAGCCTCTTTCAAGGGCCAATCTACTTCAGAGACACAACAGTATCCCAACCTCTTTTAGCCCTCTTTCCACCAGTCCCCCTCAGGCGTCATAACAATAATAAAGCCATGGGTCCACTGCTTGCTCCAGGCTGGAAATACCACTGTTTATGGCTCCGTTGGCCTGTGCCACTCATGAATCACTTTAAATGTGTGTGCGGTGCTCTGCAGACATGTAACGCAAAGCTTGCCTTTCAGTGACAAGGGATGGCATTTACACGTGATGTCCTCTCTGCAAAAAGAGTGCTTCACTCCTAAAGACTGACATCCAGACAGACCACACAGGGTCTAAAGAGATCTCTGCTGGGTGGCTTCGACAGATCTGTTATTTCATTTGAGAGTTTTATTGCTGCCACAAGACTTTTTAGGAATGGTATCCACATAAGTAAATAAATGTAATTACCTAAAGAGAGAAAAAGTTTTAGCTGCACATGCAGCTTCAGGGAGGATGACTTTATTCTTTTTAACATCCTCTGGGATTTTGTTATTAAAGCTCAATAACAACCTCCATTATTTAAACATGGAGTGTTTATAGCTTGAGGCTGAGGGATTACTATAAGTAAATATTTCACTTAATTTATTCTACCAGGGCCAATCTGGCCTATCATCTTGATGCATGTGCATTCAAGACGACTGGGGCAAGTGGTGGGAGTGCAAAAACAAAAAATAGAAAAGAAATGGACTAATGAAATGGATATAATAGAAAAAAATTTTTTTTTGAAGAATACCATACATTCATACAACCAATCTTAGTTCCTTAAAGCAGCACGAGTCAGGTATCAGTCGCTCCTTCAAGGTTCAAGTTTTCTTTATGGGTAGTAAACTAGAAATGAGTAATAATTTAGATAAACTTTGTGCCCCTAAGGAGTAATTTGTGAACTACTGATCTAAAGACCCATGACAAATTCATTTTGAAAGATGAATATGTAATGGTTCTTTTCCAGTGTAAGGGTTCTTTATCATTTTAAGTTTCCTTTCTCTTCTTTTCTCAGACACAATAATTGGTATCGAACCTTTACATTATGATTAGTTTAATTAAACTTTATAGAGGTTCTTATACAACACTCAAAAAAATATTATTTGAAAGGTTATTGTTGTAGGAAAAGCCTTTATGGCTAGCTGCAGATGGATGATTTTTTACACAAAAGACATTAAAATATATTTTTTCCAAGTGATCAATGATATTTCTGCAAAACATCACGTTTTTTTTTCTAAAAATACATTCCAGTTTAAAAACTATATTTAAATGTTATTTATTTTATATGAAAACAGCAAGAAAGAATTTGACAAATATATTATAACTGATTTTAGGACTGTTTAAATAAGAAAAACACAATCTACTAATGTCATTTTATTTAAAACAAATGCTAATATAAATACAAAATAATCCTTCTTTAGAATAGGGCTATTAATGAAGATTTGATGCATGCGTAAGCTGTAATTTAATTTCGGCTTAAAGTGTTTTTTCCTCAAGGTTAGTACTTGTTAAGGTTCTTCACTTTCAAACCTCATTTTAAAAAGCCACATCAAAATTGTTCTTTCAAGAACCAATATTGGTTTGACTATGACGTCTATCCAAAGAACTTTTTGTATAGTCTAAACCACCAAAGAATGTCTAAACCTAAACTATCCATTCCATGGACCACCTGAGCTTCATCAGGAGATGGAGCAGTGCTGAACTAAAGACTTTTTAAAGTGCTGCAAACATTTTAAATGCAGCTCCAGCATTTGGATAATGGCATCTTATGAATTTTTTTTTTTATTGTGAATGGACTCCATGGACCAGGGCCAAGGTACCTCACAATAAAAAACACGGTGTTCCAAAGCTTACCTCCCAGACAACCACAGGACAGTAAGCCAGGCTCCTTGCAGGACAGTAAGCAAAACGGCTCCTTGCATTAAAACCATTTTCAATTCAATTCAATTTATTCTTGTATAGCGCCCAAGGCACTTTACATTGAAGGTCGATGATGGAACAAGTTACAGTAATAGATGTTAAAGCTGGACGACTAAGGAGGAGAGGAACCAAAAACTCCACTATGTGGAGAAAAAAACCTCTGAGGGTCCAAGGTCAACCGGCTACCCAACCCCCTTGTGTATACTAACAGTACAAAGTTAGTTAGGTTTTAGTTCATTTAAAAACAAATCCATTATGCTATAATACTCAGGCACCTGGGTGATATGTTTCAGGGGGAATTGAAAGTCTAAAAGTAATGACGTTCATGATTAGATTTGACGATTTATTCCGCCTCCATCTAAACGCTTCCTGAGATTGGCGCACTCCTCAGTGCTCAGTCTACTCGACAGAGAAGAAAAAGAGCCAGACATGCTAATCCATGAGAAACAGAGGAAGCGGGCAGTTAATACAAGTTCTGGACAGCCTCACTTCTAGTGCTTACACACATTGAACTCTGAGACAAGTGTCAGAGCTCAATAAGTCTGATTTGATTTTGCGAGGCAGTAGCTGATGGCATGAAAAGTAAAGTGGCTTTGACAGTGATCACAATCCAGTGGCCTCCAGAGAGCAACAAAAATGAATATATTAATGATTTATACATACATGCATTAGAATAACTAATTAATTTTGCAAATATGTAGTTAAAAAATAGTCCCTTTTTTTAAACATTTTTTTTATTGTCCTTTTTTTTTTACCGGCAGAGACTAGATCCAGCTCCAATCTGCTAAATATCAAATATTCATCAGAAGTCCTTGACTCCCTGGATCAGGACAGCAACATGTTTTCAATTGAAACATTTGTAAATAAAGTAACTGGATTCCTGAAATGTACTGTCCCCTCCAAAAGTATTGGTGATATGTGCAATGTTATTTAACATATCTAGATCACAATACCAGGAAATTAAACCTGAAAATTTGATCTATTGTCTTATTTTTTGTCTTATAGTTTGATTTCAAACCAAAATAACTTAAGTGCAAAGCATAAAGAAATGAACTGGCCTTGCTGTTCTAATACTTTAGGAGTGGAATGTAGGGTGTATGATAATAATCATCCAGGCCCTGTGCAATCCTCTTCAAGGACCACATAGTGATATCAACAGTGTACAGAATATCTCTGCCCAGAATGGCGTGCCATACAGGAGGGACATGTATTTAAATATGTCTGTTTTAAAAACTGCCTGGTAAATGGTTGTTTTTAATTTTTGATATCATCTTATCTTTGATACTAGCACTGTATCTGCCACACCCAGTGTATTGGTCATCCTTCTCACGCACTCACTTGTTGTCGTAGCTGCTTATTCTTAGCATTGTTGTAAATTGTAATACTATTTTTAGATCTAATTTGCATATCTGCCGTTGCTGAATTTAGATTATAACCATAAGGCAGCTTCATTTTTAGGTAAATTAATTAAAAATGTTTTTTAATAACATCCATTCCTCTTCCTCATCATCATTTCGGTCACATGGCTCTAAACAAAACTCTCCACTCTACATAGGTTCTTGCCTGCAAGTCAAAAGAATGTGGGGTCTGCATAGTCGCAAAAGCCTCAGTAAAGGGCACTCAAAATACTAAAATGAAAAAAAAGGGTAATCTGGTTTTGTAATCCCATGTGTATGATGAAGGGATTCACACCTTTATTAGCTCTTGGTACAGCAGTTTTTAACATTTGACTCAGTCGGGTGTATAGGACTGCAGCACTAACTAATTCATAGTCATCAGGTGGAGCGAGCTGGAGTTGCTGTTCCACATTGTCATCAGACATTGAGCACCTAGGAATGCCACTACAGCACCAGACCATATAAGCAGTTGAGCATTTTTCATGTATTGCTCTTTGTAGATAGATCTGAAACACATGAAAGTAGAGTCATCTGCATAAGTTGTATATCATAAAATGCTGTTCAGGTCTACAGGCAAGCAACCATTTCCTATAATTTTTTGTCTTTTCATAGATGTAAAAAAGGGGTCCATGGAGTGCTGTTTTTGAATGACTACATATGATTCCTTAAAAACCTTCAATGTGTGTTTCCTTAAACAACTTTTTTTGTGTTGTGAACAAGTAAAATATTTTTAGAACCAAAAATTCCAGCTAAGAACTATTTAAGAACCAGCTGGAAATATTAAACTATTTTCTGTTCTTTTAACTATTCAATTTCTTTTAGAGTTTCTAGCTTGGATAACCAGGGAAACTGTTTTACAAGCTGCCCAACCACTTCAGCTTGAGTGAAATAAAGAGTTAGACCTCATGGTGATTTAGCAAGCTATTTTGAAAAGTCTGGTTTATTTTCCTACTTTTGCACTAATGGTTTTAATGTTCAACATACTAAATATAGTGAGCTGTTTAGAGCAGGCCTTAAGTGAGAGGTCTCATCAACACCATCTCGTTGCTGTGACATGTTTACCCATGAAAACCTTAGGCTGCAGAAGAAATTCAACTGTAATAAGTGAATGGCCCATTTTGAACTTGCTTGGGACTTAAGTTTAATTTAAATTCTTTCCCTGTGATACTGAAACAAATAAAGATCTTGAGCAATGAGTGGCTGAGCCTGTCCTGTCTGTGTGCCTGTGGCTTTCATAACAACTCCTGTGAGGGCTCTAATGTGAGGCTTTTTATTGGCAGCTGCTGAAACAACAGGACTATGAGATGTAGGTCAGTAACTGTAATGTAATGATAGAACTGATTCACTGGGGCCTGTTATGTTACTGAAACACACACTTAGCAGCCACTCTATTAGAAACACCTTACACATAGCTCTGTCTTGCTGGTGTACTTGAAGGCTACATTCACTTTACCATTTGCAAGTGGCACAATTCACGTTGTTTCCTTCATGTGACACAAATCTGATATTTTCAAATGTGATCTGAGCCCCTTTCACATTTGGTTTAGAACTGAATACGTAGCTGATTTGTGAACATGCCATGACCTTAATAAGTATGGTTAGGCACTTTAGTATGTCTTTTATTTTACTTTAGGTTTATTTATTTTATTCTTATGTTCACAGTGGCTAAATTGACATTTCTGTCCAAAGCATTAAAACATTTGGCCTGATTTCACTTTGTCCCTTAAAATGCCAAGAGCTGGTCACACCTAATAATCTTTGCCTCGTTTCTGTTGTTCAACCCTCAATCCAAAAAGACCATATCTGAGCAATGAGGCTTATGATGTGGTGTAACCATTGTTTGATATCTTGTTATGTAAAGCAGTAGCTATTTTTTTTTTTGTAAAATTATTTTACAATATTCAGCCATTTAAATAAAACATAGTTCTAAATATGAGAGATGATTGTGTTTCACATATTTAGGTTGTGCTTATTGATTGGTCAATCATTACTAGCTAGCTAGCTTTATTCTGTGTTAATGAAAAGCTTCTTTTTGATGTTATGGAAAAATTGTGCAAAATGTTTAATGTTTGCAAAAAACATAAGAGAAATTCCTTACTTCAAAGAAGCTGTCACATGTGCGGTGTTTTGGTCACGCTAGAGGGCGCTCTGTTCTGACTGAGCACACCTGAGCCCATGCAGGCACAGGTGTGCATCATTGGGGCTGACTATTTAAGCCCCGATGAGTCAGAACAGAGCGTGGCTCATTAGGTAGGCTAAGCCTATGTGTGAGGGTGGTTTTGGTTTAGGATTTGGATTTGGATTTGGATTTGGATTACTTGGTTTAGGCTGCAGTTCCTCTGTTTTTAGGTTTAGATTCGAACTGCAGCCCTTGCTTCTTGTATTTGTAAACTGTGGATAATAAAACAGTGTTCCTAACTCCTGGCTCCACAATGACGTCCTTCCGGCACCCCGCCACCGTTACAGAAGCAGAGATGTTTCGAATAAATAGTAAGTCTGCCATCTGCATGTCTATTGATAAACTGATTAAAACAAAATGTTCACTAAAGTGAACATGATTGTGTCATTGTGAACATACAGCACAGCACACATGAACCACAACAAAATACATTTCTGCATTTCACCCACACACACCTTACAGGGCACAGTCATACATCTAACAACTGTGGAGTTGTGTTGGGGATGGTACTTTGCTCAAGGGTACCTCAAAGCATTCCACTGATCTGGCACCCCTGATCGGCTGATTATGGGGCCTGCACTGAAAAAGTTACAGTGCAAACACATTACAAAAAATGAAATAGTTGCCACACACAGAATATCATTATGCATCACATCTAATATGCATATGCATAGGCACTCTCTTAGCACTCTTGTCCTCAGCAGGTTTGAGAGGCAGAAGCCCACATTGGGTGAACACATGTCTCATCAGGATCATTATAGCCTTTTACAAGTGGGGTAATCATCATCTCAGTTACACTTGATATGGAGATAGGACTCCAGAAAAGCTGCCGCTTGCATAATTCTGCAGCTGCCACTGTCCTGGTTGTTTACAATGGGTTTATATATATTATTTTTGACTAATTATTTGAAGTAGTTACTGGACTATAAACACGAGACTAAATTGAGAAGAGAGAAGGTTTCTAAATGTTTTTTGTAAAATAGATTCACACATCAAATTACAATGTACTGTTTACTTGATATGTTGTGGATAGATATTTTCATGAATTGCTAGCTTAATAAATATTAGTGTAAAGCTAATGAAGCTAATCTTGAACAACAAGCATGTCTATTTTTTATGATTGTACCAAGCTATCACTTTAAAAACTAATTTTTCATGCTGCTGAAAGTCATTAGTTACATTTATGTTACAAGCAATATGTTTGCTGCTGGAGGTTTTCAGTTTCTTTCAAAAAACCACCTGGGTCAAGACCAAACTGCAACAAGCTCTGCACGTCGCTCATTGATGCAGACTGCCTGTTGTGAACGAAAACCAGACACTGGCCATATGAGAGACAAAACAGTCTCATGGGGGATAAACTGTGGCCTAACTGATGTGCCTCAACCTTCCCGTTTCTCGTTCAGGCATATTCCAAAGGCTTTTTGCTGATGTTTGGTCCTGCTCCTTGCTCTGCTTCAGATGAACATTTTCTTTAACGTTTTGATATCAAAAGAAACTGATTTCCTTTAGAAGTGAAAGATAGAATAAAAATAACGTCTGGCTTATCTTTATGAGGGCCATGGATGGGAAGGCCTTGTTTTGAGGCCTTGCTTTGAGGACTGGTGCATATTAGACAGGCCTCTGCTTGTTCACAACTGATACCAATCTGTGCATATGTGCAGTTGTGTTAGCAGACAAAAGGAAACTGCAAAAGAAGTCAGGTCTCCTTCTCCTGTCCAAAAACACTAAGTTGCCAGTTTATTAGGCACAATTAACCTTGTTTCTGTGTATTGCTTCAATACAAAATGTAAGAAGCTAACTGTTAACCACAAATATGACTGTCTTATTTTTCCTTTTTATTGTTAAGTAAATTGTCATGTTTGTGCTGCTGACAATAATGGGCTTTCTTTACATTAAAGGTGATTTTTCTCTTAGCTGCAAGGGGGGTTGTGTGTCTTTCACAAATCCACCTGGGTCAAGATCAAGCTGCCAACACTTCAGAGAAATTGACTGTCAGTGCACACTCCTGGTCCTTATATCAGTGAAACACACCACTAACATTACATTCCCATGTCGGTGTCACTGCTGAGTTTAAAATTGCCCGTCACTCAAATAATGTGTGGTCTATGGGGGTCTTTTTCTATTGTAGATGGAATAGAGCAGGGCTGACAGATGCAGCAAACGGACAGGTTAAGTCAACAGCTGTAAACCTACATATGCCTCCTTTCTACTGCTGGGCTGAATGCTCTGTGTCTGTGCCAGCACAGAATTGTGAAAGTTTTTTTTCCATCTGTTGTACTGCTGACTAAGGACTAGAATATATAACCAAATATGACAGTGGGCTGCAGGTTAACATGCTCCACCTGGCAAAAATGTCAGCTTTCCCTCCAACACCATTTACTTGACTTTTTATTCTGAGGTTATAGTCTTCATGCTAATTAGTCTTCATCCTGAACATGTACCAATGGAATATTAGTCATGTGTAAAATAGTTGGTTTAGCTACTTACCAATACCACTATGATAGATTCTAGCAAGCTCCATGTCCCACAATTAAGGTTTAGTTTTGACTTTTTGTTAATCCAACACCAGTCCCTTCATTTGCTCCTCACAGATGAAAGACTTTATTTTGTACCTTTTTGCCATTGGAGCACTAGTCAGCAACACTGTCAAATAATTAGCTAATTAGCCAGCAATTAATCTATGTTTTAACATGTATTAAGTGAAGGATTAAAAACTGCTTTGTGGCCAAAATGCAAACGATACCAAAGTTGGCTAGTGCTCCATGTAGTTTCATTTCCATATTGCAAATGCCACTATAATCTGGAAGTCAAAGAGACTAAAGGACATTATATAGAAGGTGTATCTAAAACCAGTGATCAAACCATTGTATGTACAATGTGGAGGGTCCTTATGAAAAGCTGAGTTCAACATTTTCCTTGCTTTTTTGTGACATGCAATAGGCATTGTATCCTATTGATTGGTCACTGCCCATTTTTACATCAAAATGACCATCTCACTGATTCTTTTGGATTTGGAGTGAACAACATTTGAGCATGAAATCCATCATTTTTTTCTTCCTCGTCTATCCTTTTCCTTCCACACGTTATATTTAACCCAGTCTTGTGTTCTAATGGAACAGAACGTCCTTGAAGCTCAGTTTATCTCTGTGTTTCTAAAAGGTCCCTTGTGCTTCCTGTCCAAATGATCCATTATTCACCTTCCCACACACCTGAGTAGCTTCTTGTCCTGATGATTTTGTTTATTTTTTATGTTTGTTTATTTATAAAGCTTATAAAGCTTCTGGATTGTGCCATTTGTCTGCTGAAAGCTGAGTTTGCTATGACGTTGGCTTTTTGAGAATAGTGTCATCATAATTTTTTTGTTCTTTTAAAATTGCTCTCTCCTTCTGACCTTTTCTTTATCTCTGCAGAATAAGAAGGCTCTCAAATTTTAATGACAGCTCTATTAAATTTTTTTTTCTTCACTTCTGTTCATTGGGGGGATAATGTGAAATTGCCAGGTATGGGTGTATTTTTTCTGTTTTATCTAAGGAAGCTCTCTGCTCTGGTTTATTAGTTAGATGTTAAATGGTGGTATAAAGAATCTCTTGCCTACACGATTTAACATTTGCTATGTGTTTCATAATCTGCTAACACCTGTTGAATGAGGAGCTTTTATAACTTTCAGATGTTAAATCTGAAGGTGTCAAACTTCTAGTATGTACCACATTTACTAGGTATGAAGTAATTTTTTGTTTATGAACTTGATTCCTACATTTTCAAAGGAGAATATTATCCATTGGATGTTACTAAGTGTGGGCAAAATAAAAGAAACAGTTACCACCAAATACCAAATAAGGAGAAGCACCACTTCAAGCCTTCATGGAATGCTTGAACAAGATCCTGAAATTTGTGTAGTGGGATATTTGCCATCGGTCAAAAAGACATACCTCTCGTTCTTGAGTAATGAAAGAGATGTAAAGTGAAATTACTTTTTAAAAAAAGGTCCATTTCATTCTTGTGTACATGAAAGCACTTCTGTTGCTTTGGAACATTTCTTTTTAAGTATGGATGAAGTAATGGGATTAATGAATACAGTATTAAAAAACAAATGTGTTTATTAAGTATATTTTTTACAATAATCCATCTCCATAAGTGGTTTGCATAAGTGGTTTGAATCTGAGAGGATTTTTGAAGAGTATACATACATCCCTTTCCAAGGTTTGAGTGTATTTAGGAAGAAAAATGATTGTCAGACTTTTTGTCTGTGCTTCTTAAGTTTTCACTACCATCCATAGCAAGCTCTTTACATCTTCAGTTTTTGTTGTGACTGAATCACAACCATTAGTTCATCTAGTTCTATATATTTGGAATATTTATTAATTGTCCCTCTATGCCTTTGCCATGGTTTGACATAAATATTGTCATGATTTGTGTAACTATTCTTTAAAAAAGCTAATAGGTTGTCTAGGCAGTTTAATATTCCACCTTTTTGAAATAATTAATATTTGGGGCAGCAGTGGCCTAGTGGTTAGGGACTTGCCCCTGCATCGGAAGATTGTGGGTTCAATTTCCCACCAGTAGGTTGCCCTGAGGTACCCTTGAGCAAGGTACTGTCCCTGTCACTGCTCCCCGGGTGCTTTCAATAGCGGCCCACTGCTGCACGGTGTTTGTGTGCATGGGTTAAATGCACAAGTCCAGTTCCGTTGTGGTTCACGTGTGCTGTGCTGTGACCTCAATGACAAGGGTTATCACTTTCACTTTCAATACTTTCCTAAATTAATTTGTAGATTGCATAAACACTATAAATTATTTAAAAAATCATTCTTAAAAAGAAATGTTCTTGTCCAGAGCAACTTCCATGTCCTAGTTACAGGGACAGTCCCCCTGGAGCAACTCAGGGTTAAGGGTCTTGCTCAGGGACCCAGTGGTGGTAGTGCTTGAGGTGGGATTTGAACCTGGGACCTCTTGAGCCATAGATCCATAGACAAGTATCCTACCACTAGACCACCGCCACTATTAATGAATTAATATCAGTTCATTAAATAATATAAAATAACTTAAAGTTATTTAAAGTAACTTGATATTTAAAGTAACTTGATATTGGGAATAATCCCCTAAAAAATCTGATTAGTAACTAGTTTGCAATTGGATTGACAAATAATATATTCATAAATACATTAATAAATATATTCTATTCATATTTTCTTCAACATGCATAGTAATAATTACTTATGTTATTAATGATGTCAGTATTAATGTTCACATAACTTGATGAATAAAATGAATTGAGTAAGAACAACATATAATAGCTTTGTAATTTACATTTACGGCATTTAGCAGACGCTCTTATCCAGAGCGACTTACATTTCCTAATTATAGGGACAGTCCCCCTGGAGCAACTCAGGGTTAAGGGTCTTGCTCAGGGACCCAGTGGTGGTAGTGCTAGAGGTGGGATTCAAACCGGGGACCTCTTGATCCAAAGGTCCGTAGGCTACCACTAGACCACCGCCACCCAGTAATTTAGTTACCTTAGAGTTCATTTCCATGTAAGGGTTCCATTATCTTTTTGTTCAAGATGAATTTCATGTGGAAACTTCACGGATACTTGGATATTGTACATCAAAAAGATTTTTCAAACATTTATCAAGACACTAAATCTGATCCTCCAAAGTTGTCCTCAATTAACTGATGCCCCTCGGTGATATTCAGTGTCTTCAAATCAGCACTCTTAGATTTCCTGGTCACATGCTGCATAGCTGGATCAGATGTGCTGGGAGAATGAACAGAACAAAAATATGACCTGACTAAGGTCCCTAAAGACTGAATTAGGAGACTTTTTTATGGACAAAAAGAAAGTGATACAAGAGATACCAGATTAATTACCTGACACCAAAGGGCTTCTAGAGGGTAAAAAGCTTCAATGATTATATGCAAGATAAGAATAAATAGAGTAGGTCAAATCAAACAACAAAAAGCAGAGACTTTCCTGTAATATAATCTCAGTTTTTGTCTTCATATTAATTATAATGGTCATCGTGAGTGGTTAGCTTGAATGTGATTGAACATGTGCATGTGTGGCTTAAGATCCACATTTCGCAACCTAAATCCCTGCACTCTCAATGACATTTCTGAGCTGTGTTCTTTACAACAGGGTGAAACTGTACTCGGTCATACAGTCTAATTCCAAGCCGGACCCTTTCTGAAAGGCAGTCTTTCCTTCCCTTTTGTCCTTCTGTTTTTACCAAGAGCCAGGACATAAACAGCAGAGATGAACAGCAGAAAGCAGCTCCTTGCTAAGAAATTTATGAGAACACATAAATTTACTTATTTTAAAGCAAACATATGAGTCAGCAACATTGCTTAAACTAAGCTAAGAAACCTAATCAAGTCACTTATCTATCCATTATTAACACTTAATACAGTTGTATTGTTGTGCTTGTTGTAAAGTTATAGGGTGGCGGTGGTCTAGTGGTAGGATACTTGCCTATGGGTCCAGAGGTCCCAGGTTCGAATCCCACCTCTAGCATTACCACCACTGGGTCCCTGAGCAAGACCCTTAACCCTGAGTTGCTCCAGGGGGACTGTCCCTGTGATTAGGACATGGAAGTCGGTCTGGATAAGAGCGTCTGCTAAATGCCGTAAATGTAAATGTAACGCTTCCTGTGCTCTAATGAGTCTGAAATCTTGGGGATAGGAAGGATATTGAGGTAGAGATGTACACATTTAAGCAAAAACTCGTGAAGGTGCACGTCTTAGATCCAGGGAACTGATGACCAGCCTTTCCTAGTGCATGTTTTAGGAGCTGCTGGAGAAATCTGTATTGCTAGTCTAAAGTAAAAGCTAAAAAGCAGCTTTTTGTGACTCCACATTTTCTGTGATCCAGTTTACCTGATTCTTTACATAATAACTTGATCTATCGTACAATTCATAGCAAAAAAGCACTGTTTCTCAACACTAAACTTTTTTCATAGCAAATAAACAAGTAACAGATATAACACAGTTTCAGACTCACTTAATGTGGAGAAAAAAATAATAATAAAAAAAAATTATTTTTACAATTCCACATCATAAATGAATGGGGCAGTTCATCCCATCCCTTTCATCCCATCATCCCATCATTACTGGTCAGGCCAGTGTGATGGGGTTAGTAAGTGTAATTCATCAGTAGCTGTGTGATGTAATTTCTCAGTGGCTGTGAGAAGCCATTGGTCTGTAGCAGTGTGATGTAGTTATTCAGTGATGGAAGGATGAGAAAAGCGGTGTAGCATGATTATTCATTGACAGTGTTATATGAATGGTCAGTGGTTGTATGAAGTCAATGATGATTGTGATTGTCTTAGTGATGGTGCCACGTAATTGGTCCATGTCTGTGTGATATTTGTAGTCAGTGGCTGTGTGATGTGATTATTTATTGACTATGTGATATGATTGTTCTGTGGCTACCTGATATAATTGTAGAAGGTGTAAAGCTCACCAAAAATTCACTTTGTTCTATTTATAATTGTCAATCTTGATATCCTGTTTTCTAAACTAAGTGCACTGTAGCTGTCTACAGCTTCACCCCAAAGCCTTTGGTCTGATGTGTAATTGTTTATTATGACCCTGATGGAGAGCTCTGTCGTCCAGGGAGCATGGACGTGCCCAAGAGTGTGTGCTACTGAGTGGGGGTTCTGGGAAAGCTTCTGCAGGATGCTGGGCTCTGGACACATGCTTGTGACCACTCCCTGGAGAGGAAGTGGCTTGGAAAGTTGCTGTGGCAAATCTGTTTATGACTTATATCAGTGGAAATGCTCTGTGACACAGTCTCTCACATTCATAGTTAGCTCTCATTAAACCACTGAAAAGGCAACTGAAGTTTCTTTTTTTCTCAGATTATCTGCACAATTTAGTTGTTTCCAATTCCACCTACTGGCTAGGCCTCCTCCATCACACATCAACCGAGATCCTGTCCTGGCTAGCATAAGGACACTTGCTTATGCTGTATGTGATTCAATTAAAAAAGGACATTAGTATTTTTACGGCCATCTGTAGGTGGTCACTTTAACTACAGGGGTAGCAACATATCTCATCCAAATCTGCAACAATGCTCCCCGGATGCTGGTAGTTGTGCAGGGTATAGCAGATACCAGTTGTAATACCCTGTTATGTGCTAAAGCATGATATGAGTTATGAGCTCTACTTGACTGAAAAAAAAAGGTTTTCAAACAAAACCAGTAGGTTGACCAGTTGTCTGATTTGCTGAATGATATCCAAGAAACATTGTTAATGCTGTACATATGGTTGGGTGTTCATCCCACATCCAGCTACATTTTCAAGACTTTATGTTCACCTCACAATACAGGATCTTTTAAAGCTGAACAGGCACGGCATTTGCATACTTTGTCCTTTTGCAGAAATATATTGGAGAGGCTATACTGTGACAATCAAATGTCTGCACTGTCCTCTTGTCCCCATTTAGGAATTTGCTCACTGGTCACTGTACAGACTCACTAGCATTATATTTGCCGGAGGTGTTGGTTATAAATGAAAAGGGTACAATTATCATAAAGATATGAAACTGTAGAAGAGGCATGCTCACAGATTCTTTTATTAGTAGTAACTCAGGGACTGAGGAGCACAAATCGATGAGAATGGAAAGTCCTGCTTAGCCCTTTGGCACTAATTGATTTGTGGATATGTTCAGCACATAAAGGGCAGGGCATATCTCCAAGGAAACAGGATATAATTACTGTACTCCCACTTGTCCTGCATTTAAAGTTTTTAAGCAGAATCTTAGATTTTTCTGTGCCTTTGACTTGAGTGATAAACCAATGTGTGTTTTCACTCTGGTGGAGTAGCATTTGTGGGGTGGGTTTGCTGGTGTATATTCAGTACTGGGAGGGATTACAAAGACCAGTGATGTGCACAGATGTTTGGAGGGGCAATGGCTATATCAAAAAGGCAGTGCAACAACACACAAAACTCACACACACTCTCTCACATGCACCAACTAACAGGGTATAAGCACTAACAACATTCAAAATCACACCTTCAAGCTTCAAACTCTTAACCCTATCTGACAATCTCTTCACCTCCAAAACACTCTTCATATAATCTTCCTTCAGGATAACACACTAAATATCAACCTTACTTCTCTCCATCATATCAGCTAACTCTCTAACTTTACCAATAATACTGCCAACATTGAAAAGTTCCTATCCTCAATTCCACTGTTCTATACTTCCTTCTCTCCTCCTGTCTCCAAACATGCCTTCCTCCTTTTCTTATTCTCCTCTTTTGGCCAACAGTAGCCCTTTTTGCCCATTTTGACCAGCACCCTGTTGACTAACAGTACAGGTGGAGGTTGTTGTTAACCTGGTGTGGTAATCTGTTTTGTTGTCTGGATATTTGATTTACACCAGCCTGCCCCACATCAGAAGCGCAGTTTATCTGTACCCAAGTTGACATAAATTACTATAAATCAGGGCATGTCTGGGTTGAACAAATGAAGGACCATTGCATTTCACATAGTCATTTCAAGAGAAAACTTGACTGTGCTTTTGGGCAGCAAGCTGAGTAAAAGGAATTGAGCTATGGCCTCACAATGAACTGCTTTGAGAGTTTGATTCAGATGAAGAGATTTAGGGTAGGTTGATTTATTCCCAACATAAAACACAGTAGAAAAAGGACATGTCTGGATTACAGTGGAAATAACATACTGAAGGTTTAAATGCAGAAGTTTGTTTTAAATCTGACCCAGATGTTATTACGATACACTTAAAAGATGCTAGCACACCCCAGAGGAAAAGACAGATACAGCCAGTATGACAACATACATTACACTTTTCTTGGCCAAGGCGACTGTGAAAAGAAACCATGCAAAAGGATGGGTGTTCTTTCCTGCTCAACAGCGGTGTAATTTTACCCATAGTGACTGTGAAAGGGGGCAAACAATGGGGCTTCACACTAGGAAAAGAGATACACCTCAAGACTCAAGCAGGCCTACTAGAGCCCATTCAGAGTCACACAGGCACATGACAAGCCCCTGAGAGAACAGGAGCCAAGATGAATCGTCCAAATCGTAGCTCATACATACAATTAATCAGTAATGCCACAGTAACGACTTGTTTTTACTCTTTCTAGCAGCAAATGAGGAATGAATATCACCTTGTGGCACTTTATTTCAAAGGCTCAAGAAATTTGTGAGAGGGTGACCAGCAGATGGAGATAAGGTTAGAGAAAGCAAGAGGAAGAAAAACAATTTTTCAGGCAACTACAGCTGATATGGCCTGTGTTATACCTCATTTGATAAAAAGTTAATGGAAAAGCAAGGAGAAGTGGGAGGGTGCAGAAAGACTGATGAATGCCCTCCATCCACATAAGAATGTAGCAGGGCTGCTTTCACCTGCCTAATGATGCAGCATAAACTCATCTTGGGAGCCACCTGACTGGAGCATCAGCAGGGTGGGAACGAGTGCTGAATGAGGCTAGAAAGCAAGGAAATGAATAGCCACAGCTATGAATGTGGCTTGATTTGGCACATCTGGCAGTATACATGTACAATGCGGACTTCACTTTACTGATGCTAACTTTACTGACATACTGACACTTGTAGAATCACTCTATGCTAGTAAAGGTCAAGCTAGTCACGCTAAATTCACACATGTGATGCACAAGGTTGTACACATGGCATCAAGTGTTCACAGCATCAGTTAGCTTGGAGCAGAAGTCCATGTTCAGTAACTAAGAAATAATGGTGTTGATAGTTCTTTCCCTAAAACATTCTAAAAGTACGTTTTACTTTGACTCTTTCTGGCCGATATGTGTGCTGTTGTAAAAAAAAATCCCTCTGCACTTCTGAACAGCCTTATTTTTCCCTGAATGATTACATCCAATGGAATTCCTCTGAAATTATTTTAGAACATTTGCTGATTTTTGTGTGGTATAGAATGTGTTTTTAGAACATGAGGAAAGTGTTTAAACCATGTACTAATGTAAGGTGTATTATATGCTGTTTTGGGTATTTTGGCATTTAGGTCTTGAGGTTCTATGAATAGGTGAATGTTTTACGAACTACATCCATGAGGTGCTTTAAATCCAATCGAAAACAAAGATAACATTAAGGAACCCTGATCATTAGCATTTTGTCAGGTGTGGTGGAAAGAGCTTCAATTATTTGCTGCCTACCCTCCTGCTGTATAATGATGTAATTAATCAGCAAGTAGGTTCGACAAGTGTGGAATAAAGAATTGTGATAAAGCCAGAATGCCTTTGTTTCCTCTCAGAGTGTCACAGCTGGAGGTGAGCTGAGAATATTCAGTGGGGAAACTGCTGGTAAGGCTGAGAGGCAGGTTTCTTTGGGAACCCTGGCAAGCATCTGGATGTCAACTGAAGGCGAATTAAATTCTATTTTATTTTTTTATAATATAAAAAGGTATCATTTAAAATTGTTTTAGGCACTAATGTTTACAGCTGCTCAAACTGTGGCACTGTATTAAAAACATTGGCCAAGTGTGTGAACGAGGAATGGCAGAGTTCGGCATGTGCCTATAAGCGACTGCAGGGTGCACTTATAATGAACCTGAAATTAACATCTGATTTACTAAAACTGTAGCTAATCATGTAAACTGTGACTGCATGTATGGGGTGCTAGGTTTGAAAGCACAGTACAGCCATCAACAATTCATAGACAATGGACAAACCTATTTAAAGCATTTCCCAAAATATTCTACAGGGGTGCAATTTTGCAATACCAAAAAATGGATCTTGTGAAAACGTGTGAGTATATTGTGACCACCAGTATTTTGGTTCAGCAGGGTTGCTGTACATCACTGTTTGTCAGTTGCCCTCCTAAAGCAGTTCATACTACTTCAACAAGGCAATTAAGAGGTGATTTAAACCAGGTCAATGATCAAACTTTCCTGTTCACCGGATTTCCCAGACCTGATTTGGGAATCCCTGGTTCAGCTTCTATGTCTGCTGTCATTACTAATGGAAATCTCTCAGCAACATGCCTTAAAAAGACAATAGTACAAATTTACCTGTGGTTGGTCCTGGTCATACATCATGTGGTTGGTGGATTGTTCCCAAAACAGGCCCTGTAAATGTGTATAGGTGGCAGTGATGGTGCTGGAGTTTACACACACATCAGTTTTGCTGCTGGGTTAAAAATATCCATTCCAGCGATTCTGTGATCAGATAGGCTGACCTGAATTGGGTCACAAGTTACCTTATTGATAGGTTACCCTGTGCATCTCAACTAATTGTACTCTATTTTGACCTAATCTTGGAGTAACGGCTCAATGCTGTTGCTTATGGATTGATCAGTTTTTAAGTCTGTAGTTTCTTCCCTGATATTATTATTTGAGACTGCAAGTCAAGGTTTAAAAATGTGAAATATTCAACCCATACAATTATTAAACACTACAGTTATCTTAGAAATGTAAAAATTTTACAGCACTGTGCAGTTTTCAATGCAGAACAGCATATAATATAATGCTGGTTTTCTACACAGTCTTTTTGTACGCTGCATGTGATTGTAACTCCATATATTGGAATGATTGATACAACTGTCACATAAACACAATCACATTTGTTTCTTTTTCTTTCTCTCTCTCTTTTTTCAGCCTTGGTGGTGAGGTTCCTGACCAAGCGCTTTATCTGGGAGTATGACCCTACACTGGGTAAGGAACAATAATTAAAATGACACCACTTCTTCTGTGTTGGTTTTTAAGGGCCCACAGTTACCACATAAAACTTTTTTATAAACTTTTGTGGCAATACCTATAAAATCCATTTCAGAAATCCCTTGTCATGATCTCCAGCCAAAGAAGCTGATTCCAGAGGTTTGTATTTCAAAGCAAGACATGACAAATCAAATCTACAGAGGTGGATGAATAGACCAGACTTGTCAGGTCCAGATAAAGCTGTCTACTTCTTATCACTGCTTGTTGTACCATATTAGGAATTCTACAGATTTTAATCACAATATGTTTTTGATAAGTTGCAGGGTTTTAGTTTTAGTTTTGATTCTGCACTCTCTCACAGATCAATGTTGCTGCTGCCCACCTGGAAATAACTTAGGGTGAATTGCAATCAGATGAGTGCATGAATTTGAACAGGATAGGGTTTTTAAAGGTGTGCTTTACTGACTGCGCTTGTGTCCTCTTGGGTGTAGCTTCCCTATTCATGTGTATATGATCAAATGCGATTATTTTATTGAAAGCCTCATTCTGGCTAAGCAGGTTGATAGGGGGTTCTGTTTCCAAATACACTGCAGAAATCCCATTCAGTTGTGTTGCGATGTTCAGGGGAAAATGAATACAATAGCTGCCTTACTATTAGTGCCGTTAATCTGCCAAGAGATATGAGGTACCAGGTACATTTTTAATTTGAAATGGTAGATTTTATTCTACCAGTTAGAATAAAATTTAGATCTGTTCATGGGAATTCTGATACGATCTGACAGACTGTTGTTTATAAAACTGGAAAAACATATATTGCTGAGGTAAAACTATAGTAATGGATACATTAAAGTTTTGTAGTTTTGAAACAGTATGATTATGGCTTGTTTTGTACATTATGTGGTCTCAGAACACATGATCCAGCAGGATACTGATGGATCCAACAGGTTACTGAGTCTTTGAGATTCTGGAATTATAAAGCAGATCTTTCAAGGCTCTTAAAATTCCATCCTGTGTGCCGTGTCCCATAATTAAGAATCTGCATGAGAGGTTAATGCATCTAAGCCAGTAGTTTTGCTCACCACTTCTTAGTCATGAAAAGTAAAACAGTAACAGCTGTAGTGGGGGATTTGAAAAGTGATAAACAGGATTTTTTTCCTTTGTTTTTCACCTTTAAATGGCCAAGTGCCTACTATGGCAAGAGGTGACTCAACCACTTTTTGAGTGTTGTTGTTTCTATAAAAGTGGTTTCTATATAACAGGATTTTTATAAATACGCATACCCTAAAACACCTTCAGAGTTTATTTGTGCTCTTGTACATGTACCATGAACACTGAAGGAACTTTTTATTTGATTACTTGATTGGCTCCTTGCTAGATTCTCTATGACATAAATGATAAAAAAAAGTTACATTCTTGTCATTGTGAGATCATAGCACAGCACTCCACAACAAAATTGGACTTCTGCATTTAACCCATGCACACACACCGTGCACCGTGAAGCACCCGGGGAGCAATGACATGGATGGTACCCTGCTCAAGGGTACCTCAGGGGAATGAACTGGTAAGGGGTTGGAACCCACAATCTTCCAATTTTGTGGCCAACTCCCTAACCACTAGTCCACCGCTGACGCGTGAGTGGTTCTTTAGAAAACTTTTCTGGTTCTTTAAAAATCTTTACGGGTTCTGTAAAACACTAAAATGGGCAATTTTAACAGGTCAAAAAAACTTTTTTTCTGGTTTAGATGTATTTTAAGTGTTGAGTGTTAAGTGTTAAGTGAACACATCTTCGCATGAGTCAAAATAATATGTAAAAAGGTACTGGACCTACAAAAATCTGGCACACATTAAGCATTAATATTTGCAGGTGTTTCCTTTTGTGCTGCATGCTGATTTCACTTTACTTCTGTGCCCAAGGTTAGCCAGTTAAAGGCAAAACTGAACTTTACCCTAAAACAGAGAGGAGCCATTGTAAGTAAGGATGAACTGTATGACTCTTGGTTCATTGTAAATTGTCATTGGACTGGCTGTTCTTCAGTGTTGTCCATAAAAACACTGGTTAAGGAATGTTTACAGGTTGAAAGACTGCAGTGCCTCCCAACTGGCAACTCAGTTATATAAGGGGGAATGTCTTAAACAGGCATCACAGTGTTCTTCTAACAAACAATGACATCTAGCCTGGTTTCAATGAAAGACATGTGAGACTGGCCGATGCAGGAATGTAAGCCGGTGTAAACTGTTCCTCTTATTGTCTAAATGCCCCATGAACCACTGCACATTTCAACCCATTCATACTTAATCTAATGTACTTGTCCAGTTCAGAAGTATAGTGGATGCTTTGTTGGGGAAATAAAGAGCCTTGAATGTATAATTGACTCAAAATATAAAGAGGATTGATGTGTTGATTTGTGATATTTGATGTTAGTGTGGTTTAAGGCACACACATAGGCCATGTGCTAATAGTCATCTGAATGACCATCAGCAGGTGTTCATGCCTCTCACTTGAAAATTACACCAACAGGAAACAACAGAACTCTCACCCACTGCAAACATTGGTGCCTTTCATTGATGTAGCCCAGGGCAGATTTGTGTGCCACTGTGTTTTGATTAAAGAAAGAAGATATGGAGGGGGCTGGTGGAGAGTCAGTGTTGAGAGATTGGATGCATTTCAGTGGTATTCTGAAATGAGTCATCTGGAATGTTGTTGATTTCACAATTGTAGTTGTCCAGCCAAGGACAACCAGTGTTGGTAACGAGTAATATTGGCTTGTACACCAAACCAGTTAGCATTGTGCAAACTATAGGACAAAATCATTACACACTTGCTTTACAAAACAAGTGGCAATTATTTTCTGAACAAAGATTTTTTTTTCATTGTGTATAATCCCTCATCAGGGAATACCAGTGTAATTCATAGTTCTTATTCAGTACCTGCTTTGTCTAATCTATGCTTCATAAAATGAAAGTTTTTTTGCTGCAGAAGTTTACAGTTTATGGTGTGACATCTTAGAGCATCAGTGAGAAATTAACAACTAAAACCAGTTCATAAAAAAAAGAAAATAAACATTTGTCATTCCTTTTAATTAATTTATTTTCAAAGGCATCCTTAAATGCATTCTGATGATGTATTGTTATTGGAACTAGTAAAAAACGTTTTTGCCAAGTTATACAGTTTTACACAAGTGAAGTGTCTAAGACTTGCATGGTGCTGTGTATACAGGGCAACCTTAAAGCTTTGATCAGAGTGATATGGTAAAAATGTCATATTTGAGGCAAAAATTTAGATAATTTTTTAACTTGATATTTGTGCAGCCCTAGCTTGTTTGCTACATTAGCCTTGTATCTCCAGTGCAAAGCTAAAAAAGAAAACTTAAAGAACCAAACATATTCTATCAAACAGTATACAAGTACTCTTTAACCTGTGGTTCAATGTCATGGTAGATGGCGCTCTACTCTGAGCACAGGTGTGCTTCATTGGGGTTGGCTTTATAAGCCCCAATGAGTCAGAATAGAGTGTCTGTCATTGATGTTATTTGCTTTTACACACGTGAGGGTGTTTCATGTCTGTACAAATAAAGTCAAGTTTATAGATCCCTGGCTCTGCGAATACATCCAAACTGCACCACCACCCGGGCATTACATTCAAAAAACTTTGTTGCAAGATGTGGAAATTTAACTTTAATAACTTTAACTAGTATGGGAGATAATTGGAAATAATGTCAAATATTTAGGTTGTGCTTGTTGATTAGTTTGGGAAAGTCTATTACATTTGCGGCCACTCTTATCCAGAGCAACTTCCATGTCCTAAATACAGGGACAGTCCCCCTTGAGTGACTCAGAGTTGAGGGTCTTGCTCAGGAAGCCAGTGGTGGTAGTGCTCAAGTTGGGATTTGAACCTGTGACCGCTTGGTCCATAGATCCATATGCAAGTATTCTACAACTAGACCATCACCACCCCGGTGACTACATTAGGTATTTCTGTTGTTTACTGTAGCTACATTAAAAATGTTAGAATATTTATTTGCTTTTAGGACAAACAGATTTGGAACATAACCTAGGGATTAGGTAGATCTCCCTACATGTGAATACAGTTGTAGCTCATTTAATAATGTTCTCTCTTTCTCTCTTTTAAAGAATCCACATACCGACATCAAGCAAACATTGATGATGAAATGGTCACAATGGAGATCCTGGACACAGCTGGGCAGGTAAACTCTACTTTGAGCATATTTTATAATATACTTTATGAACTATCTACTTATATATACATACACACCTACTTAAAGGGTCCAGTTTTAAAACTTATCATCCACTTCTTAAAGAGCTAATTTTAAGTTTTTTGTCTTCATGATGTTATCTATATGTATCTACTTAGTCAGCATACACTTCAGCTCCCACAATTCATGCTGAAGTATTAACAAGTGTCTCATCTGTTTCATGCACACTAATTCTGCATGACAGGCAATGTTGCACCTTGACTGCTATAGGTTTAATGTGTTGGTCATTCATAGATGCAGCAATACAGCAGGCAAGTATCATAACTTATCATGGCTCATTTTGCTCTGTGAAGTGAACACTGGCTCATAAATATATCCTTAAAAAAGCACTGGCATGCCGCTCCCACTACCTGTATGAAATTCTAATTTCAGTCTACATATATGTCATGAACCTCAGAAAAAACACATTCTAAGTAAAATGTAAGATTTGCTTCCTTTAATACTTAAAAGAGCCTTAGCATTAATGATAATTGTAAGGGGAGAACTTCAAGTAAATAATTAAAAACTAATATTGCATTTATTTACAGAAAACTGAACGTCCTGCTACAGGTGGAGGTTTTTATCCTGGTTGGCTATGGGTCATCGCTTTCACACTTATTTATGGCCAAGTCATCCAGCTCTCATTACACTCCACTCTATTTTAGTACATTATTTTGGTGAAGCATTTCCAGACAGCCCTGTTTCAGAGCCAGCAGTTTGGATTACCTTTCTTCTATTTAAGAGCCAAAGAGAGAGGTTAGACTGCAGAATGTAAGCTGCTTGGATGAAAATATCTGACAAGAGCTGTACCCAGTTATGCCAAGGCCTTGCCTTCAGTCATAAACATCAGATAACTTGTGAGAGTGGAGAAAGTTTGTGTATATTTGCACGTTTTTCTCATCATTCACCGTGCAGTTGGTTGGAATCAGTGTGTTTCACCAGCAAACAGCACTCTCTGACCTCGCTGCTTGAGTTCTTCCATAGCTGCTAAACTGACTTCAAAAAATTAATTAGGAAAACATACCCCAGTTACACATGACCTTTGAAGTCTACATGAACAAAGTTTTCATAAATGGGGAGTTTAAGCATCCCCTCATACTAACTTTTTGCAGTAATGTTCCCATTGTGTGTTTTATTACACAAAGAAATACTAATTTATATAAATATCTAAAGGATATCTATAAGTTTTCTGTCCCTTGACAGGATCAGAGGCACAATGTCACTAAACTTCAACCAAAGATTTGGAGTGTTTTTAATGTGAGCAGTGACATAAAAAAGCCAAAAAAATCCATTATGTAATATTTCTTAAAATTGGTTGTATAAATATTTATAACATAGCTCCTCTTCTACCAGCTAAACAGAAGAATGGACAGAATGGACTGCCCCATTTTGATTAGCACTAGTTTTTGTGCAGACTGAATGCTTGCATCAGTAATACTGGCTAGACATTCAGTGCTTGCTTGCCACATTGATTTGGTCACATTGGTCAGTACATAGTTAAAATTTTAGAGGTGTACACATAATGGACTCTGAAAGCATTTATATGACCTTCTCCAGCTTGATGTGGATACATTTACAGGAGTATGAGGTTGAGGTTAGGTTAATGCATTTGATTGTCATGTAGAAAAAGCTAAAACAGCTATTTGAATTATGCTTTTTCACAGTGCACTGCAGAAAAGTTGACAATTTTTCAACCTAAATCATGGTTAAACTTGAGTGTGACGCAGATCTTAGGAACATTTAGTCATGGAGCACTGCTCCTTGATAACAATAAAAAGTTATTTTGAGAGTTTGAAAAGGAGTCGTCTTAACAGCCACTTTACTGCCTTTATTCATAATAATAGTTATAATAATTAATTAGTTAATAATAATAGTTTCTCTTAAACTTTGTCATGATTTGTCACATTTGTCTTCAGTGAGCATAACACTGCTCTTAATGTACCTTAATGTATCTACAACATGTTATATAGTTTTATAAACCACTCGAGCAAGTCTGTTTAGTGTGTTACAATTTCTGCAAATGCAAGCTGCTATTTATGTTTAATACATGTTTAAAAAAAAAAAGTTTGAAAGATTAGTTTCCCACTTGCAGATTTTAATATTTTATGTTGTTCAGTGTTGTATTGGGTTTTGGGAAAAACTAATGATAACAGAAACTAACAACAAAAAGCCTTTGAATTACCATACAGACACACTACAAGCTGTTTTCAAGCCTCAAAAAAGCGATATGCTGGTCTTTCTAGGAAAAGACAAAGACTGGAGCCTTAGTGACAGATTTATTTTTGCATTTGAATAACAAAACCTTAGACCTGTGTGTAGCTTGTAGGTCCACTGGAAAATTAAAGAAGCAAGTTTTAGATGCAACACATTTCTTGTGGGATTGACTAAATTTGGGAAAAGGTAAAACTTTTATTTCTCTTTCTTTCTGAACTATTCCCAGTTAATAAGTACATTAGGAGAACAGACCTTGGTCAGATATGAATGTCATGTATTTGCCAAAAAAAGGTGTTGTGCTTTGTATTTTACAAAGTGTGAATGTGAGTGTGAACATTCTCAGGAGAAAACACGTGTGCACAATTGTTTGGCAACTATTAGTGTGCAAAATTATTACGCGATTAAATGAAAAAAACTTTGTCCTTCTCACTAGTTTATTTTCATCTGTTAAAATGAGAATAATAAACAACTTTTGAGAATAATAACAACAAATTTACAAATTAACATTTCTGACATTTAAAAAAAATCATAGACCAATATAGCCACCCTTTTTTTCAGTAACAGCCCAGTCATAATCTTTGACATTCAGTCTCTTGATCTGTCCCATACCAGTACCTTCTCTCCACCTTGCTGGTGTCTGAGAGAAAGTGGAATTCTGAGGATCATGGGTTACTGGTAGCTTCACGTTTGATTCTTCTCAAATCCTTGGCAGTTAATTTGCATCTTTTTTTCTGAACACATTTTTTGCAACCCTGTTGACTATTTGCAACAAACTGTTTGTTGATCCTGTGATCATGCCCCAATATCTTAGTAATTTCAAGAGTGCTGCATCCCTCTGAAAGACCTCTGAAAGATTTTTTACTTTTCAGGGTCCATTCTCTCTCTTTTTTGACCCATTTTGCCTGAGGAGGAAAAGAAGCTGCCTAATAATTCTGCACACTGTGATATAGGGTGTTGATCTCCTTAGGCCACATCCTCCCTCATTACACAAATACACATCGCCTGATCTGCTTCAATCCAATTAGCATTCAAGTTTATACAGCTTGGAGATGGAATATATGCACTTGCCTAACAATTGTGCACAGTGTATAAGGCCATCTAATTTTCCCAAAACATTATATGTTATTTTGTAATATACAGTCCCCACTTTTAAATTATGATATTATATTCCCCAAAATAACTTCTATATTTAGCACAGGGCTTTAAGCTGCCCTGAAGTGATATGTAATTGATTTAGAATGTTCACTCAGTGCTATTTTAGAAGGTGCATCACATGTATAGTACACAAGTACTCATTTCCAATGAGTAAATTACCCTCATCCTGGCCAACTCTCATGCTCTCCAGGAGGATCTGCTGCAGAAGGAGGGTCACATGCGCTGGGGCGATGGTTTCGTCCTGGTCTACGACATCACTGACCGTGGGAGCTTTGAGGAAGTGGCCCCACTGCGTGGCCTGCTGGAGGAGGTCAAGAAGCCCAAGCATGCCCCTCTGGTGCTAGTGGGCAACAAGGCAGACCTGGAGCATGCCCGGCAGGTGGCTACAGAGGAGGGCGAGCGGCTAGCAGCAGACATGGCCTGCGCCTTTTATGAGTGTTCAGCCTGTGCTGATCATGTGGGCACAGGTGGGGGTGTTGCAGAGGCCTTCTACGAGTTGTGCCGTGAGGTGCGACGACGCAGGGCAGTGCAGGGCAAGACGCGCCGCCGTAGCTCCACCACGCATGTGAAGCAGGCCATCAACAAGATGCTGACCAAGATCAGCAGTTAGGGAAGGTTTAGAGAGCATGAGAGCATTGAAGAAAGAGAGGACGAGAAGATAGAGGAAAGGCATGAATGCCTAGAGTATGTGATTAATGAGGTCAAGGATGCTGGGAAGCAGGAGATTGCTCTGAGTTTTATTGTTTAGGTCAAGAATCAGAACCATTTTGAAAGATCTGAAAAGTAATGGGTATGCCTTTCTATATAGACCGAAGAGATTAGTATGATCTTTTACAGCTGGAGATTGCATCTGATGAGAAAGGGGAAGGAAACATTCCAAAAAGATGCTACACAGTGTGCTGTCTATATGCCATGGTTCATTGTAAAGTGCAAAAGAAATGACAGACGATATGTTTAATCATTTCTGTGCCATAGCTTGTTTTGTAGAAGAATGTTTTTCCAAAGCTCTGAGGCCTTGCCATGTATATTTGTACTCTGAGCCGTAATGAAGGATTCATTGAAACATCAACAGAGTTATCAGAGCAGCAGATCGCTATGCAGCCTGCAGATTTCATTCAGCATTCGCCATATGTTGACCCAAGAGAGATCTTTCAGAGTCAGGACACTGGTTGTCAAATAAACCATCTTCCACCCTTATTATAAAATCCAACGTGGCATTTCATACATCAAACTGTGCAAGCTCCTGCACAACTCCTCTGAAGATATCTTGGAATGTCTCCATGTGTTTGTTTCAGAGCTGCTGAAAATCCTATCATGAAAAGTGTACAGCAGGGTTCTTCTCTGGGGTCTCTGTTTTTATCAATCCTGTGTTACAACCAATATCTTTACCCAGCTGTTTCTTTCCTTTGACTTTCCTTGGTCATACTTACCGACACAAAAATGCATTTAACAACAAGTGATGTACAGTACTATGCAAAATATTGAGGCACCCTTCATCAACTCATATTTTGCTTCCAAAAAGGCAGACTGTCTTGCCTTTTGATGTATTGAAGAAGAATAGTTCTCCAGGCTTTTTGAAAGACTTTCAAAGCTTTTGGCCCTCACTTTCAGTCTCTGTACATGAGCAGATTGAGCAGCAAAAGCAATGAGGATTGTGTTGACAGAGAACTGAACAAAAGGAAGCCATAGCTTGGAAAATTTCTTCAAGAGACATGGAGAACTATTCCAACAAATCTTGCCCAAGATAGTATAAACCATGTTGATGAATAATTGTGGTCATATCAAATAATGACTTTAAAGATAGTTGGAAATATACACACTCTGTATTTGATACTGTTTTTATGTGTAGGTTTGCATGTGTTGCAAAAAAATCACTGTACCTTTTGTCTCATTTTCCTAGCAAAGTATAAAGAAATGAGGGGGCTCAAGACATTTGCACAGTACTGTATATTACTGCCTTAATCTCTCAAATAAATTGTACAGTTTATGTCAATGAAACTGCGTTAGCCATTTTATGTGTGCGTGTGTGTATGTTTCAGGTAAACAACATTTTTAGTAAGAAATCACTCTCATATTGTAATATAATGATCAGTCTGAGACGACAGACCACCCTGTCCCTGTTGCTGTGGATCTGTAATAAAGATGTTAGGCAGATAAATATGTATAAATGTTATGGAAAGAAAATAACTGCCTGCTTTAATTCTTCTCCAAAGCTTACTTAATTTTGATAAAGTTTCTCATGTGTTATGATCAATCATCAGAATGACAGTGTTTCCAAAGCACTGAGCAGTTCAAAAGCACAGCTGCATGGTCCCCTGCCCAATCATCTCACAGGACCATCCATTATACTGTAGGAGCTCTGAGGAGATGGGCATTGATCTGGCAGCCCATTATTCTCAGAGAGGCAGTCAATATCGGTGTTTATTAAAGAGGCTTTTAACCCTGCAACTTTTACAGGAGTTCTTAAATCTGCCTTTCATGTCTGCAGTAGAGAACTGGAACTGCTTTAGCAAAAAAAGATGCAGTGGCCCCATGCTCTGTTGATTTAAGACAGGGAGATGGGAAGATAAAAGCTAGCCATGAAATCTTCATCCAATAGCTGCGAGCATTCATGCAAATAATGTTTGCAGGCCAGTCAAGTTCTTCCGCACCAAACTCAACCCATCATGTCTTTATGGATTTTGCTTTGTACACTTGGGTGGATTCACACTGGAACACAAAAGAGCTTTCCACAAATATTTCCCCCAAAGTTGAAAACATATATGTGTCCAATATGTCTGAAGTATTAAGATTCCCTGGGACTGAGGGTCTTAGCCTAACGCCTGGAAACCACCATTATTCCTCCTCCACCAAATATTATAGTTTATAGTTGCCTGACAGGTAGCATTTACCTACCACATACCTAGCAGACTGCCAAATAGAGAAGCATGATTTGTCGCTCCACAGTTTCCACAGCTCCAGAGTCCATTGGTAGTGTAATTTATGCTACTCCATCTGACGTTGACATTGCTTGGTGACATTAGGCTCGTATGCAGTCATGAAAACCCATTCCATGAAGCTTTTTGTGCAAAGTTTCTGTGCTGAGGCTAACAGCAGAGGAAGTTTGGACCTCTGCAGATACTGAATCCACAAGTTTTGACATTTATGCACTTTGTGCTAGCACTCTATAACCCCCCTATTTAATTTCTGTCTAATTTCTGTTGTTCCTAAATGCTTGTTTACAAAAAGACCACTTACAGTTGTCCATGGATTATATAGCAGAGAAAAAATGTAACAATGTAACTGCAAAGGTGCCATCGCCTGACAGTCTCACGCTTAAAATTACAACACATTCTTTCACTAATGTGTGTAAACCTGACTGCATGGCTGGTTACGTGGTTCTAGTTTCTAGGTTCCGTATTTTTGTCCATAAAGTGTATTTTGGTAATACAAATTAGCATTTATACAGGAGCAACATCACATTTCTGTTACAAATGAAAATGTAAAGTTTGTTTCCAGCTCCAATGGTTTGTGAACCATTGTTCATGTTCATGAAAATTATGAGACTGCAAACAATACAACTAACCCCACAAGTGGGGAATGATTGCAACAGCTCACTAGTAGTTATAGTCACAAGTAAGTAAAAAATGAAAATACAACTTATTCAGTTCAGACTTATTTGAACCAGATGGAGTTACGACACAAAAAAAAATTTTGTACATTAAAAATTTTTAGAAAATAACAATAAAAAGTGTTATGCTTAGAGAAAAAGAAAAATACAAATGCATGACTAAAGTTAATATTGGCTAATATCAGAATGACAGCAATAATCATTAAGATGACAATACATTTCTGATGAATGTGAGCACATACTTAGGGTAATATTGTTTTTCCTTGTTATTTACTGTAGAGTGCAATAAGAATAAACACATGATATAGAGGCTGTAGTTTAGAATGTCTAAGCTCCAACTTAGAGCTGTTTATATGCCAAAACTATTTGAAATTGTTACTTGGATCTCACAGTGTATAAAATAATGGTTGTGGGGGCTACTTTAGCCTATCCCAAGGAATCATAGTGCTTAAATGTGAAAGGCAGAGAAACACCCTGGAGAGGTTTACAATCCATCATATGACAGGCACACAGAAACAAACTCTACCAAACAGTCACACCCAGGGGCTATTTCATATCTTCAGTTAGGCTGACATGACTTTCTTTTAACTGAAGGAAAAAATTAGAACTTATGACACATGTCAAAGTTACCATTTAACCATTTAAATGAAGTGAAAATGATTTTTTCATTGTGAAACATAGCACAGCATACAGGGAACCACAACCAATTCCAACCTCTCCTAGGGGCAGCTATTAAATCACCCAGGGAGCAGTGAAGGGGATGGTACCTTGCTCAAGGGTACCTCAGTGCAACCTAGTGGTATGCATTTTGAACTCATGACTGATCCTGGGGCCTTGTCCCTACCCCACTAGGCTACCCCTGTCAATTTACCAAAGCACTTCCATTTGAAGACAGAAACAGGTGGAGCTCAAGCAAATATACATTTTGGTTTATGATAACTGCTTCAGTGGTGTTATTGCATCCAATTTTGACATATTTATGACATATATGGTTAAGAAATGTTTAAGAAATATAGAAGCTGCTTTTTTATGGGTTTTAAGGTAACCCATCTATTTGTGCACATACTGTATATCTTCATATTCTTTTAACCTTCATCATCCTGTCCTTTACCATGGCAAACAAGAATGGGCTCAATGCTGATCCTTGATATAATCCCACCTCTACATTAAATGCATCTGTTACTCCTACTGCAGACCTCATCACTATCACACTGCTCTCATACATATCCTGAACTACTCTCACATACTTCTCTGCCACTCCTGATTTCCTCATACAAAACCACAACTCCTCTCTAGGCACACTATCATGTGCTTTCTCCAAGTCTACAAAGGCACAATGCAACTCCTTCTGACCTTCTCTGTACTTCTCCATCAACACCTTCAAACATCTGTAGTGCATTTTCTAAGCATAAATTCATACTGCTGTTCACTAATCATCACCTCTTTTCTTAACCTAACCTCCACTACACTTTCTAGTTACTTCAGTTATCTGGGTTTGAAGAAATGCACTGGCTTGTCCATCCCTAGTGGCTGGGTTCTGCGCCTACTGTATATGCGCACACAATTACACGCAGTAACATCCCAACTTTTTTTAATCATTAACTTACTTCAGGTTTTTATAATATAATGCATGCTAATTAACATGAATGTTAGAGAAACAATGGAGTCTGCTGCTTCTCAGCAAAACAGAATAGGGTCATACTGTATATACAGAATCTCACAAAAGTGAGTACACCCCTCACATTTTTGTAAATATTTTATTATATCTTTTGATGGGACAACATTGAAGATCTGACACTTTGATACAATGCAAAGTAGTCAGTGTACAGCTTGTATAACGGTGTAAATTATACAACACCCCTCAAAATAAATCAACACACAGCCAATGTCTAAACCACTGGCAAAAAAGTGAATACATCCCTAAGTGAAAAATGTCCACATTGTGTTCAAAGTGTCAATATTTTGTGTGGCCACCATTATTTTCCAGCACTGCCTTAACTCTCTTGGGCATGAAGTTCACTAGAGCTTCACAGGTTGCCACTCCTCCATGATGACATCATGGAGCTAGTAGATGTTAGAGACCTTGTGCTGCTCCATTTTCTGTTTGAGGATGCCCCACAGATGCTCAATATGTTTTAGGTCTGTAGACATGTTTGGCCAGTCGAGCACCTTTACCCTCAGTTTCTTTAGCAAGACATTGGTCGTCTTTGAGGTGTGTTTGGGGTTGCTATCATGTTGGAATACTGCCCTGCGGCCCAGTTTCCAAAGGGAGGGGATCATGCTCTGCTAAAGTATGTCACAGTACATGTTGGCATTTATGGTTCCCTCAATGAACTGTAGCTACCCAGTGCCGGCAGCACTCATGCAGCTCCAAACAATGACACTCCCATCACCATGCTTGACTGTAGGCAAGACACACTTGTCTTTGTACTCCTCACCTGGTTGCTGCCACACATGCTTGACAGCATCTGAACATCTGATCTGACCTTCTGGGACGACAGCCATGCAGACCAATTTGATGCAGTGTGTGGCGTATGGTCTGAGCACTGACAGATTGACCCACCACCCTTTCAACCTCTACAGCAATGCTGGCAGCACTCATACGTCTATTTTCAAAAGACAACCTCTGGATATGATGCTGAGCATGTGCACTCAACTTCTTTGGTCGACCATGGCGAGGCCTTTTCTGAGTGGAACCTGTTCTGTTAAACCGCTGTAAGGTCTTGGCCACCATGCTGCAGCTCAGTATGTTTTGTATGTTCTCTCTCTAAAGACCTACTGCACTTTCTTTTAGGCAAGAGATGCATAGCAACTCTCTAGAGATGAAAATGTCACATTTGCATTATGCCTGTCAATCAGGTTAAAAGACAAGTGACAGTGTTTACAGAAAGTTTTCAGACCCATTCCAGTTTTCAAAATTTTTTGTGTCAGATCTTAAAATAGCTAAAATTCATACAGTCACTCAATCTACAAACACTATCTTTAAACTGTTTGGTTAATTTATTTTAAAAAATATAAATATTCAGACTGTTCACTTAGTGCTTGGTTAAAGCATCTTTGGGGGAAATGACAGCCTCGCAGTCTTCTTAATAATGATTAAGTGAAAATGACTATTCTTGTCATTGTGAAATGCAGCACAGCACAACACAATGAAATTCAACCTCTGTGTTTCACCCATACACACGCGTGCAGCAGGACAGCTATTGAAAGTGCCCGGGGAGCAGTGACGGGGACCTTGCTCAAGGGTACCTCAGGGCAGCCTTCTGGTGAGGGAATCAAACCAACAATCTTCTGATTTAGGGCCAACTCCCTAACCACTAGGCCATCGCTGCCCCTAATTAATAAGCTTGGTGTAAATTTATATTCAGGTCTCTCTAGCCATAGGGGCAGCGGTGGCCTAGTGGTTAGGGCGTTAGCCGCATGATCGGGGGTTCAAACCCCTTCCCAATAGGTTGCCCTGAGGTACCCTTGAGCAAGGTACCGTCCCCATCACTGCTCCCCGGGCGCTTTCAATAGCTGCCCACTGCTGCACGGGTTTGAGTGTGCAAGGGTTAAATGCAGAGGTCTAATTTCGTTGTGGTTCATGTGTGCTGTGCTGTGACCTTGCAATGACAAGGGTTGTCACTTTCACTTCACTTTTCATACTCAATTGGGTTCAGGTACAGACACTTGCTGGGGTGCTACAGGACTTTCACAGTGTTTTATAAAAGCAACTACTGTGTTTTTTTAAACAGTAAGTTTCTGGTCACTCTATTATTGAAATGCAAACCTTTGAATATTTGCCCCAGCCTGAAATCCAGAGCACTCTCAAACATGTTTTTACTCAGTTTTGCTCACTTTCTTTCTGCATCAATTTTCCTTAAAATCCTGACAAGTCTCCCAGTTCCTGTTGCAGAAAAACAGCATGATGTTGCCGCCATGTTTGACTGTAGCGATGTGGTATTAATGAGCTTATGCTCAGTGCCTGGTTCTCCACACACTTTGATGGGAGCCTAAAAGCTTTGATGGATGGCGAAAAAGCCTGCAAAATCTATTGAATGCATTTGTGTGTTATATAAATACTTCCAAGATTATTTTGTAAAAGATGCCATAGACAAGATAAAGGATGTTTATTGCACCTATTACAGCACTAGTGCAGCACTTGTAAAGTATTTAACATAGATATTAGGTCACTTCAGAGTGCCCTTAAACAACACTTGGAAATTTTATATTTATATCATGTTTTAATAAACAGACAACAAGGGAAGAAGAGATTCATAAAAAGGCATGGCACCTGTTTAGCTGAGTTTAGTAAGCTAGTTTTTCCACAGGTTTCAGGAGGTCAATCTGGCAGGTGTTAATGATGGTGATTCTATAATGAATGAAAACTGCTTTATTTTAATTGTTTTTCAGGACTTCAAGTAATGCCAGCTTTCTTCTAATTGGTTCTTCTATACACACATTTATTAACTAGGGAAAATGTACTGAAGTACTTAAATGAGAGTAGATTTAACTCTTCCAAAGAAGCAGGAATGTTTCAAAAGATCTCTGGTCTAAAGTGAGTGGTGATGGGGTTCAGCACATGCTGCTTTTAGCCTCTGTTGGGTTTAGGTGGGGACTAGGCGTGCCCAGAAGTGATGGGTGGATAATTACTAGTGCATCTCTGAGAATAGCAGCTATAGGAGACCACAGCTCCCCTCTGAGTTCCTCTGCTGCTCAGAGCAGCAGTGCACAGCTGGGAACATGCTACTCTTAGCAGGTTATATATAGTCACACAAAGACACAAGCTCATAAGGCTGGAAAAGCATGCTTATGTTCATAATGTACAGTTTCAGCATTTTATAAGAACTCGGAAATTATCAATTTCGATAATACAAAGCAATAAATAGGCCAAAAGTCTACTTCACATTATTTTCCACTTATCTTGTGGTAGGTGTCTAAAATTTGCTTTAATTCTGCACTGGTGCAAATGAGGCTAATGCAGATAACAAGTACTTATAGCTTATAACATACAAATCAGTATTACATTTTGTTGTAGATTTAAATAGGCTTATTTATAAATTTTGAAGGTGCGTGACATACTTATCTTTAAAAATAAACAAGGAATACCAGTAGTTATCATATAAATAAATAAATCTGATCAGTCCTAATTATATAATCACCCATCTAACTATCAGTAGGTCCCTGTAGTGCCACTAGAACAACCCAGACTTGTCGAGGCATGAACTCCACTAGACCCCTGAAGTTGTACTGGGTCCTAGCACTAAGAGACAAGCAGCAGATCCTTTAAGTCCTGCAGTTTACAAGGTGAGGGCTCTATGGATCAGACTAGTTTGTCCAACACATGACACAGATGCTTGTTCAGATTAAGATCTGAGGAGTCTAGAGGCCAAGTCAACACTTTGAACTTGGTCAAGTTCCTAACAACCGAAGTAATATCCACATGAATGTCAAAGTCATCATTCTGCCTCATTGGCTTGTTTTACCAAAGTGCATCCAGATGCCACCGGTTGCAGGGTAAGTAATGCACCCAGCAGTCTGCATGATCTAAAAGAAAACTAAATCAGAGATGTAAGCTAATGAAATCCAAAAAGTATAATATAGATAATATTTAGGGTAACTAGTTTACTTGATAATTTATTTTTCTAATATAAATTTATATTTAAACACAACTATCTTTACTTTTTACACTTTATTTTAAATTAAATATTTGAAGGAAGTAGATAATTTTTATTGGCATTATCGCACACATTCTTAACATTAAGTCAGATTTCACAATAAAAATGATCAGTAGATCCATCTGGGCATTTCACACACAGCAGAAGGAACAAAACATAAAAACTCAAATTAAGAGGGAGGCAATCCCAACTGTGAAGAAAATGTGTTTATTGACTGGATGTCCATGGCAGGGAGAGCACTATTAAAATAGTGGGATAATTTGTTTTTTGATAAAAATATTTTAAGTCAAAAAGGTGTCAGCTACACCAGGGTGGTTTTTCCAGACACCACACACATAATGTCTCCTGCTCTTTGGTGATTTTGAGATTTACTTCTCAATGTCCTCCCTAGTAATTGTGTTTGGGCAGGGACTCTGGACCTAGTGCCTCACTTCCCCACCTCTGTCCTAGCCAATAGAGGTGAAAGACACTTCATCATTCTTGCAGAATCTTAAGTTCATGCTCTGTAACTGCACCAGGTGGTGATTTACATGGCAATAAGAAAAAAACTTTCTCATTTCTATTCCTATCTTGTCCACATATCAACTTGTCCACCCATGTGTTTGCCCTCAGGAGCTTTGGAACTCACTTGAATGTAGTCTGAGTCTGTGTGCCGCAGATGCTAGGGGCATTGGGATCTCGTCCATACTAATGCAACAACTGTGGTCTATCTCTCTCTCTTTCTCATTTTCTTTAAATGCATTCACCACTCTGAAAAGTAAGCCCCACCATTCTGCCAAAAACACATTAAAAAACATATTCCTGCATGTCTTGAGCAAACGTAAACATGTATCAAACCTAGAAGCAAAGCTGTAAAAGCTCAGAGAAACTATTTTGTTTTGGTATACTGGTGACCCTACTCAAGCGGTTAAGGGTATGAGCGAGAGAGAGTGAGTGGTTAAATACTTAACAATATTTTCTTGTCATGCACTACATGGACCAAAGTATGCATACACCCCTTTTAATTCAGCTACTTTAAGGTAAACCCAAGGTTTCAATAAAAACCACTGCTGAATGGGATGTGTGTGTCATATGTACACAAACTGAGTATCTAAAAAAAATCAACATTCATACACAACCTATTACTGAGCATAGTATTGATGGGCACTATTGTCCTTCAGTGAGCTGTCTACAACAGGATATTTTGATAAACATAATGAACCTTTTTAGCTAACAAGAAGAATCTGGAGTTTAGATGTGAAGCTGGAATGAAAGTGAAAGTGACAACCCTTGTCATTGCGAGGTCACAGTACAGCAAGCGTGAACCACAACGAAATTGGACGCACAAAACCCATACACACAAACACCGTGCAGCAGTGGGCAGCTATTGAAAGCGCCCAGGGAGCAGTGACGGGGACAGTACCTTGCTCAAGGGTACCTCAGGGCAACCTACTTGTGAGGGAATCGAACCCACGACCTTCCGATGCGGGGGCAACTCCCTAACCACTAGGCCACCGCTGCCCCAGTAATGAGTGCCCCAGTAATGAGTGCCAATTGTAATGAGTGCCAATTGTAATGAGTCAGCAACCATTAGCAACAGTTCCCCTTCAGAGATGTGAATAATTACTGTAAATGAATATGAATACCATAAAAAAGAAATAGGAGGCTATAGGGTTGCATGTTGATGAGATTTGAGTTGGCAGTACATTAATGCTTTGCATACTGAGCCTGGTCCCATTAATCTGTTTGTGGATAATTGTAATAACATTAAATAGTTTTATTAATATAGTACCTATTTTAATAATAATTTAATAAACCTATAATAATAATAAATTTGCAAGACTAAGAAATAAAACAGTAAAAAAAATTAAAAGTGACTGCTTTGGTCATTGTGAACTACCCACGGGATAACACTGCACCACAGTCCAACAAAATTTTCATTTTGCTTTTAAACCTAGCAACAGACCATCATACATTCAGAATAGGGGAACAGCTTTGGTGATGGTACCTTGCTCAAGGGTACCTCAGGGCGACCTTGTGGTCCATGACTCTAACCCATGACTCACAGCCTTCTGATCATAGGAACTGAACCATAAGGGGCAGCAGTGGCCTAGCGGTTAGGGCGTTAGCTGCATGATTGGAGGATTGGGGGTTCAAACCCCTTCCCAATAGGTTGCCCTGAGGTACCCTTGAGCAAGGTACTATCCCCATCACTGCTCCCTGGGCGATTTCAATAGCTGCCCACTGCTGCATGGGTTTGAGCGTGCATGGGTTAAATGCAGAGGTCCAATTTTGTTGTGGTTCATGTGTGCTGTGCCGTGACCTCGCAATGACAAGGGTTTTCACTTTCATAAGTCCTTCAAACACCAAGCCACCCCCATTGTAAATGATCACAGGACAAGTCAGAACTAGGAAGGACTATAGAGAGTAATAAATGATGTGTATGCTTTGCAGGAGTCGAGTAACAGGGCAGTGAGTTTGTCACATTAACAATGTGAACTGTGTCCAGTTTAGCTAGTTCAGAACACTGAGTTGTATCTAGACAGCCACAATGCAACAGAACAGAAAGGCAAAATGAGCAATCTGAAGGTCAAATGGTGAGGACAGCATTGGCATATTCCACAAAAATGGACTATTTCATGAGAATGTTTGTGAGTCCCCCATACTTCCTGTTTAGTAATTCACTAAAGAAGAAAACAGAACTGCTGTGACAATTCAACATCTATGCATGTTATACTGAAGTACATTTTCCAGTGACACACACTGAAAGAAAGGCTGCCCTTGGAAGGTGTTTCAAAAGCTGTTTCGTGATCAGACACCAACAGAATGTGCCTGTGTATTGATTGAATTCAATGGATGACTCATAAGGACAACAAAAAGTCTTTTTACAACAAAGGACTTTAGAAAGTCTTTAACAAGGACCAGTACAAGCGCATACACATTCCTGTGTAACGTTATAGGAAATTATAAAGATTTATTTATGCACTGCTGTTCATAAACTTGGAATCAATGATTTCAATAACATAAAAGTAGTATGGTGAAATTAAAAAGGTGTAAAATGATACCAACATACTAGTCCTTTCTACCGCCACAGATTTATTCCAGTTTATCCACCCTTTTATAAAATGCTGAAGTGACTAATAGGGGAGTTGAGTTAGTCTTAGCTAAATATAATGGAATCCATTTTAAAAAGGCTTTTTAAGTTAAGGCTTTTCCACACCCAAAATGCTATTAAAAATGTGTAGCTCACTAGTAGGAGCATCTTTGCAAATAAACTTTGCAAATAGATGTGATAAAACTTCATATAATGTGAGAGGAGCTATTGATTAGAGGAGGAGCATGTTTCATAGGTTATATTTTCTAAGAGTCTACCATCCTGATTTTGGGTGTTTAGTATGGATATGTGCTCGGAGGCTAAATACGGAGTGTAGCTGTCAATATCTGTTAAAAGTTTTTTTTATATACCTTTTTTAAGAGGCAAGATACGCTTGGAAAACAACAGAGATGTGTATCTCAGCAAGGCTGGAATGATCAGAGGGCTGCTGATTTTGATAAAGAGCAGTAGATAATTTGGCCTGTAATTTTCCCCGAGGAGGAGGAAGAAAAACAACAACAAGGCCAATCAGGAAGGAATAAAATCACAGAGACAACGTAAGTATTTAATCCCGTCTGAAAAAGACTTAATGCTGGAAAGACAAAGTCTAAGTGATCTGATTTAAAGTAATTTATGAGGAAATTTTTAACTTGACACTTTCCCCTATGGTTTAAGGAGGCGAATAGAGCTTTTGGGGATTTTTCACATTAAGGCCTATGTTCAGCCTGGTAAATGCTCACAGTTAAAGCACACCCCTTTTTCATCAAGTCTGTGATTGCTGGCAAAATCAACATGAGATGTTTAAAGGCCTGTTTCATTAAATACAAGGTGGAAGAGTCTTTCAAAATACCACAAAAAGGTCCATACAACATCTGAGGAAATGTATTAAGACCCACTATTTAAAACACATGCTGCTATATGTTATATATTTTTTTCTATTATTATTGTATTCCACTGAGTACCAGTTGTTTAATGACTCGCGATGCGCTGCAGCTAGCAATTTGGAAAAAGCCAAATGAAAGGAGTCTATAATATGAAGCAGAATGAGGGATGACAACAGGAATGGATGACACTACCACAATAAAATGCAGGGTTTTATGAAAGGGGAGTGTAAAGTGTAAAAAACATGTATTCCATTTACCATGTGTGGCAAAGAATCAATGCTTACTTTCCCAGATGTGGACAAAACAGTCGAGGAATATTAAAGGTCCAATTGTGTTTTCCATGTTGCTCAACATTTTAGTGAATGCAAGGTGATTTGAACATGATGACTCAAGTCAGCTTTATTGAGGGGCTGAGAAATCTAAAAGCAATGACATCACCATGAAGCAAAGTTAGAATGACATCAGAAAATGAGTCTTATCATGAAGCCTTTATGTGTATATAAATAAGAATGGCTAAAATTAGTAAGAGGGCTAAGAAGCTATTTCATTAACATGGAGCTTATCCAGCCTCTTTTTTTCAAGCTACTACTATGTTTATCATTTGGTGGGATAGTTTAAGATATAAATGCACTGCGGTTCCCATAAACTCAGACTAAGGCACAGCATGTGTTTCAAGAACTAATATAGATACCATGTCTATGCTTTGTGATCGATCAGGGTGAAGTTTACGTGGGCCTTACCTATGATTATTATGACTTCATTTACTCTTTAGCACAGGCAGTGTTGGCATGAGATTCTGTGATTTTTTAATCCTGCAATGTTGTTAGAATAGTGTTGCTCCTCTTGATTATGTACTGCTTTATGATTTGTGAAGAACCTTCTGACTTTGAGCTTAGCCAATTGAGTTTAATGATATTGCTCATTTGGTAGATGTACCTATAGGGTTTAATTGGCATTGACTGCTACGGCTAGAACTTGGTGTCTAAATGTAAACATATACCATATAATTATATACTATTACAATATAACATCCATAGACCGGCTTTAAACTCGGCTTTATTTCCAATTTGCATATTTATTACTTCTGAAGAGCTCAATTTTTTTTTCTGAGTTGGAATGGTCATGATCAGGCAATTTCTTTAATGTGAAATAGTGAGCAGTGGAATAGTTCAGTTTACAAGCTTTTAGAGACCAAAGCCCACATGGGCCTGGGCATATTAGACAGCAACTGTAAGTGTAAGGTTTTTGGCCCCTATGTCCATACCCAACACACTTTACACACTCCATTCTCTTCTTTTCTTTCTACCGCTATCCTTCATCTAAGGCTTTGCGTTTGTTGAGGCATTGCAGTTGCTATGACGACCAAGACCTTTCCTTGTTTTCTTAAGGAGGTGCTGAGTCTTTTTTCCTCTCCTTTCTCTATGGTGACCACAGGAAAAAAAAAAACACAGGCTCACAGATAACAGAATTTGCAAATGAGGGAACACACCAACCTAGTCAACGCCCACACACACGTACACTCACAGCCAATAAAAGGGCATTATCAAGGGTAACAAGGCTGCAAATGATGTACATACAGACCTTGAAGAGTGCATGAAAGAAAAAAGTGAAGATATTTCTGAAGGTAGAAACCTATAATGTCATAAAAGCTCTGAATGGGGATTCAGTGTCGACCACATATTAAGATCAAGAGTGGACTAAATTTAGCTAAATTCCCTTTTCAATTCTTGTCTAACTTCTAGTTTCAGATTATTTGCTGGTTCTCTGTTCAAGCAGTAGATGATCATCAAAAAGCAGTGTTTCAGTCAAACTGAAAGTTATCATATTGTAGAGCAATGTAAACCTGATAAAGTATTTACTACTACAGCTCCAATTGTCTCTTAGATTAACATAATATGCAACTTTTTACATATATCTGAAGCCTATATTATATTTTACAGTTTATATTATAAATTATTAATATGTTTAAAAAATACTAATTTCATAGTATACGCAAGCGCAACAGTTAACAGGCTTTTTTTCATGGATTTTTCCACAAGAGGTTCTGTTGGCCAGTGGTTCTTAAACTGGTCCTTCGGGACTCACTGAAGTACAGATATTTCTTCCAAACTCCACATAATGATTAAGCAACTGCCAGTCATGGGGGGCCCTGAGAATCCAAATGGAGACCATTTGTTCATTCACCTGCTGTAGAAATGTTCAATGAAAGAATGCACTGCACCTTTGGGACATTATGTTTTTTAGATACTGAAACAGTCTCCTGTTGGTTAGTCAATGACCTGATTACACTCATATACAACCTTGGCAGTGTCAGAGGGTGCATATAGTGTAAATAATGCAGGCTGTCTGATGTTCAGGTCCCAGCAAAAAGATGAGGACATTTATTTAGCCCGAAGGGTAAAGAAAGTCTGCACTATCGGCACCTCTTCGTCACCATTTGCACTAATGAAGGAGGCCAACTCTTGACAGCAGGTGTATGGAGTTCTCAGGGGGAATGCAGGTTTCTCAATAATGTGCTCTAAAGAAAACAATTGATTAAGCAATATTCAAACTGGATTTCTTTTATGAGCATGCTTGGTAATATAACATATATGGGGTTTTAGCACATGGGAATTGTACACTATGTATACTGTTATTGTACATATACACTATGCACATCATGTAAATATTGTTTTAATTGATTTCCCAAATTAACACATACTGTGGCCCATAGGTAAGATAGAAAGGAAATATTGGGCAAAGTAATTTTTTGAATCTGATGTGTTGGAAACAGGAAAAATGCTGCATAAGCATCTTTGCTCTGAGCCAAATTGCGATGGCTAGATAAATGGGGTCAGTGAATCTGCAAAACATCACATCCTGTGAGCTGTTCCTGACATGCAGTGGAGACAATCATCCAAAGGTGGTCCAGGGGACAACAACCACTTGACCAGTGACATGGTCATCGGTCATTAAGAGGAGCAAAAGCTATGTTGCACAAATTGCTGAAAAATTCAATGCTGGCTGTGATCGAATGGTGTCTGAAAGCACAGTGTATCCCAGTTTGCTGCACATGTGACTGTGTAGCTGCAGATTTGGTCTCTTAATCCAGTCATCTGTAGATTCAGCTCCCAATGTCTTGATGATATGGCTCCTCAGCACATCTTCAGAACCTTTATGCTTGGTGGTGTGAAGGGGAATAACAACATTACGCATGTGTCCTTTTTTTCAACAATGTGGCTTAAATTAGCCACAAAAAACTGCCAAGGTTCCAGTTTAGCCTTCACCCTAAAGTTATCTACCATCCAGCACTGGAGCTGTGTGGCTTAGACTTCTATTACATTAGCCTTGTGATGCCAGCATTAAATTTAATAAGCTCTGGGATGCAAATGATTAATTTGCTATTTGTTTTTGAATGTCCATTATTGTGTACTAGAATCTTAAGCGATATGAAGAATTAATGTTAATGCACTGCATTCAGTATTATTATATTAATACAGTGCAATATTTCTCACTAACATTTGTGCTGATACAAACCGTATTAATCTGCTAGTAGGCACGCCTGTTGTTTTGGATACATTGTCTCTGGTCTTGATAAACTGTTCTTGTGTGTTTCAAAGACAAGACTGCTCTTGCTCACAAAAGAGTGACAGCCTAATATGTGAGCTCTAGAATTAGACTTTAGACATTTTAGCAGACAATTAGGCCAAAACATTATGGTTCATTATGGTTCCTCTCCACAAAAGGAAACAAACCCCCCAACAGTGGATGACAACCATTTCTTCACTGTTAAAGTCTCAAGTCTGACTTCCCCACTGAAAATCTATTCATTCAAGTATAATCTTTTTCAATGTTAAACCCATAAAAGAAAATAATATTACAACCTGTATTGTATCTAATGGATGCCTAATCTCTGCAGTGCACATCTGGCTTATATTTTGTAGCTTGAATCCCTGTGCATTTACCTTGCATTAACTTGCATTCTGTAGCCATGTTTTTTGTATTTACAAATACATGTAGTCCAGAAGACCTCAAGAACACCTCAGCTTCAGCTCATAAGGTTCTTGGATCTTGGCCTAGGCAGTCATCCAGAACATACTGTCTGCACGCATTTTAAAAATGATCTCATACCATCTGTGGTGACCCCTGTGTAACTGTAAGCCCACTTTCTGGGAGCTCTGTGAACCCAGAAAATGTCCAACCTCGTGCCAGGCCTGTTTGGAAGGAATAGATAGTTACCTCCAGTGAGGTGATACACTGGTTTTGTGCTGGTTTTTTTTTGTGTTCCCTCACACAAAAGCTAGTCGATGTTTCTTCACCTTTGTCCAAAATGTGCTTCTTTAGTTTACTGCTGAAGCTATAATGCCAAACTCTCCTGTTAACACTAAAAGCCAACAGTCATCAAATTGTAGTTTGTTGTTCTCAAACTCACAAAGAACGTAAAGTCAGAGCAACTTGATCTAGGATCAGTCCTCTTTTGACAGCTTTGTGAATACAAGCCCTGGTTTTGTCTGCCACTGCCTGTAACAATGGTTTTTTAAATTATTTTTACAACTGTCAGTAAAATCCTAAACCAGGAAGGTTTGTGCCACCATAATAAAGAACTGGATATTTTTGAGATAAAAGAGCTTTTAGTCAAATAATTTTACAGAAACAAGTAGTTTTCCATAGTGTGTGTTAGTTAAGTTAACCTCGTAGGTGCAGTGCTCAAGTGAAGATGCAGACCAAATTTGTTTTTGTTCAACATCATCTTGAGATATAACAATAAATACATTTCTATAGAATAGAAAATTGTAATTGTTTACCAAACACTAAATTTGTGAGTTTGAGTTTTTGATTTTAATGATTTGGTGATTTTTTCTTCTTTTGTTTTAGGCTGTATGGTAAAATGTTATTTGCCACCTTGTTATGCTAGAACTTAAAGAGTTAACTCACAAGGTTAATACAATCCCAGTTATGAATGACATGGGTGAAAAATGAGTTGCAGTGTTTTATTCGCTAAAATATCTTGCCTTTCCAGCTTCAGCAGGTATGTTGAACACAGCAACACAGCTTCCTTCAAAAACAGACCATCTTTAGTGGAGCAATGCAGGGAGACACTTATAGTAGAATCTTGAGTGTGTCTAGAGTGGCTGCAATCAGCTCTGGTAGCTGTGTCACACCTGCAATGTGCCTGGTTGGTTCCAGCATAAATGACAGAGCCTTCGCATCAGCCAACACTGAAGCTAACACTTGTAATATCAGCCATTTGTCAATTAATTGTAGTATTTAATAAAGAAAATGTTTTACCGCTTTACAATTTGTCTTGTATTCGTTAACACACATTTGAAGCTTGTAATTATTTATTCTATCATATATATATATATATATATATATTATATTTTATATATTTATATATTTATATAAATGTATAAAAATAATATAGTCACAATATATAAATAAAATAAGCAACAATAAAAACAATAAAATAGTCACAGGAGGAGTCATGAATATATATATAATGTATATACATTATATATATATATTCATGACTCCTCCTGTGACTCTTTCAGTAAAGATAAGAATATTAATGTATGATTGTGTATGTTAGCTTTGTGTCTCCTGAACTGCTCGATTTACTGTAGTGATTCTTTAACTGCTGAAGAGAACAGCAATCTTGTGTTTAGCTTAATTTATGAAAATGACTCAAACTTCCAGTGGAAAGGGTCGGGGCAAGACAACCAATAAGGAAAAGTAGGTTGATGGGTGGGTGTAGAGTTGTTGTTCAAGGAATATTCAAGGAATCTGGATTTTGGTCTTTGGATGACATTTGTTTGTAGACATTTGTTTGATGACTTTTACATCATCCTTATTAAAGGTGATGCATTATTTTAAGTAGGTAAACACTGTTATTTTAATTAGGTGGTTCTTGATGCGCTCGTGTTTTAATCATTGTGTTGGTCTGGTGAAGTCCAGGGGCAGTTTTACTATTTAGCCCAAAATATTTTCATTTTTTGAAGGAAATTTCCTTCCAATGCTTCAGGGAGGAGTGAATTACAGCCCTTACCGCCATAAAACTGTTAGATGAACTAGATGGACTATTGCAGCTCTTGGTTATTTATGTCTTCACTTTCCATTTTCCCAAGTGTGCTTTATTGAGGTATTTCAGACTTTCTTCTATCACAGACACTGTACATTTTTTTGTAATTGTTTCAGAAATAAAAGGCTTATAGTCTTCTCCCAGCAACAATATCTGGGTGTAGAATATTTTAAATTATGTGTTCCCACTCAAAAAGTAGCTAATTGCTGTTCTGTTGCCAATTTTTACAGCAATGACATTAAATTAAACCAAATGCAGATACAAAATCCACTGGGATGGTCCTGATGTTTAACTTCAGCTGGGGCAAAAAAAGGCCAATTCCATGCTGAGACAAAAATACATTTCTAGAACATGTTTATCTTACATTTTCTTTGACTTTTATTTCATTCTGGACAGTTAGTAACCGTTTCATTCAACTTCATTCTATCATTTCAGCAACAAATTCCATAAAAGCTGAAATGACAAAGTATCTACCACGTGATGTTGCCATTCCTTCACCAAAAGACAGTTTGGTACTGAGAAAACCAAGCAACGAAGCAGTTCAGGTTAAATTTTTTTCTCAGGCATTCGGGTTGTAAAGCTACAGTGCATTTAGTTGTGGTTTCCTGTAAAAGAACATGAAATCTCCTTCAAGACTCTGGAAAAATGTTTCTAAGGTACTGAGAGCAAATGAAAGACTTTACAGTCTGAATGGTAAATATGGAGAACTTCTCTGAGGAGCTTTGCAGTTTGTTCAACGGGAAGGCGCTGCCCTCTAGTGTCTCCACCTTCTTAGCTCACGAAAAGGCAGAAATAAACAAGTGTATTATTATTTGACCAGTAAAGTGGGTGTTTAACTACCTCCCTGCTAAAACAGCTCTAACTGTAGAGGCATGGACAGTAAAGCACCTCAGAAGGTTTGCTGTCTGACACCAAGATATGAGGCACAGATGCTTTTAATCTTTTAAAGTGTGAGTTGGGGCTTCCGTCCTTACTGGTTCAACTTCTTCCTAAAAATGATTGTTGCAGGATTTATTACTCTGCTACCATTAGGGAATACATTTGCCATAAAGGTGTGTACTTGGTCTGCACATATGTTTATGCATGTTTATGCACGCTTATGCATGTAATATGAATGCCAGGACCAGATTTCAGAGTGCATCCTGGTGTCACATCTTTTCCAGGTAAGTGGCACATGCACCCAGCTGTCCATATGATGTAAAAGATAACATGACCAGGTCATTTTCTTCTATTGCATGGGTCAGTTCTGATGCTCATGAGCCCATTTCAGGTACTTTTGGTGCTAAACATAAGTATGGGTTCTATGACTAATTGCTATCACAAATTCAGATCAAAGCACTTGGCAACCTGATTCATCTCTATCAGAGCCCGTGTTAACTTTTCCAAGATTTTGTGTTTCAGTAGATGCTAGGTGGAATCTGATCAGATGAGCGATGCAATAAAACATGCAATGAAAAGTACTCTTCTGACAGGTTCTAAACACTGGCTACGAGACACTGCCCACAAATCTGATGTTACAATGACCCAGTTATCTCAACATAATCTTCCTTAACCACATCTGTACATTCTGCCCAACTGAAAATTCACTTCTTGCCTAATGAAACACACCCCAGGTGCCTTGCAATGAGATTGTAAGTTTTTTACACCACAGTGGTTATAATGTTGTGACTAATTGTAAAATGTAAAACAATTTTTAACAATGTAGAAGGCTGAAAATGCCACTAAAACTGGTAGAGTGAAGAAAGTGTAGGTTTTCAAAAGTTTCAAAACCTGTAATGTTAATTCATTTAAATACTAATGGTTAATGAGGAGTTGGTCACAACACTATAAATGGATCTGTAGAGTAAGCAGGTCTGTTCATGCCTTTGTTTTTCAAAAATGATTCGTAGTAAAACAAAGAGCCACGTGTATTAAACACTGTCTGTTTTATTAGCATTTTCCATTAACCAAAATAGAGAACCAAAACTGTAACAAAATGGCATGTATTATGTTAAAGCACAAGTCCCACACACTACACATAGAGCATTCAGACAGAAACTCAGATTTATATTAGTAAACTACACTATATAGAGGCACCAGAGAGTCCTAATCATGCCACAGAAACATCATATAAAACCACTACACTACATACACTCACTGCAAAAACCAAACACATGATAATGTTAATGTACGCGTGTGTACGTGTTACTGTTTTCATTTGTATGTGCGATGCAGTAGTTTGCATGATTGTATTTGTATGCACATGTGTGTGTCTGTTACAGGCTCATTTATGATAACTGCGATATCCAGAAGACATGATTCAGCAAGTTGTATTTATGTATTTATGTTAATGATCTACATCACACAATAATAATCATCTCAACCAATTCAGCACATCTGACATCAATAACATCAAGTAAACTTTTCATAAAAATAAAAGCAGAAAGAGAAAAGCTACTGCTGTGGACACGGCTTCAGGATTTTCGGCATTGTGCGCACACACGACGAAGATGTTTGCATTCAGAGAGTTGGGAGACGTGAGGTAGCCTGGTGACCGCAGGTCAAGTGATAATGAACAGCTATCCCTCAGCTTTAAAGCCAAGTCTCCCTTTCTAATGAGTTCACGTACACGTGCCAAATATCAGAGGAAGAGTCACAAACTGTGTCTGACAAAAACAATGCATTAATACACACCTCAAATAAAAGGCAATATTCAAACGGAGAATAAATAAACAATTATGCACACTTTAAATAATAGAATAAATCAGAAGTAGATATTCATAAGTAACTAAATATATGGGAAACTAAAGGACACAAAAAATGTACAAACACATGCAAAAGTCTGAACACCCCCAGATGACTGGTGTTTTATTCATTTTAAAGAGAAAATGAATAAACAGATGCTCTGACCTTTTGCATATAATTTAGTTGATTTACACTTAATTCGGTTGCTTTTGACTTAAAGGAACTCTCTAGCACTTTTCAGCCCAACATCTATGAGATTTATCTGTAGCATGTGGTCTGTTATATCATTCTGATGTGTTTTGCTGTACTTTATTAACAGGAGAAAGACGGTTAGGACTGCTATTGTAAGTATGTGCATTATGAGTTTAAAAGTTTTTTTCTGTTCAATGTTCACTGAAATTCGAGTCTGTGCCATCATGCTGCAGATGTGGCTGAAAAATGTAGTAGTATTTCTTTAGCACAAAGAAGATTAGTAAAGAAAAGAAGTAGGAGTCTTTCTGTGACTAGTCCAAACTCTACATATTATGTATGTTTCTCAATGTATTTATCATTCTATTAGTTATATAAGAAAGAAACATTAGCAAGAAGTTGCTCAATGCTTATGCACACAGAACGGAACACACAGCAACGGCTGAGAGGAAAACTCTCTCATCACAGAACAATTCCTCATTTTTATTGTATGGCTTTTTCTTCGCACCTTGTAACGTGCATGGAAATGATAGAGGATATCCACTAAGCACACTGAGATCAGGCATTCTCGCAAAAAAAACAACAACAAAAAAAAACAAAGTCAAAAATCAGCATCACTACGAAACTTGACGTTTTCCATAAACACAGATTTTGGTCCATGAAAGTTAGAAATTACAAATATATTGAGTTTACTCATTGCAGGCAAAGTCACACTTCATGGTCACAGAATCTCTCCTGTATTGCACAATACTAAAAAAAATCTAAACAATAAGGCAAACATGACACCTACAATGCAGAGGGACTATAATCTCTCTGCTTTGTAAAAAAAAAAAAAAAGAAATAATAAAAAACATTAGTAAAACTCTTAACAAATAAATGGCTTTCAGATATGACCCGAGGTCAACATTATTTTTTTACTTTTTTCATTAATTATTTGCTTTTATTAATTTTTTCTGTCCTTTTTCTCATGTAACTGTCAGAGCTTACCAGCAAAGAAACATAAATATATGTACAATAAATACACTGTCAAGTACATCCTCATTTATAAAGGGAAGATTTGTTTGTAATGGAAGACTGATCTGCTTAGAAATAAAGAAAATCTATATTGTGTGGTGTTAATATAAATTATATTAGGCAAAAATCATGATACTGAAGGACTGTAATAATGAATCAAAATGAAAGGCTTTTGTCAAAAAGCTGAGATGACAGTGAGTAGTGTAAGTAGTACTGTATCTAAGTAGTGTTCTACTTAGATACAAATAACTGAGTCAAATACTAGTTTAGAGCTTCTTGCTCTAACACTAACATTTCTAACTTTTCATGGGAAAGACATGTAAATAGTGTTTTTGAGTGATTAATAGTCCTGTCTGAAACAGTCGTGTCAGTAAATTTCATAAACAGCCCATTCCCAATTAAAATTTTAAGTTTTTCCCAACTGTATCACATTATAGAAATAATCCCAACCTCTGTTTATAAAAGGAAAATTGACATGTTGGTAGGAAAACTGACCTCTTGTCAAATTGATTGGTTGAGTGTATTTGATGATCTTTATCGTTGGCTATAAATGACTTAGTTACAATATGAACAACACTTTGTTCACTACAGACAGCTTGCTACACTACGTTAAAGGTTCTCTGTGTAGAGTTTTCTTTAACCAACCTTAATTTGAATATTAAGTTAAGGTTGATAGTTAAGGTGGTTATTGTTAACATTAGCTGCTGAACTTGCTTTATTTATATGTATGCTTTTTAATTATTATGTGTGAAACTGTTTTGGTGTGTAAATGGATTATACACCTACATTGCTGTTATTTATGGTGAACTGGTAATAAACGTTGCAGATGTCCTACTTTTAAATGAACTATGTTAACAAAAACATAAACAATCCAAAAAAAAAAAAAACTATCAAAAAGCAAAAATGGATGTTTTCAGTAATTATAGCTGAACCAATACTGAGCTCGATCCCATTAACACAGAGCCCTGTTACAGACACTCATCCCTCAAAGGGCCAATTAGAAATTTTTTGTATGTGGAACACTGGATTTGTAAGGACTGCAAGTGTTATTAAAGGCATAATAAAATGAATAAATAAATAAACAACTGCGCTTAAAAATAAAGGTGCCAAAAAGGCTTCTTTGCAAATTGCCATAGAAGAACCACTTTTGGTAGAACCATTCACTACACTGTTGTTTGTTGAAAAGGAGCCTTTTACTGTAAGGGATATATGTAGATGTGAAGAACCTTTGTAAAGCTTAAAGAACCTCCACATCCTTGGAAGAAAACTGTAAGGGTGAAAGAATCTTTACAATATGAGAGGGCTCTTCTTACTCACACTCATTTACATGATTCTACAACCAAAATGGTTCTTCTCTGTTATTGCAAGAAAATTGTGGAATTTTTTAAGAGTTTAGTCATCATCCCACTACAGTGACATAAGTATTAGCACAGTCACAAGGTCAGTCTGTTTCTCCTCCTTTAAACTCCCCCCAAGAACCTGCCGACCTTCAGCACATCTTTTATTCCAAAAGTGTTGGTCATTCTGCGTACGTGCATTTCTGGATTAGTCAGAGAAGAGGCTGGCAAAGGACTGGCGAAGGCTGCGGATGGTCTCGGCTTTGGCCTCATCATCAGTGGGGTTGCCTCTTAGTGTCTCTGTGAAGGTGTTTGTGAGTGACTGGGATTTGCTGAAACAAAATGACAGTTGAACAGCTGAGCTTCATTCAGTGCCGAAAGGATGAGCAGAGAATGAGCTATAGCAAGATAGTTGTCACTATTTTTTTTTATTGCAAAGTAAAGGAAATGGTGTTCCTCAGAAAAGGATGGTCTGCATAGTGGAACGATATAGGGGTGGAGAAAACAACACACTGTTCAGATACAAAACCTTCAAAGTTATCAGAAGCAGCAGTTGTAAACAACAAGAGAAAGTTGGTTAGAAATGTATAAGAATGTTTCAGCCTAACATCATACAGCAAATATGACTTAATTAAATAAACTGTAACCCTACCAAGGCCAGAAATGGCTATAGGGACTGTTTTGACACAGAAAAAGTGAAGAAATAAATTTCTTTTTTTATCATAACATAAGACATAAGAAACATCCAAATGAGTCACATAAATTATGATTATGATAATCATCAATAAAGCATATGAGAAAAGCATAGGATTGCAAAGAATTACTTTCACATGTAACCCAAATGCATAGTTTTGGTGATTTCTGATGGAGGGTACATAAGGGCAGCAGTGGCCTAGTGGTGAGGGAGTTGCCCTAGGACTAGAAGATTGTGGGTTTGAATCCCGTACCAGTAGGTTGCAATAAGGTACCCTTGAGCAAGGTACCATCCCTATTACTGCTCCCTGAGCACTTTCAATAGCTGCCCCCTGCTGCATGTGTGTGTTAAATGCAGAGGTGTAATTTTGTTGTTTCACTGTGGGCTGTGCTGCTTTTCACAATGACAAGAATGGTCACTTTCTTAAGGCAGCAAGCCATATATAGCTTATATATATATATATATAGCATATATATATAGCATATATATCTACATATATATCATTATTTGCTCTTAGTTGACCTTGCTTGAATATTTTATTGTTAGTCGGCACTAACTTTCACATTTGCACATGTGCAGTGATATGTATGAGTGTGGCCTGTTTATTCTGCTTTGTTCTTAACATGCTTGTTTGGTGTTGTGCTGCTTTAATACTGTAATAACTCACTTGAGCAGTGGCACTTGTTTCTGAGTGGCTCCAGCAGAACCAGAGGCTGGGATAGGGCCAGGTTGGAAGGCCTGACTTGGTGAGGTGGTAGCTGAGCGAGCTCGCTGTGGGGAGCCATGAGCAGACTGAGACGGAGAACCAGAGGCTGAGCGAGGACCTGCTAAAAGCCACAGATAGACAAAAACAGTTAACTCATTATTTACTATCATGAATTCAGTGTCTATTGATTCTGTTGTTGATGCCTGTTGTTGTTTCTGCACTTGGTCCATGGTTTCATAAGAGGAACGGTTATGGAGCATGGAGCTATTAGGCATGTTAGGACATGGAAATGGTGCACGGCTAATAAGCAGGACTTTTTTAGTTTGTTTTTAAATACTTTAATGGAATTATAAACTCAAAACAGTAATAAACAAAATAATATGCTAAAAGATTTTGCAAAATGCATCTCTCTCTCTTGCTCTTTCTATCTTTCCTCTCCTCTCCTCTGGTATTTTCTTGTGTTATTTAAGCTTCTGTGTTCTGTTTGACCTGAGGTGTTCTCTATATATTTTTCACTGGTCTCTTATGTGATATTGTTTTTTTTTGTTCCTCTAATGATATAATGCATTTTTACAATACATTAATTTATTTTTGCTGTAAATGTACCTTCTTTATTCAGGCTTCTTGGCATTGAAGGTTTGGGTAGAATTAAAAGGGTTTCATTTGATTTTGACATCTAAAAATGTTTTCCTTTTCCTAGATCTGCTGGAACCAAGACTCAGAGGAGTAAATATTGCCTTAATATGCTTCTGTGGCTTTGATCCACCAAAAGAAAAAAATTTTTTTACATACTGCCCAACTTCTTCTAACAAATGCTCCCAATTCCAGGCGACACTTTCACAAAGCAACTGAACACCTTCTCACTCACCTTGAGCTCGTCTTGGCTGGGACATTAGTGGACTGGGCTGCATCTGTTCCAGGTAAATAGAAAGGTGCCATGACAGTTTATTTACTTTTTAATTGATCAAAAAAGCGTTCCTTTCAGCAAAATTGTTAAAGTAATGCATTAACAGCCTATACAAATGGATAAACCTCTTATCATTATTATTTTTTAAGCAAGTTGTAAATTCTTAACCTTAATAGATGAGGGCTGTGGGGAGGTGATGCCAAGCAGGGTGAAGGCCATTTTGTTGAGAACCAGATCAGTGATGAGTTGCTTATCCTCCTCCACATGTTCTCCAATCAGAGGCATGGAGCTGTCCATCACCTGCAGATAAAACCAAATCACCTTAAAAGAGTGTCAAGGTTATTATGTAAAAGAAAAAAAATTCCAATAAATTAAAGTGTTCTACAGAAGTAACCAGCAGAAGGCCTTTAAAGAAATTAATAAGGGAAGCTGTGGGCAGTTTTTATTTTACACTGATTATTAACTTGCTTCATAAAAATGCATTTAAGGAACATCAAAGGAACCTGAAATTCCATTTGACTAAAAGGAATCAGTCATTTTCTATAATTAAATAAGATACTATGGCTGAATAAAGCATCTGGTACAAAATTTCTGACTCATATTTTCCAGCCCAGGGGCAGCGGTGGCCTAGTGGTTAGGGCGTTGGCCGCATGATCGGAGGATTGGGGGTTTGAACCCCTTCCTGGTGGGTTGCCCTGAGGTACCCTTGAGCAAGGTGCTGTCCCTGCCTCGCTCCTCCCTGCGATGGGCTGGCGACCTGTCCAGGGTGTGTCCCCCTTCCTTTGCCCTGTGTGAGCTGGGATGGACTCCAGCACCCCCCACTTGGGACAAGTGGCAGAAAATGACTGACTGACTGATTTTCCAGCCCTGGTGATCCAAAATAATTCTTGAAAGTAGAAGTAAAATTTCACTGGATGTTTGAGTTCCATAGAAATGAGTGAACCAGGGTTATAAAGAAAGGAGCCTACGATGTACACAGAGTTACAGAAAGTACCCTTTTGGTCAAAATAAAAAAATGCATAAGGATCTACAGTTCGCACTGATCAGAGGACTAACTGACTAATTCATCAAGTGTGGAGAGTTGTCAAAATATCCTGTGTGAATAAGAGTGGTGTGTGTTGTGTTTGGCTTCAGATACACCATAATACAAATATACTCATGTCTAGCCATGCTCCTGTTTCAAAATGACTTGCCCAAGGCTTCACCACAGCTGGGACTGCAGATGCATGGCTACAGTTGTTTCTGTGTTTACCTGCGCTTACAGTATTACAGCCACTTCCCAGAAACTAAATGTGGTTTAATCATCGAAACAGGATTTTATCATCATAATTGCTGTAGTTAATTGATAAAATTACATGGCTTCTAGGAGACTATGAATCAACACTGTGTCATTCATTTTCTGTACACACCTCAGGGGCAGTGTTGGTAAATGCTGAATGATGATGAGAAACACATGTAATTTTTTTAAGTGTTTTGGAGAGCCTTGTTTTGTACTGAATATTACACAGAAGCCCAAACTTTGAATAATGTCATATTTATCCTTATCACATTTTACTATTGTGCCCCTGCTGCCCCTTTAGTTTTTTCTTTTAATCTTATGCTTAACCAGTTAAATATCCTCACACACACACACACACGTACACGTACACACACACACACCTCATCTACCTTACATAGATCTTACTTAAAAGAAGTTAAAATAACAGAATCTTTCAAAACCAAAGTTACGAAAGGAAATATACAAAAAGATAAATGATACTCCTAACAAATGTTTATCTCCTGGTAGACCAAAACTGTCTGTGTTAGATACATATAACAATTGAAAAAAAATGCTCCATTCAGAAATCTGACATGGGACATGTAGGGTTTTTGGAGTGAGGAGTCGAAATTTAACATCTGGATCACTGGACAGAGATGCTAAGATTTTTGTTCATTTCAGTGTAACAAGGATGGACAAGATTAGAAATGAGTGTATTAGAGGGACAGCTTAGGTTTGACGTTTTGGAGACAAAGTTAGAGAAGCAAGGTTGCGTTGGTTTGGAGGAGAGACGAAGATTATATTGGGAGGAGGATGTTGAAGATGGAGCTGCCAGGAAAGAAGAAAAGAGGAAGACCAAAGAGACGGTTTATGGACATGGTGAAAGAGGACATACAGGTTTGTTTGAAGGAGGAAGGTGCAGAGTACTGGAAGAAATGGAGCTGGTTGATCAGCTGTGAATACCCCTAATGGGAGCAGCCAAAACAAACAGAAGAAGATGATGGATGGATAGAATGATTGGATATTATAGTTATTGAGACATTTTATTGAAAGTTTTTGTTAAATATGTATTAATTTATATTAAAATCAGTTTTGACAGAAAATGGTAGGCAGCGGTGGCCTTGTGTTCAGTGATCAGAAGGCTGTGGGTTTGAATCCTGAGTCCAATGCCGAGCTACCATCTGGTCTGTGTGATGCATCTGATGCGCCAAGGGACCCTGGCGGCTCATTGGTACCTGGAAGCAACTTGGGACTCCTCACTGATCCTGGAGTCTAAAACCAAACTAACTCTGTACTGTTAGTATACCCAAGGGGGTTGGGTAGCCGGTTGACCTTGGACCCTCAGAGGTTTTTTTCTCCACATAGTGGAGTTTTTGGTTCCTCTCCTCCGTAGTCGTCCGGCTTAAACATCTTAAACATCTATTACTGTAACCTGTTATCAATGTAAAGTGCCTTGGGGCAACTTTGTTGTAAAAGGCGCTATACAAGAATAAATTGAATTGAATTGAATTGAATTGAATCCTGGACCAGCAGAATGCCCTGAGGAAACCCTGAGCAAGGTACCCTCCTCATCACTGCTCCATGGGTGCTGGTTGTGGTTATGCTGTGCTTTGTGTTAATAATGACCAAGTCACTTCACTTTTCACTTCACACAAACAAATTAAATGATGAAAGTATGGTCTCTAATTTGATCACAATGCTGTAGTACAGCTAATTAAGGTAGTGTATACAGTTCCATTAATTGTTAGCTACATTAGCCTCACAGCTAAGAGTAAGGGGAACATTTGCTTTGAGGGACCAGAGACTGCAGTTCATTTTAAGACCACTCAGTGACAGCATTGTCTATGTCATTTGTTCTTTTCTCTGAATTTCATTTTTACAATACGAATCTGATGTGCCCTTAGCAGTTGTGCTGACTGTTTGACACTACTCAAGTGCTGAAACACATCATGGGCATCACAAACAAGCCTTGAAAAAATCTTATTAAACAGTCAGGGCCATATTAGAGAGTAGATAGTAATGTTGATGAGTATTACTAGTCTATCTTCTACACTTCATTGGCTAATAAAAGAAAACCAGCAGAGAGAACCTTGATGTTGTTTGGGTGTTTTGAGGGAACAGCATGATGAGAAAGCAGCAGCACTGAATGTTATGGTCGGAAAGTCTTAAATCAGACGAACATATCAACAAGAAGCTGGCTATAAAGTGTGTGCCACAACATGGTGAGTCATGCGCGTGTCTGGGGCTGGGGTTTGGAGGAGCCACTGGAGACGTGTTCAAACTGGGAAAAAGCTGCGCCACTTGACATGGGCACCGAAACAAATGAGGAGAGAGAAAGAAAGGGAGGGGAGGGAGACATGGGTGGAAAGAATGAGAGTAAGCAAAAGACTAGAGAACATATGCGGGAAGAAAAAGAGACCACAATTTCTGCATAGAGAGGAGCTGACAGAGAAAAACCTGGTTGCCCAGTGAAGAAAGTTCATGTGATCGTGGCGAGACTTGGCAATATCTTTAGAGTTCCAAGCATAAAATAAATAACATGAATAAAAAATCTGTGTATTTGAAAAAAATATTGGTAAAATAACACTTAAAATACAAATGATAAGAAAAGTCAATAAGAACATTAAAATATAGCACCAGTAATAGTTTCTAAAGCACACAGTTAAAAAATGTTGGTAAAATATAGTCCAGATAAAATAAATTAATTATGACCATTGTAGGAATTCAGTTGTCTTGTTGTTATTTTAAAAAAATGTCAGTACTCATCTCATAATCATGACGTGATTGTTGTCAAATGAATAAAGTTCTTGCAACCCTGCTATGCACATAATTGTTGTTCAGGGTTTTCTTGTAGTGCAAAAAGGTAGTTCTTGTAGATAATGTTGTGTTTATACCCGACATGTTTCTACAATATTTTTAGACCAACTTAAAGTTTTTAAATTATACAGCTAATCTAAGCTGCCATATTTAGAGGAAGTCACCCAGCGACAAAGCTTTGAGACTTTACTACTTATCTAGACTTGTTTATCTGAAGCAATACATACGGTTTTTTAAACCTGGCTATCAATCCAAGCTTGACACTGAATCGAACCTCTCTTTTACTGTGACTATCCATGTTTTATTATCCTGCCTTATATGCTTACAGTTTTGTGCAAATGTTTTTGGTACCTGACAAAAAAAAGCAACTTTTTATCTGGGTGGCACAAATTTATCGTTAACAATTAAGTGTTGATTCTATGTATTTCAAAAACCCAGCATAATTATTTGTAACTGCTGAAAACCTAGGCTGGCTATTCAGTTCTTTATTAAGTTAAATCAAGTGCTGCTGATGGATATGTATAGTTTAATGTGTGAATGCATCAACATCTCACAAGACCTCAGTTATGTTAAAAAAGACATCCTTATTGCTTTTGATGGAATTTATCTTTATTTGAAATCATATAGTGTAATGTAGTATAGAAATAAGTAAAACAAGGTTTTTGCCAAGGTGAACAGTTTGTGAGAGAGGAACGCATTTTGCTTTTTTCCCTGTAGATCTATGTGGAGAGAACAAAATTATGTTTTTGACTATTGGTTTCGTACATGTAAAAGCTTGCTTAAACCTTTTACATTTACATTTACGGCATTTAGCAGACGCTCTAATCCAGAGCGACTTACAACAGTGCTTTATTTCCACATTAGATCATCATTTTGGTAACCAGCTCAGATCAGTAACTGCTGATTAGAAAAGTTATCAACAAATGCTGGCATTTTTAAGTTGAGCCTACTTTATATTCTGACATGTAACATCTGTGACAACACTCATTTCATTATTATAAAGTACAGCATCAGTATTTTTGACAATGATCATTCCGGGAAGCTTCTTTGAGTTTTGTTTTTTCACTTTTCCACTGCTGCTCATGGGCAGTAGATGGGTCATGTGCCTGGTCCAGCTGCTCACGTGTGTGGTGTTGCAGCATACACATGGCTGCGGGATGAAGGAAGAGCCAAAGGAGGGAGGGAAAGAAAAAAAGTAAGGGAAAGGAGGAAAAGAGGCAGCAGCACAGAGGCTATCCTGACTGGCTTTCCAGAGAGGAGGTGCTGCTTGTTACTCATAACCACCAAAGCTACCCAGCAACCCCTAATGCCTGGCAGCTAGGGCCTACGCCCCTCACTTCAAAAACTGGTGGTTTCTGGGCCTGGTGCTGGGCCACATCCCCTTCCAGTTTACCGCCTCAGAGTGATTCAGCAGACAACATGGTTAGATCATCTTGCTGGACGGTAGATGCAAGGTGGTCAGGGCTGTTTTCTTTTAGCCTGCTGAGCGCAAGGTTCTTTCTCCTGTCTGAATGACATTTAAACTGAGACATACGCAACACAGCTAACTCAGGATGAGGTCACCAGATGGCTTCTGTAACTTTGTGAAAGAGTGCAATACAGATACACTGTGCGGTAACTGAGAGGTTTTCCTGGTTCAGGAACCTGCTTTTGTTCATTTTGACGCCTTGTCTTTAGTTTGGACAAGGGATTGGGATTGATTTATTTTATTTAATAGTACTTACACATTTTACACATTATTTACACATTTTACACATACTTTACACATTTCAAGGGCTGTGTAGTATATTGGTGATCAAGTAATCTAATGATTATTAATCAAGTAATTCTTAATCATAAACCCTTGACAACAACAGAACACTTTTTGACCACTGGATTAGACAGAATCTGAAGATCAAGGTTTCAAAGCCCGGAGCAGTAGGTTACCAATGAGGTGCCCTTGAGCAAGGTACCATCCCCATCACTGCTCCCTCTGGCTGCCCCCTGTTGCACATACATGTGTGTTAAAGCATAAAGCTTGTTGTTGTGATTTACTCTGTGCTGTGCTGTGCTGTGTTTAAAAATGCCAAGTAACCACTTTCAATTTAATATTCTACTAGCTATATGTTCCTTGCCTTTGAAGAATCAAAGGGAAACCTCAGACACCAAACATGCTTATTGAATACACTAATGTTAAATGGAAATTAATTATATATTTTTTCAAACTCCTATGCAAAAAAAAAAACATTTAAAAAAAGCATTTTGGTAAACCTCACAAACAGTTTTCTGTTGATAACATTAAAGGTGACATGTGATAGTCCGGCAGAAGTTTCCCCTAGTAATGATGTGTATATGGTATGTGTTATGAATGCATGTTTGTGTGTGTGTGTGTGTGTGTGTGTGTGTGTGTGTGTGTGTGTGTGTGTGTGTGTGTGTGTGTGTGTGTGATGCTTGTGATAGCAGCACATTCCAATGTTGTGACCTCATCTAGGTAATTGCCTCCTGCTGAGGAAAAGTTTAGAAGTGGAATGTGCTGCGTCAAACACTCCCTGGAGTAAGAGGCTTCCTGTCATGTTGCTGTTTCAGAATGAAAGTGAGGCTCTGGGGAGATTCTGGGGTTGCTTACTGCAAATAGTTGCTACAACTAATGATGGCTAAATAAGGACATTTCTGGGCAGCATCCTCTGTATCATACCACTCTGATATTAACTGGTAAAATATTATTATACCTTGAATCATCTCCATATCTGACCCTGGTGTTGTTCTCCCTATTCCATGCATTTGATGTGGCGTTAAATAAAATGTGTTAGAGCACAATGATGCGTACATGGTGTATGTGTAAAACATCAAAAAGAATGTGTCAAGTCCTGTGGCAGATGATTTAAATAAGATTTAAATGTCTTAAATAAGATCTAGCGCCACAGACCACAATTTAACACATAACCTGCACTTTACAGCAGACAGGATGTCACCGAAATGGAATGCAGGACTGCAAGAGCAGGTAATAAATAAAGCATGAGAAATCACACGTTAGGAAATCTTACAGAAGAGTGAAAACACCTTTTCACCCATAAAAGTGTACAGTGTATGAGTTTAGAAATGAACAATTTTAGATGTGAACTCTCAGAGAAAGACAAGAGAGACCTTCAGTAAAAGACTAATGACTAAAATAAATGTCTGAAATATTCATTTAATTTATATTTAATAGAGCATGCATTTAAACTCTGCTGATATTACAGCACTACATTTACTTCATTTTAATTTACTAAAATGGCACATGGAAAATGAAATAAAAAACACTATAAAACTGTTAAATAAAATAAAAACAAGTCAACAAGTGTTCATATAAATGCACAGACCACAAATAAGGGTGGAGCCTGTGGAACAATATTTACATTTACATTTACGGCATTTAGCAGACACTCTTTATCCAGAGCGACTTCCATGTCCTAATTACAGGGACAGTCCCCCTGGAGCAACTCAGGGTTAAGGGTCTTGCTCAGGGACCCAGTGGTGGTAGTGCTAGAAGTGGGATTCGAACCGTGGACCTCTTGATCCAGAGGGCCTTAGGCAAGTACCCTACCACTAGACCACCGCCACCCCTACAACTCCCCCTGATGGTCAGAACTGCTGAGTCCCTCGCTGTCTTCAAACGTCGATTAAAGACCCACCTGTTCACGGAATTTCTGATGGACTAACCCTCCCAAACCATCTCTTCTACCCTTGCTCCTTCTTTCCTAAAAAAACTCTACTCTCTTTCCTGTCCCAAAAAAAAAAAAAAAAAAAAAAAAAAAAAAAAAGTATGGTGTATACTTGGTGGTACTAGTTAATCAGCAGTTACTGATCTGTGCTGGTTACCAAGATGATCATGATGATCTAATGTGGAAATAAAGCACTGTTGTAAGTTGCTCTGGATAAGAGCGTCTGCTAAATGCCATAAATGTAAATGTAAATGAATGCTTTTCAATGCTTCTAGCTTCTCCTTATTTAAACAAACATATAGAAAGACACACCCTGTGATCGTGGAAAAGATGTTCATCTGTTTTCCACAGATCCTTCATCAGAAGGGTCAAATTATTGGCATGCATCAAGCAAAGAAAAAATCTAAGGAGATGCTGAAATTACTAAAATTGGGTTAAGAACTCTTCAACGCATTGTTAAAAATTGGAAGGATAGTGGGCAACCATCATCTTTGAGGAAGAAATGTGGTTAGAAAAAAATTTGACCGTGAACAAATCAAAAATCAAATCGTATAAAAACAACAGCAGAACTCATGGCTATGTTCAATAGTGAAAGTAAGAGCCTTTCCACATACCCAGTGTGAAGGGAACTCAAGGGATTGGGACTAAACAGCTGTGCAACCTTAAGAAAACCACTGATCAGTGAGGTTAATCGCAAAAAAATGCTTCAATTTGCTAGTGAGCATAAAGATTGGACTCTGCAGCAATGGAAGAAGGTCATGTGGTCTGATGAGTTCCAATTTACCCTGTTCCAGAGTGATGGGTGCATCACTTCATGTGCCTCTCTTCTTACCCTGATGCACCCATCACTCTGGAACAGGGTAAATTGGAACTCATCAGACCACATGACCTTCTTCCATCATGCCTAATATCTACCGTACAAGCCGGTGGGGGCAGTACTTTGATCTGGAGTTGCTGCAGTAAGTCAGGTTGAGGTTCAGCCACATTATGTGCCCAGCTGTGGTCAGCTAACTACCTGAATATACTGAATGACAAGGTTATTCCATCAGTGAATTTCTTCTCCCCTGAATGCACAGGCATATTCTAAGATGACAATGCCAGGATTCATTGGGTCAAACTGTGAAAGAGTGGTTCAGGGAGCTGAACACACATGGATTGGTCACCAAAGAATCCAGACCTGAACTCCATGTTTTTGATGTACTGGAGAAGAATATGTGCAGCAGTCTAACTCTCCCATCATCTCTACAAGATCTTGGTGAAAAATGTACACAATTCTGGATGTAAAAAAATTTTGTGACATTGCAGAAGCTTATCAAAACACAGCGAATGCATGCCGTAATCAGAGCTTTTTTTTTTTGGACAGGCAGTGTATTTCAGTGTGAAGTAAGACTTCATTACAGTTCAGGACTTCAGTTAAAAGAGTGTCATTTTGGTTCATCCATCATGTATTCAATACCACTGAACTGCGTGAATTGCATACTGTAGTCGAACATTTACAGAAGGGATAGAAAAGGACAAAGTAACACTGCTGTCAACATTGTGTTCAAACACTGCACAGGGGAATTTTTTTATTCCTGGCACGCACTCACTACCCACAAGCTCACAAAAATACACTATCATTAACAGGGCTATTTCAGCACTCACCTCAGAATGCCCTGCCTCTCAGCAGTCCATTTAAGAGTGTTTAGAAAAGTATTAAGCTCAGAGTGTGATTTGCAACAGCTCTGTGCAACCCTGGAATATTACTAGAAAAGTGTAGCGTATCAGCAACTAGAGACAATCTGAAATCTACATCTTCCAGCTTAAAACTGTAACAAGAATGTCCATGTTATTTTTATGAATATCTTTTTTTAAAGCATATCATCAGATCACTTCTCATCAGTTTCACACCAGAAAGTGCAATGACAAAGGATGCTTTTTTTGCAAGTACTTTTTCTGTTGGTTAATTTCAACTGTCTTGAAAGACTTGTAGATGTAACAAAGGCTTAAGGGCACTAGCCTACAGTAAGTTATCAAATATCCTTTAGCTATAAACTGATTTTAATAGACAAAATCTTATAAAACTTTAAATTCCAATATTGGCTTTTTGACAAATGCTACCAACTAATTTTCTTAGTCAGGAAAGCTCCAGGTCAAATAAAAATAAGCATAGTATAAAATACTGCCAGATTGATATTTTGTTGTTTGGTAAGCTTAGAGCCTTTTGTAAAGTTACCCTAAAAATATTTGGTATTACTGCGTAGCGTATGTAAACTTGATTAAACGGGTCATTTGCAGCACTGGACAATGCAAAGCAATGCTATTGGCTCAGACTTGCTCATTGGGGGGCCAATGTCTGATTTCTAAATGCTTTGTGACAATGTCTGTTGTGGCAAGTGCTATATAAATATATATGAATAAGTCAGTTACAGATAAATGGAATATATTTATTTTGGTAAAATTTTAAATTTAAAGTTAACTGTGCGTTTGTTTCATTTTTTTCAAATGCAGAAACAATCAATTTTGCCTTCTCTCTTTTGTCATGATAACTAAAACATTTATATTTCTCCAACTATTAAGCCACTTGCAGCTCAGCCCTGTCGATTCACCTAGAGGCTATTAGGAATGTTTGAGCCTGGACTTCTTTTGAATGAAGGGAGCCAATCATAACAGAGGTAATTTTCATATACGAGGAACTGTGAGAAAACCACCCATTCCTTGTGTCTCAAAAACAGTGATGAAGAGAAATTTGAAAACTGGCTGATAAAATGAATTATGTTTTGGTAAATAAATTCATATAAATGTTATAAGAGCATCTAATTTCTGCTCATGAAACACTGAGTCACCACCAGCTCTTCTTCAGACTCTGAAAAGTCCTCTGCCTCTGCAGATGGAAAAGGATTTTTATTGTACTGTTTTTGTTTGCTGAGCTGCTTTGAACTCTAATTCTGTGTTTGGACCGGACAGTATCCACCCAACTAATAGCACATCAGTGAGTCTAGTTTCAGTCACATGCACACTTTAAACTCATTGACTCAATGCCACTTTGCAGGTTTGTTTTGACTTAATCGAGGGGATGAATGTCAAAGTGCTTATGTCCAGACAAAACAATTGTAAAGCTCTAAAGACAAACAGGTTTGAACTCTGCAATGTAACACGGAGCAGGGTTTTTGCTGACCTTAGACTGTGCTGGGCAGAGTTTTGGCAGCTTAACGATTGTTTAAAGTGCTTTTATTGTGTTTGTGTATAGAATAATCAGAGGTCATTGTGAACTTACCTCAATAATATAATCCTTGCCATCTTTACCATGTACGGCCTTAACAGCACAGATATCCATACCTCCAAACATCTCAGCACAAGAATCCACCCACAGACGATACCTGACGCACAAAGGTCATTACTAACAAGTGAACAATCATTCATTCAGAAAACATTTAAAGGATTGCAGTCACTTTATTTTGACAGAGAAAACTAAAAAAATTAAATCTTCTCTCTAAATGTCCCACTTTTAAAAAGATGTTCTTTAAGATTTATTTACTAAAACAATGTTTATATATGTACAACCATATATCATCAGGATCCATTACATTTTTTTTCATGGAGAAACATTTTTTCTTAATGGAGAAAATGTTTTTTGAGAAACATGCTTCTTTATTGCAATGAAGCGATGTAACTGTCTCCATGCATTTGGTAAAATTAATAGTGTTCATTTTTAATTTGGAAGTTTTTAACCTGGCCAAATTATCTTCATAAGGTTTATTGTAATGCGGTTATGTTTATCAGCAGTTTAAGTGTCCTCCTTTGACAGGCAGTGTTAAAAAATGCCTGTATATGTTATATATCTTTTTTTACTTTATTATGAGATAAACATAAGACATCTATCTTCATGTGCTCAGACTTACCTGTCTGTCATGGCTATTTGCTCCAGCATAGCAGAACCCGTGTTAGCTTTCCAGTTCCCTGAAATAGAGGTCCTCCTAATGACAGAGAAAGGCCAGAGTGCATGGACCAAACAGAAGGAAAGTCGAAAAAAGGAGAAGGAAAGTTTAAGAAATGCAGGGGATGTGCACTACAGTTGCTGTATTCTATTGTGTGGCGCACAGATAAAGATAGTATCAGACAATAGTTTAAATATTTGTCATCCCATTTATTTGCTTTCCAGTGATTAACAAAATATTATCAACACAACCCACGCAGCCAATAGTCCCTTTGCTAGTTTCTGACGGATGCTGGAGGTAAGTGGAGTGTAAGTGAGCAGTAGATAAGCATGAAATCTATTGTCTGGCTTGGTTCGAAAAAGTGAGAACTTCAAAGTGAGACACGTGTCATTATGGCTTTGCTATTTGCTTTTAGTTAAGACAGGAAGAGGCAATGGTGAGCAACTGGTCTGTGCTTATTTGTGTAGATAAGCTACAGCTTTCCCTCTCACACAAACATTGGAAACCTCCAGTTAAGTCAATAATGAAATCATCAGTTGACAGAATTACATATAGAACATGCAATGTTCTAGTTGTTGTGTAAATATTGTGGTTACATTGTCAGCTGCTATTTGCTTAATTTAGTAGTTTTTTTAATCCTAAAGTGCCTCTGACAACAGTTTTCTAAAGCTTCTTTGCAGAAATCTGAATACATTTCCTAATGTACACTGCTCAAAAAAATTAAAGGAACACTCTGAAAACACATCAGATCTCATTTTGAAAAAAAATCATACTGGATATCCATACTGATATGGAATGGGTAATGTGTTGGGAACAAAAGGATGCCACATCATTTGATGAAAATGATCAACCTACAGAGGGCTTATTTCAAAGTCACCAAGAAATTAAATTTGAAAAACTAATGTGGCAGGCAAGTCCATTTAGCTGAAATAGCATTGCAGACTCAACTCAAAATGGTAGTTTGTATGGTAGTTTGTATGGTGCCGGGCAGTGAGCACAGGGTCCACTAGAGCATGTCGGGCCCTCAGGCCACCCTCATGAAGTCTGTTTCTAATGGTTTGGTCAGAGACATTCACGCCAGTGGCCTGCTGGAGGTCACTTTGTATGGCTCTGGCAGTACTCATCCTGTTCTTCCTTGCACAATGGAGCAGATACTGGTCCTGCTGATGGGTTTAGGACCTCCGACAACCCTGCCTAGCTCTCCTTAAGTAACTGCCTGTCTCCTGGAATCTCCTCCATGCTTTTGAGACTGTGCTGGGAGACATAGCAACCTTCTGGTAATGACATGTCATCCTGGTGGAGTTGGACTACCTGTGCAACTTCTGTAGGGTCCAGGTATCTCCTCATGCTACCAGTAGTGACACAGACCCTAGTCAGATGCAAAACTTTCAAAAAGCAGTCAAAAAAAGATGTGGAGGGGAAAATTGTCTGTGAACTCCACCTGCAAAACCATTCCTGTTTTGAAGTCATCTCATTGTTGCCCCTTTAGTGCACATGTGCACAGTTGACACTGCTTAAAACCCCCTCTGCTACTTACTGACCAGATCAATATCCCAGAAGTTTGACTTGATACTATACTCTGATTAAAAAGTGTTCATTTAATTTTTTTGAGCAGTGTATATTCACCATTTCATGCAATAAAACAAAGGATTCAACATACTGAATTGTGTTATCAGATTATATGAATAAAGCATGTCAAACAGAAAATAGGGATCATGCTTGGATCTCAGAAATCTCAATAAAAAATAAATACATAAATAAATGAATAGTTAAACCACATGGTGCATTCAGAGCTCAGGGCCTGTATATGCAAAAGAGCCACCACAGTTATGCAGTACTGAAGAAAAGAAGCAGTTGCTATCCAAACTGTTCAGGGCAGTCAGGCAGAAGAAAGGTTTTGGGAAGGTTCCCACGCCTGTACTGGAAATCTCTCGTCCAGTGCCCCACCACTGGCGACTTTGGGTGTGGAGGGTAGCCACACCACGGTTAAGGGAGGCCCACAGAGACGCCAGCACGTTCACTCAGGGAACTGGGAAAGATGCCACAGCAGTGTACAGCACTGACAGAGTACAGTACACTGTCCCTCCCTTAAACCCATAGCCTAGTGTCACGGTGGCGGGGTGCAGGAAGGAGATCTGCACAGAGCCAGTGATCCAAGACATACTTTTATTCCAGGAATTCACCAAAACCAGACACAAAACTGAAACTGAACCACCCATAACTTCAGGCTTTGCCTATAGAATGAGTCTGTTCTGACTCATTGAGGCTTAAGCAGTCAGCCCCAATGAAGCACACCTGTGCCTTCATGAGCTGAGGTGTGCTCAGTCAGATCAGAGCGCCCTCTACCGTGAACAAACATAACCAAACCATGACATCACCCCCCCTCCCAAAGGTGCCACTCCCAGGGCGCTCCCCAGAGCTGGACCCTTCAGGGGAGGTTAACAAAATATCGAGCATAAACAGCCAAGAAATGGGGCACATGGCCAGGTCTATGAAAACAAAGACCAACTAACTAGCAAACGATGGGGAGACCCTGACCAGCCACAGCCACAGCCAGTTGACCGTGGAGTTCCTTACAAATTGCTCCTTCATGTCCTTATCCCACACCACACTTGGAATTTTTTCCTTCTCCTTGGTTTCGTATTTATGTTTCACCTTATGTTTTTTCAATACCTTTCCGTCCTTGTCCGTTTTTGAGATCAGTATTCTCCAGTTCCTTCGTTTTCTTCAGCCATTCCCTTTGGACCATAATCATAGCTTGCAGCTTTCTCAGGACTTCATTCTCCTTCATGAGTCTACTGACCTCTCCTTGAAGTTCACCATAGTCCTGAGCCAGAGCTCTTCCTTCTGTTTCCCTGGTTTCGATTTCCCTCTGACAAAGAGACAAGAGGCCTTTGGTCTCCTCAAGTTCCGAAAGCAGATTGGTGATCCTTTCCTCAGTTTTAAGTCATTTGTTTGTGACTGAAGCATTCACCTGTAGCATGGAGGCTTCCTTCTCTGTCAGCTGCTGGTTGAGCTTGATCAGCAACTCCTCTTGTTGAGTGATCTGAATGTTCATGCAGCTGTTCTGTTCATCTCTTTGGTGAATGTCCATGAGAAGTGCATCGTGGTGTACATTGACTTGACTGAGATTTTCTGATACAACCCTTTGTTTCTCCTGAACACTGTTCAAGCTTTAAGTTAACCACATAATATGTTCTCCCTGGTTCCTTTCATTTTCTAGATACCCAGCCTGCTTCTCCTCAAGTTCTCATTTAACTTCATCTTCCAATCGCTTACACTTCCCCTCCAGTTCCTTTGCCTCTAATTCTGTCTGCTGAAGCTTCTCTGAGACGTGACAATTGACCAGTGTAATATCCCTTCACTTATCCTTCAAAACATCAAGATCCTGGTTCCGTGCACAAATTTCATGGTCCTTGGTGTTGAGTTCAGCCTCCATCTCCTGGAGCTGCTCAGCAAGTACATGTTTGGCCTTTGGTCTTTCTTCGCCCAGAACAGACAGCCAAACGTTTTCAGAGTCCTGAAGTGTTTATTCAGAGAAAGTCAGTTCACTGATTAATCCATCTTTCTCACTAACCTAGAGCTGCTCCTTCTCTGCCCTCTGCCTGGCAGACGGGTTTGGGGGTCAACTCCTTGATGCCGCTTTTCATGCTGCGAAGGGCCCTCCTGGTCGACTTCCCTCAATACACGGTGCAGGGGGCATTATCTTTCCGCGTCACAGACGGCCTTCTTTGCCAATGTCCCGCTATTCCAAACTCACCAAAACCAGACACAAAACTGAAACGGAACCGTAACTTCAGGCTTTGCCTATAGAATGAATTGCGCTCTGTTCTGACTCATTGAGGCTTAAGTAGTCAGCCCCTATGAAGCTCAGGTGTGCTCAGTCAGAACAGAGCGCCCTCTACAGTGAACAAAACATAACCAAACCTTGACACCTAGTGATACTAGGCTACTTACAAAATAGATTTGTGTGGTGCAGATGACCATTTCCCACATTTGCCATGTCTAAATATGTTTAATATATAAGGAGACACATTTTATAGGGCAGAATGTATGCCTTATAACCCCTTGTGCATGCTGCCAATGTCAAGAGTGTCAAGGCAGTGGGAAGTTGATTTTAATAAGAATCGGTGACACTAAGGAGCCAGAAACAAAACATCCCATGTGAAAACTCAAACTGAAAGTTGAAATAAAGATGTGCTGACATCTCACGATGCTGGTTCTTCTTAAAGGTTTATTCTGTTCAAATGAACACTGACAGGTTCTTATGAAATTAAAATATAACACTTCATTTTTTGAGGACGAAAAGTGTTTTGTAAGCGGAATTAACGCATTCTTTTGGCAATCACTCTGATTAATAAAAAGCTTACTTGATTTCCCATTTTCTTCATTCATCATTCACTTTTGTTTATTCATCACTCATTTCTTTATTGTTTCTGCTGAGCTGGTGTCAATCAGTGGAAAATTAGCTGTGTCTTGTGAAACTCTATCTGTACTGCAATATAGTTGTATGGGTATGAGTATCTGCCTAATATTTTAATATAATTTTGCAAAAATTAATCCTTTAGCATAAAATATTTCTGAACTATAATTGCAACTGTATAGACTCACTCTTGCTAACTTTGATAACTGTTTTATACATTAACTTTATTAAAAGTAAGAAAATCTAATTGAAGATCAGCCTAAAAATATTTTGAGGCAATGTTTCGTAGCGGAATAGTGCTTGAAATGCTTTCCTTAAGATTACAGTCATTTATGTGTTTGCAAGGCTGAATCTTCTGATTTAACCAGGCGGTCTCATCAGTGGTTCATCCTCCTGAAATGAGTGTACAGTCAACCCTCGTTTATCGTGGTTAATCGGTTCCAGACTCTACCGCGATAGGCGAATTTCCGCAAAGTAGTTTCGTTTATTATAAATCAAATATTTTCATATTTAGAGCATAGAAAATCTGTTCACGACCTAAATATGCTTTTACTTAAACATTATTAGAGTTTATAGACATGAAATAACACCCATTAGTCGCCATTACACTCGTATTACCAAATACATATATGACAAAATAAGACATATTAGACGTTACAAATATCCTATTATTGTACGTTTAATTACACATACAGTTCTTGGCAAACAAATATAAGAGCAAAGATGCTTCCAATGTGTAGTGATGTAGAAGCGTGTATGACAGAAACTAACTTGCGTGAGGCTGGGCCTTTCAGTAGGCAGGATAGGATAGACAATCAGTAAACAGCATGCTCTGATTGGCTTGATTTCACCACACCCGTTTTTTTGGAAAGAAGGTCTTGGCCACACACAAGGAGTGGTTGAGCGGCTGTTCCTGGCGTTGAAAGATTTGCGGGGGTGCTAGAACACATAGGCCTACAGTCCATAGGAGCAGTAATTTTTATTTTTATTGTAATACAGGGGTGTATGATTGACTCAGGCAACCGAGCACATCTGTATCATTTTCACCGTATTGATGAACTTTTTCATGAATATATTTGAAAAACTGCGATAGAGTGAAGCCGCGAAAGTCAAAGCGCGAAGTGATGTATTTCATTTTGAGTTGCAATATATCCCCACACTGGCCATAGCAGTATGTCGCCTGGGTATCTTTGGCATACTAAAGAAGCTTATGTTGGTAATCCACTGCACACTACTCACTACTTTTGGTCAGAATCCACAGGCGAAGTGAATGCAATTATTCCATATATTTCAAACCCTACCAGGATACTCCATGCCTTGCTTATTGTAGTATGTGGGGTACACTGGGGTAATTTGGGATTTCATGTACACAAAGATTATGCAGTTGTTGGTAAACTCATGCTTACATGTATGCTTTGTAGTTGCTGCCAATTTTCTGGATCCGGATGTCATATTTAGAGTCCACAAAGGGCTCTGCTGTTGCGTATGTTTTGGCTAGAGCCACCACGCTGGTGATGTCCTGAAAATCATTTGGATTTTCCACCTTTATCTACCATACAGTGGAAACAAAAGTGAAAGATTAGTAAGTAGTAGTCATTAGTAAGGATCTGACATACACTGAAACACAAAGTAAACTTTAGGGCCAATAAAGAACATGATGCAAAAGGCCATAATCTGAGGAACTAGAATGCAAGGTAATTATGGTAAATGTTTGAACTTTTGGTGAACTGCTGGTGAAAAGCTGCTGCTAGCCTATATAAAACAACGATAACAGGTTAACAACGACTGCCATCAGTATTGTTAGCCATGAAGGTGCTGGTGAAAAGTGGGCTGCTGTTAGCAAAAGGAGAAGAAGAAGAGGAGGAAGGCATGTCTGGAGGGAAGGAGAGTGGAAGTGAGGGAAGGAACTATGAAGGTTTGCAGCAGGTAAAGGTAAAGGATTAGCTGATATGATGGAGAAAAGGAAGGTTGATATTTTGTCTGTGCAAGAGACCAGATGGAAAGGCAGTAAGGCCAGGTGCATTGGAGGTGGTTTTAAATTGTTTTACCATGGTGTGGATGGAAGGAGGAATGGGGTAGGTGTTATCCTGAAGGATGGGTATGTGAAGAGTGTTTTGGAGGTGAAGAGGGTGTCAGATAGGTTGATGAGTTTGAAGCTGGAAGTTGAAGGTGTGCTAATAAATGCTGTTAGTGCTTATGCCCCACAAGTTGGATGTGAGATGGAGGAGAAAGAAGGATTCTGGAGTGAGTTTGATGAAGTGTTGAGAGTGTACCCAGGGGAGAGATAGTGGTGATTTATTTTAATGGACATGTTTGGGGAGGGAACAGAGGTGGTGAAGAGGTGATGGGTAAGTATTGTGTCAAGGACAGGAATGCAGAAGGTCAGATGGTTTTAAATTTTGCTAAAAGGATGGAAATGGCTGTAGTGAATACTTATTTTAAAAGGGAGGAGCACAAAAAGAGATTATGTCCTTTGCAGGAGGGTCAGTCTGAAGGAGATTAGAGACTGCAAAATAGTGACAGGGGTGACTGCAAAGTGAAATTCAGGCAGGAGTTAAGATGGGCACTGGGGGACAGTGAAGAGTTACCAGATTGCTGGGCAACTACTGCAGAGGTGTTAAGGCAGACAGCTAGAAAGGTACTAGATGTGACATCTGGAAAGAAGATGGAGGATAAGGAAACCTGGTGGTGGAACCCAGGAATCCAGGAGTGTGTGCAGAAGAAGAGGCCAGCAAAGAAGATGTGGAATAAACAGAAAGATGAAGAAAGTAGACAGTGGTACAAAGAGATGAAGAGCGGGGCGAAGAAAGCAGTGACAAAAGGCTAAAGATAAGGTAATTGGTGAACTTTATGAAAGGTTGGACAGTAAGGAGGGAGAAAAGGACCTATACTGATTGGCTAGACAGAGGTGACAATGCTGGGAAAGATGTGCAGCAGGTCAGTGTAATAAAGAATAGAAGAAGTGTACGAATGGTACGAATTTTCAAGAATAAGGGTGATGCACAGAGCTGTAGTAACTAAAGAGGGATACATTTGATCAGCCACAGCATGAAGTTGTGAAAGAGCAATGGAAGTTAGGTTAATAAAATATGTGTTTAGCGAACAGTAGTATGGTTTCATGCCAAGAAAAAGCACTACAGATGCAATGTTGGTTCTGAGGGTGTTGATGGAGAACTACAGAGAAGGTCAGGAGGAGTTGACTTGTGCCTTTGTAGACTTGGAGAAAGCATATGACAGGGTGACTAGAAAGGAGCTGTGGTTTTGTATGAGGAAGTCAGGTGTAGCAGAGTATGTCAGAGTGGTACAGGATATGTATGAGGGCAGTGTGACAGAGGTGAGGTCTGCAGTAGAAGTGATGGATGCATTTAAAGTAGAGATTACATCAATAATCAGTGCTACGCCCATTCTTGTTTGCAATGGTAAGTGAAAGGTTAAATCACCTTGCACTATGATATTTGCTGATGATATTGTGATGTGCAGCGAGAATAGAACAGCGTGACAAGAACCTGGAGAGGTGTAGATATGAGTAGGAAAAAGACAGAATACATGAGTGTAAACAAAAAGGAGAATGTTGGAATGGTTAGGATGCAGGGAGTAGATGTGACAAAGCGGATAAATTTCAGAGTAACAGGGAATGTGGAAGAGAGGTGAAGAAGAGAGTAAAGGCAGATTCGAATGGGTGGAGAAGAGTGGCAGGAGTGATCTATGACAGATGGGTACTAGCGTGAGTGAAAGGAAGCAAGATGTAGAGGACCGTAAGAAATGGAAATGGATGATCCCCTGTGTTGACCCCTAAACAGGAGCAATCAAAAGAATGAGAAGAAGTATTTTTTTGTCAGTGAGGTCTACAGCTACAGATTGTGCTGCATTCCAGGAAGAGCTTGACTATTTAAGATTGACATATACCAAATTTTAGTGAAAAGAATACTACCATCTTTTAAAGGTCAGAAAAGCTAAGCACAGTATATAAATAACGAGCAGTTAAGACTCAGGCCTGCTGACTTGTGTTTTGTGGGTTACCACAAACGGTTAAGAGATCTCGCATGGTGGTAAACTGAACTGCTAGAGTGGAAGGTTAGGAAACCAGGAAAACCTCAGAATGGAAGACTGGAGTACCTGTAAATGAGGTAGACCATTTATTTGTTTAAAAAGAGAAACTCTCCTATGTGACACTGTACTAGCTTCTAGGTTAATCACTTCAGGATTTTTAAATGTTTCCATCATTGCTAATGTGACTAAAGGGGTAGTGATGTCAGGGATGTCACACTTTACTTGCCACCATTTCATACTTTTTATTTATATCAGCATTTCTTCTGCAACTGCACCATTTCTTCATACAGTTTTGCAGACAAATTAAGATACTGATAAAACTAACAACCCCAGTTTGTGATACTAGTATTAAGATTGCTCAAAACAGAATATTTTTAAGAATATTTGTAAAAACACATCACTTTCTAAATACCATGTTCATTAGACTGAACACAAGAAATGTTTACATTGTCATGGCTAATTCCATATCTGATCCTTAGGTTTAATAAATACAAAACTGATATATAACAAGGTCAACATTTGGCTGACTTTTATTAATAAGCTTCTTGAGGCTCTGAGGTTCTTGAGTAATTGTTTGCCAAATTGTGGTGCTAAGAAATTATGCACTCTAGCTGTTTTAGTTATTTTTGGGCAGCGGTGTTCTAGTGGTTGGGGAGTTGGCCCTAGATCGAAAGATTGTGGGTTCAATTCTCTCAACAGAAGATTGTCCTGAGGTACTCTTGAGCAAGGTACCATTCCTGTCACTGATCCCCTGGTATACCATTCCCAATAACTGCCCCCTGCTGCACATGTTTGTATGGGTGAAACGCAGAGGTTTAATTTCGTTGTGTTGTGCTGTGCTTCTTTTCACAATGACAAGAATAGTCACTTTCACATTTCACTTTCACTTATGTCTATGAGGTCTTCAGGATTGTAAGGCAGGAAAATTGAGCATCCTGTCTGCCTATAAAGTCAATTTGGTTACAGAGCATGGTCATTCTGAAGCAATGAGCCCTTGCCACTTGACTGTTCGAAGCAACTGTTGAACGTCCAGGCCTTCCACAAGAGTGAAATAACAAAGGTAGATGGCGCTCTTCCAGCGGATTTCCCTCCCCTCCCTGCCATTTCCCCAGCTTTCTCATCTCACAAACAGGGCAAAGGGGTCATCTGGAGGACGAGAGGGAAGCATTCTGTACGGCTAAAGATTCCTGTTTGTTTAAGAAAGCCCTGCCTGCCTTTTATAGATGGGAAAGGATAAGTGTTCAGGAAGGGTTTCCCACTTTTGGACTAAATGTTCTCCACTGTGACAGACGGCATGACTTTTTGATTTGTCTAGCCCTGGTATTGGCACATGTAGAACAGATGTTTAACAAGCAAAATAGCTCTAAACAGTCTTACCTGCGGTAAGAACTTGTATCACCCTTGTGTTTCATATGATTTATGGTAATTATGATTTAATACATTGGTTTTAACTCATAGGGTCATAAGGTGAACATAGGGTTATTTGCACATATCATATGGGTGTTACTTTTGAATAATTACAGTCCCAGTGGTTTATGTTCTCTTTTGAAAAGTTCTGAGAGAGAAATTCCCTGAACAGTCCCCCTCCCTCCCATCAGGGACATGTGAACTGAGCTCATAAAAGTTAATGCTCCCCACCCTGCGGCCCTGTTTAAGAAACTCCCACAAATGTGAACAGAAATCAATACACTGTGTGCACAATTATTAAGCAAGTGAGTATTTTGTCCATATCATCTTTTTTAGGCATATATTCAATCTCCAATCTGTATAAACTTGAATGCTAATGAATTTAAACATATCAGGTGATGTGTATTTGCATAATGGGGGAGGGTGTGACCTAAGGAAATCAATGCCCTATATCAAGGTGTGCATAATAATTAGGCAGCTTCTTTTTCTCTTCAGGCAATATGGAACAAATAAGAGATAAAATTGACTCTGAAAAGTCAAAAATGATTAAAAAAAATAAAAAATTCAGAGGGATGAACACAGAAGCATCAAACGTTTTTTTTGTAAATAGTCAACAGGGTCACAGGAAATGTGTTTTTTTTAAAAAGATGAAAGATGCAAATGAACTGACAAAGATTTGAGAAGAATAAAAAATGAAGCTACCAGGAACCCATGATCCTCCATTGCTGTCATATTCCAGAATTGAACCTACCTGGAGTGTCCAGAAGTACAAGGTGTTCAGTGTCAGAGACATGACCAAGGGAAGGTAAGGTAAAGACTGAAACTCCACCACTGAACAAGACACATCAGATGAAACATCATGACTGGGCCAAGAAATATCTCAAGATCTTTTAAAGGTTTAATGATGAATGAGGTGAGAGTAACTCTTGACAGACCAGATCGATGGACCCATGGCTGGATCAGTAACGGGCACAGAGCTCCACGTCAGCAAGGTGGAGGGGGGGTATTGGAATGGACTGGTATTCTTAAAGATGAGCTAGTTGGACCTTTTCAGACTGAAGATGGACCCAAAATCAATTCCAAAACCTACTACCAGTTTTTAGAAGTCACTTTCTTCAAGCATTGGTTCAGGAAAAAGTCTGCATCTTTCAAAAAGACCATGATTTTTCTGTAGGACAATGTTCCATCACATGCTCCACTGTGTGGCCAGTAAAGGCCTTAAAGATGAAAGAATAATGACATGGCCCCCTTCTTCGCCTGATCTAAACCCTATTGAGAAATTGTGGGTCCTTCTTAAACGGGAGATTTATGGGGAAGGACTCTAGAGTCCACCACTCTATACAGTGTCTGGGAGGCTATGGTTGCTCATCAACAGATCAAGAAACTGAAAGACGTTGTTGCTAACATTTTTATTGACTGATAGCTCTGGATTTGTTCCAGATTAAAATGAATAATCAAAATACTTGCCTAATAATTGTGCACATAGATTATAAGTAAATGCACACACAAAACACACAAAACAGCTGTGCAAAAAGGTCTGGAGGAATGCACCAAAACTGTGCATTCATTTGCTCTGTGACTTCTTAAAGGTCTGTTAAAAAATACTCCTGAGTTTTCATCCTGATCTCTATGGGTAGCATGTATGTGATAAGTTCCCAGGGACTACTGTTTACCAAAAGTCTTTTATTGGCGATGATACAACATATAAAGATCATGTTATAAAAGTTCCATAGGGGTGTAAATAGACAGGTTTTACTGGGGTCTGTCATAACCCAAATGTTCCAAATATGTTTGTTTTGTGCTCGGTTCTGAAAGCCCTCTTCCCATTTGAAATTAATTTTTTTACTCTGGCACAAAAACAATAAAAAAATCATTTTGATTATTGATTTCATTTGTTTGACCAAAAATAATTTCTATGGTATTTACTATGTTAATGCCTATGTTCTATTTACACAAACACCCAGTTATGTCACATTACATAACTCTGTATGGCACTATCTAGATAACAATGAATGGCTGATAGCAGGTTTGTTAAGATATTTGAACCATGTTGATTTTTTAACTATAAACACACAGATAGATTGACACACTTATCCTGAGTAGGATGTACAGGTGCTGCTGGAGCCTGTCCTCGAAAAGCAAAGAACACCCCTTTAGAAAAGAGTACATTTTAGAAAAGAGTAAAAGAATCTTTATAAAAACAGTTACCTAGATTTACATGATCTCAACTGTGGCTCTGTCCTTGTATGTTTTCAGCCCCTTTCCCTGAGTATCACTTAAAGTGAATGTTTTCAAAATATATACATTTTTTAGAAAGACGTTCAGCAGGGATTTTTACACTAACCCTAGCCATGTGACTAGTTATCTGAAAAGTCTCAGCAAAGTACAGCATGACTTAACAACATGCAGGGCCTTGACCATGATGACTTTGCTTAGGCAGTGTTTTACATCTGTTCACCAAAACAGAAGCCATATAGGGAGTTTATTGTGCGTATGAGATTATGTGATGACATCAAACATGTCAATGATTCTTACCTTTCCCATGCCTGCATGGGCATGCCCCATCTTCACCACAACTGGAAATGCTGGAGTGGGCAGCTGTGAGAAAGCAGATTGAAGAAGACTGTTAACCACAATTAGGAAATGGCTGAACCACAGTATTATTCAATCAAATTCCAGCTAACCCAGGTCACTCATGGCCGTCGCTAGCGGTTAAGATCATGGTGGCTCTCTGCTGCTGGTACACACGCAGGCTCCATGGCACTAATCAGCAGCTCTATTTGGAGACTTTATTATACACCGCAGCATTTCAACCACGTACTAAAGTCCTAAACCCAGAAATACCTCAGGATGATTTGAAGAAAGTCCAGACACAACTGATATATGAAGCCACTGAGGGTTCTTTGAAGAAGCCCTGTGTTTAGGTAGTGAGATATTCTGGGAAGAATGTCGTTTTTTTTATCATGACACAAAAGAAAAATTCCAGGAAAGGGATAGGAAGACCACATTTTTTGGGCCAGGTTATGGGAGGAGGGAGCAGGGACATGAGAGAAAAAAAAGAAAAACTGTTCCACAAAACAATGCAATCTAGATAATAAATCTGCTGAATTTATTCTAATGGTATGTCAATCCTTCTGAGCCCAGCCAGAGACATAAACACAGACCAATGAGTAAGAATACTCTTATCTTATTATCTTTTTAGATGAAAAAGACCTTTTCATCACAAAAATACTAATAACCACCCAAAATCAGGGATGGTCGCAAGTTATAGTCAAGTCTTGAGTTTTTGGGTGTGGGTTTGAGTCCATTCTTGAGTCTATGGTAGTGAGTAAACCTAACAAACGTAAGACAGCTTCAGATAACAACCTGAATAGTTTAGTGTGTACAGCAGATATGCTATTGTGTGATATCAGATAAACTAGATTGCACTGATTTCAAAATGTACAGAGAAGGGATGACGAGAATATTGGGAAAAGGAAAAGGATCATTCTACAATTCCAATTCCATCTGATTATTAGGGACTGTATTAACCCTGTAGCCTCAGAAACCAAAAGTCACTAAGCATCAACTGTACCATAATAGCAGAACAGAGTGTGTGACTATTATTATTTACCAGATGACCCAACTTAGGCAGCGGTGGCCTAGTGGTTAGGGACTAAGCCTCAGGATCAGAAAGTGGGTTTGAATCCCAGACCAGTAGGTTGCCCTGAGGTACCCTATGAGCAAGGTACCGTCCCCATCACTGCTCTCCAGGCACTTTCAATATCTGCCCCATGCTGCACATGTTTGCGTTAAATGCACACGTGTGTATGGGTGAAATGCAGAGGCTGCATTTTGTTGTTTGTTGCGCTGTGTTTCACAATGACAAGTTGTCACTTTCACTTTACTTTAAAATAAATGAAAAAATAGTATGTCTATTGAATAAAACATTATCTTTGAAAACAGTTAACAAACTTTGGAGGACAATTGCTGCTATCTAGTGTAAATAAAATTGCAACTCAGCTTGAAGAAAGGATGAAATTACCATTGGAGCAACTACTGCAAACTGATACTTGTGCCACAGCAAGACAAGTGGCAGAAAGTAATTTGTAGCAGACTCAAACAGATTTCTTGATCCAGTCACTGTATCAGTTCAACCTGATAATATATGAAAAAACAAACAAACAAACAAACAAAACTCCTGTATAAATGCTTGTGTGAAAAAGGCTAAAATCTAAACTTTTGGAATAAAAAATCAAGAAAGTTACTATAAGGATACCACCCTTGGAACTGAATCCATAAATTCCTTTCACTTGGAATCAAAATCATGTTGAGTCAAGTAGAAACCAGAGAAAGCTATGGTTGACCAGCCTTACAAACACAGGTGAGAATTTCGAGAATCACTATTTAAATTAACTGGTTGGCAAATGGCCAGTCTTTATCTAAAACATGTTCAGGCAAAGGTGAGCGCTCTCACACTGTTCTCACTGACTGCTGACCTAGCCAGCATTTTCAGCCAGCACAAAAATGGCAACTCTGTTCATCTCAGGCAATTGATAGAATTTTAAGTTATATGGGGAGAAAAACAAAAAAACAAACAAAACAAAAACAAAACAGGCCAAACCAAAAAAACAGTAAAGTCAGTTATAAAAATGGCCAATGAAAGTGAACACAAAGCTAACAATTTGAAAACAGCAGTCCAAATACTTTATGTGGAACACAATGCATAAAAGACTGAACAATCAGCACCACAAACTTCAAAACTGGGGCAGGTTTATATTCCATGAACAATACAGGGGCCTTCAATGCACTGTCTTTTGTCACTGGTTAATTAAGGTGGTCAATGCTGTTGTTGAGTAGATACTGTGTTTGAGACACTGATTGCTCTGAATAGATTTGTCAAGCAAAGCTGTTAGTGATTTACATAATAGTAAACTGCAATTTTAAAATATAAAGCAGCCCAAATGTTTTTATATCCTTCTAAATTTTGTGAAACAATTTTAGAAAACTGCATTTAACACAAACTAGTCATTTCTATAACTCACACAGGATCAATAGAGATGAAAACCCAAAACCCAAAAGGTTTAAAGTACATTTGCAAAGGATCTCCTCCTGAATGACTTAATGTTAGTTTAATGCACGGCAATAAACAAACTTAGGTTTTCCAGACTTTCTATAAGTCTTCTTCTTCATCTTTCGGCTGCTCCCGTTTAGGGGTCACCACAACGGACCAAGTCTCCATTTCTGTAAGTAGTTCGTCAATTAGCTAGTTAACATAAAAAGACACTGAAACTTCCCCTTGTGATGTTATTTTGCAACTTTTAACCTAATGATGAAAAAAATGAAAATTATATATATGTAATATAATTGAATTAATAATACCCACTCATTTTAAAAACAACAGAATTTTACTGGATGGAGTATAGCCTGAATAAACACTTTGTTAAGGGATGAGACAGTAAAAATTAAGGCAGAGGTGTTTCATATTTGGCATGCACTAACATTGTGAGGTCTACTTGAAGACATTGTCACAGTTTAATCATTTCTACAAGCAGCATTGAATATGAGCATGTGGACACTCCTAGACATCAAGTTCAAGTAGTTCAGGCACACACCATGTTAAGAGAAGTATAATATCAGTATCATATTAAGCACAGAAGTCTCAGAAAACAAATACTGGCAGTAGAATGCGACAGATATTACACAAACTTTAACTTTCACAAAGTTTTTTTGATAGTAATTTGCATAAATCCCAGAATGTTATGAAGAGTGATCAGATGAATTGCAATTATTTGTAAAGTTCCTCTTTGCCTTGAAAATGAACTTAATTCCAAAAAACCCATTTCCACTGCATTTCAGCCACAAAAGCACCTGCTGATATCTTTTCAATGATCCTCTCATTAACACAGGTGAGAGCATTGAGGACAAAGCTGGAGATCACTCTGTCATGCTGATTGTGTTAGAATAGCAGACTGGAAGCTTTAAAAAGAGGGTCATGCTTGAAATCATTGTTCTTTCTTCAAGGATAAAGAGCTTCAAGGATATTGCTGCTAGTAAGATTGTACCTAAATCAACCCTTTATCAGATCATCAAGAACTTCAAGGAGAGAGGTTCAATTACTGTGAAGAGGCTTCAGGGTGCCCAAGGAACTTCAAGAAGCACAAGACCATCTCCTAAAATTGATTCCTCTCCAGGATCGGGGCACTGGCCTGGTGCCAAGAAGAGCAGCAAAGAAGCCACTTCTCTCCAAAAAAACATCTGGTACAGATTGATACTCTGAAAAAGGTACAGGGATTGGACTGCTGAGGACTGTAAAGTTGGACTGCTGAGGGTAAAGTCATTTTCTATAATGAATCCCCTTTCTGATTGTCCGGGGAAGTAAAGGTGAGCACTACCATCACTCCTGTATCACGCCAGCAGTAAAGCATCATCCTGAGACCATTCATGTGGAGGAGCTTCTCAGCCAAAGGAGTGGCACACTCCCGGTTTTGCAAAACAACACATCCATGAATAAAGAATGACACCACAATATCCTCCGTCAGCAGCTTCTCCCAATCATCCAAGAACAGTTTAGAACAATTTTCCAGCATGACGGAGCACTGTTCCATAAGGCAAAAGTAATAACTCACAAAACAAACAAAAACCCACAAAATTTTGCAATGATTTTGCAAGATTGGGCTCCATCAGTCAGGATCTGGGCTAGAAATTGATTGGCAGTATGCCAGGGTGAACTGTTGAAGTCTTAAAAAAGAAGGGCCAACACTGCAAATATTAACTCTTAGTATAAACATAATATAATCGTCTGTAAAAGCCTTTGAAATTTATGAAATGCTTGTAATCATTCTTCAGTTAACCACAGAAACATCTGACAAAAAGATCTAAAAAACACAGAAGCAGCAAACGCTGTGAAAAACAATACTTGTGTCATTCTCAAAACGTTGGACGCGGCTTTATGTGATGCACTGCAGTCTCAGCAAAAAAAACAGCCGCTGTTGTTGCCCATGTCTAACGACGCCAGCATTCCTCCCTGTATTTCCATCCCGCTGACGACACAGACGCCGTCAACACCACATCCCCGTCTCCAGCAACCAGAAGACACCGGAACAAAGAGAGAGGCTACTAGTCTGGAATGTCTGCCACCTAACTTAGAACGATGTGTGAGGTGGCAGAGACCCATGTGTGTGATTCATCAAAGCACAAACAGCAGCTAACGGAGGAAGATTACACTAACAAAGCATTTTTTTATTACTTTAAAACCTCCTAGAAACCAAAATGTATATAACAAGTCGTTACTTGGTGATCAGCAGAATTTTTTATTTTTCTTTTTAATTGTGAGGTAGAACACTTCTCAACCAGAATGTGCCACCAGAACTAACTGCATTAGTCTGACTTAAAGGAAAATTAACACCGAACCCATTGCTGACCTACTACATTGTTCAAGTGGATAAAGAAAGCAATGAAATAAACAAAACAAGTATCAAAAAAGTTGATCTCCCTACATCAATTTAAAGGCAAACTAACCACTACTTATGGGGTCTTGAATGATTTTCCTTCAGGCACTTCTCCACAGAGATTTGCACGGTCCTTCTATTTACTGTCATAAAAGCTGTGTTAATTAACTGATGAGTTTAGTTAGATGTGTTTAATGAGGCAAAACACTAAATTATGCAGAGCTGGCCCTGAAAAAAGAAGTCTGACACTTCTGATGCAATTACTTATCATTACCCTCATTAACTGCTTGAGTTAGTAAAAAGGTTCACTTAAAAACATCAAAACAAACAAAAAACAAAGCAACAATCCCCAAATATGTAGTTTATAGATAGAAAATAGGGGCAGCGGTGGCCTAGTGGTTAGGGCGTCGGCCACATGATCGGCGGATTGGGGGTTTGAACCCCTTCCCAATGGGTTGCCCTGAGGTACCCTTGAGCACGGTGCTGTCCCCGTCCCACTCCTCCCTGCGATGGGCTGGCGACCTGTCCAGGGGGTGTCCCCTGTTCTCGCCCTGTGTGCGCTGGGTTAGTAGCGCGACCGCATTTGGGACAAGCGGCAGAAAATTGATAGATAGAAACTAACCAAACTAAAAATACTTTAATGACCAGATATACAGACAAATGATCTACCTGGTAACCTGACACCTTATTGTCCATTGTTTGTATCTTCAATATATTTTAACTGAATATACATAAAGAAACATATTAAATGGCCTTTAGCAGATCACTAAAAATAGCAAGGAAGAAAAACCCAGAGCACACAAACCACTCATTAGACAAATCTTTGCATTTGTCTAGCAAACCATTAACTTGCCCCCTCCTGCAGCCAGTGTTTCCATTTCAGCCCCTAACTAATCCTATAGAACTATAGAATGTATAGAATATAAACTATAGAATGTCTTCTTGTTTGTGGCTCATCTGAATGTTCTTGTAAGTTTTAGTATTTAAGTTTAAAGAAGACAATATTTCTGTCAGAATTTCCAGCTGCATAAAAGTGCTTACTTTTTTTCTTCCATTATAATAATAGGTGGAAACATTCTCAAGAAAAGAGTGAACGAGTCTCTGCCTCTCTCTTTTCTTTCTCCATATATATAGAGAGATATATATAGTGAGAGGGGTCAGTGAGGGAAAGAGAGAGAGCGAGAGCGAGCGAAAGAGAGAGCTGAAGAAATAAACATACAGAAGACCCTTTAAGTTACTGCCATCTCTTGCAACTTCTGTGCTACATTCCAAGTGTTCAAATAGGACTAGTGTCCCACTGACCACAGCTAAAAGGTGATTAAGGATTTTCGGGCACACACTGGTGGAATTTTCCACATCTGAAACACCATGGCGCTGAAAAAGGCACCTGATTGAATCATAGGACGAGTAAAATCCTCCTCAGACAGACCTCAGACACATTTGTCATTTTTAGGTACTGGTTTGCTTCTTAAACAATAGAACACTTGAGGTCATGTGAAAATACCATCATGGTTGTTATGATCTACAGTGCAGCCATGACGTTATGCACGATAACACACAGTCTGAATGTTTTATCAGCCAAATAAAGAAAAGGCAAAGCCAAGAAGCCTGGATCATTGCTTCAGTTATATGCTTTCAATATTTGCAGTGTTTGCAATACTTCCTCTGCCAAATAACTAAACTCCAGCAAGTTAGAGTCTGTTCAGAGTCAGAACAGAAAACTGATACAAATTTAGTGAAAATAAGCAGTTATAGCAACACAGTCACTGATTTATTGCAGTTTTAAATTTGAGATAAGTGCATGTGGAATAGGGTGGGCATAGCATAGAAAAACAGGGCCTTCATGTAGCTGTAACAAAGCATTCAAATTTAAGGTAACGAGGCTTAAAAAAAAATGATCACAGGAGATTTCTTGACTTTCTTGACTACAAAATTATCAGCCACATTTTAATTAGAAAAGCTTATTCCAAAGAGTGTCCATCTTCCTGATATTTTCACAAATAAGCTTTAGGACAATAAAAGAATGCTGGAATTAGCTTTCAGAAAGGTTTATGATAGTTGTCGCAAAAAGCTTTACTGTAAGTCAGCATGACATGTAAATTACGTTTTTGACCACTGACATAAATCTATATTAACATTTCTAAATGTTTATTGTGACAAGTATTACTCACCATAAAGTTTACTTTCTTCATTTTCACCCAAGATAGTGTAATGATTGTGGATGCATGTTGTAATTAGACTGCATGAATATGTAGGTTAATGACAATTCTTATGTAAGGCTTTTGTAGATGTCATGCAATGTAAGTGCAGTGACTGCAGTGTAAGCAGTTGTTTTCCCTTCAGCAGGGTCTGCTTAAATATGGAACTGATAGAACTTTCCATCCAGCTAATAACAGAGCTGCCTATCCCTTTTGTTTTAAATGTGCCTTTCTGGATTTCCAGGACATAAAACACAGAAAACAGAACACAGGACAGGTAGAACAAGATGGTTATATTTGAGAACTGCACGGGACACTGGCCCAATAGGACAAAGGTTGTCCACCCCTGCTGTACAGGAAGAGGGTTCCACAGTTTTGGAGCATATTGTCGGAAAGGTCAAGCTGTAAGAGATATACATGAAAACCAGGAGTATAATTTGCATATCCTCTGCCTCCACCTAAACCCACTCTAGGCATGTAAAGTTGAACAACTAATTAAATGTGTTAGTGAAGTAGCCAAGGAGACAGATGTACCTGAGTGTTTTGTACCAACAGTTCTGTACCAGACTATATTAATGTCTGCGAGAATAACACTGTGATAGAAGACATGGTCTTTCAAAAACAACAAACCCTGAGAAATGGAGGAGAATAATGCAAGAGAGGTCTGGAGGGGCCTCTATGACCCTAGTAAGGACAGCGGTGGGTGCCCAGCATCTGGAGACAACGGGTGAACAAACAGACTTCACCCTTGCTCCTCAACCCTCCCAACAGAGCCCAGACATGACAGCAGTCCACGAATACCACAACCCCTCCTCCTCCTCTTCCTCCACCAGAGCTCCCCTGATAGCAGCAACTCCCTCCTCATCACCACCAGCAGACCACTAGTAGATACCAGAAACAACCTTATCCAGGGTGAAGCTGGAAGAAACTGGAGTGAGTTGCCACCTCGCTTTATGGAGCATCCACTGTCACCAACAGACCGCAGTATGTAAGGCTTCATGGCAGCGTCTCTGATAATGTATTTTTCACAAGGTACAGGAGCTCCATAAGGTACAGTGCTTTCCAATTTTTTACAGTACACTACACATTTGATTTCATTTATAACTTTGACAGATGTCACCTGCAGAAGTTCTGTGATGAAACAGTCATAGCTGGATTTGTATCAGAGAGGAACAAACTAGAATACAGGAAGGTCATCACCAGTTTTGTCAACTGGTGTAGAAGAATGTACCTGTAACAAGGTATGGACATCAAGGTGGTGGACACTGGTCTCATAATAAAATTGCCCTGTAAAAGAAGGGCCAAAGTCCACCTGATGAGAAGACTAAGATGAGCAGTCCTTTGTTGTGTGCAGGTCACCATTAAAAACATTCTATGACACTATAGTAGTGTCTGCAGTCTCTCAGAGAGGGACTGGAAAAGACTTAACAAATCGGTCAGGAGGGCTGGCTCTGTCCTAGGTGGCTCTCTGGGCTCCACTGAAAAGCTAGGTGAAAAGAGAATGTTGGCCAAACTGACATCCATCATGGAGTGAGAGTTTTAAGTAGCTCCATTAACAAAAGACTGCTGCACACATCATGTAAGGGAATACAACCATAGGTCCTTCATTCCATCTGCTATTAGATTGTATTAGACAGTTCATTATACAATGCTGGCAGTCCTGTGCGTAGTGGACATGTTGTCCCCGTGTCTGTATGGGTTTCCTCTGGGAGCTCCGGTTTCCTTCCAGCATCCAGATATGCTGGTCAGATGCATTGGATTGAGTCTGTGAGTTTGTTTGTTTGTCTGCCCTGCGATGGACTGATGACCTGTCCAGTGTGTGTCTCCCTGCCTTTTACCCTGTGAGGCTCCAGCACCACCCACAACCCTAATAAGCTAATAAGTAAGAACTTATATGTTTATAACTTATATACATATATATATATATTTTTCTTTATTATTCTTCTCTGTTCTAATCTATTATTTGTGGATTCATTCACCCAAGACCATAATTAGTCGCTGGAACAGTTTTATATTTTCAAAATATTCTGCTTATTTGTGTGCTTAACAGCATACAATATTTTAATAAAATTCATGACTTTTTTTTGTGTCTCTTGTGCCAGAACCCATTTTGATTGATGTGTATTTTTCAGCCTCAGTTGGCCGGTGACTCCCGCACATATGAACACAATCTGTGAATTTACTGAATTCTGCACATTGTTGGATGCCAAACGTGCAAAACTACCAGGTCAACAAAAATATTCAGATGATGCACAGATGAAAAAAAACAAAAAAAAGACAAAGTTGTTTCACACATTTGTTTAAAGGACCGAGCAGTGCATTCTTTCAAAAAAAGAAAAGGGCTCTGCAATGATCTTCGTGGCTCTGAAAAAGCATCTGTCCCCTTTTGATTGCCTGTATTTTTGTTTCTGATCATTTATTCATGACACTATATTGTTTCTCACTAGAACATAAATTCAATTTGATTAAACACAACACATTATTTCTTCATATTTACTGAGCGACACCTATATCACCCACAAGGACTGCCCCTTAGTAAGTCAATCAACCATCCATCCATCCATTATCTGCCGCTTGTCCCAAACGGGGTCGCGGGGGAGTGCCGGTGTCCAACCCAGCGCACACAGGGCGAGGACGGGGGACGCACCCTGGACAGGTCGCCAGCCCATCGCAGGGAGGAGCGGGACGGGGACGGTACCTTGCTCAAGGGTACCTCAGGGCAACCCACTGGGAAGGGGTTTGAACCCCCGATCCTCCGATCATAGGGCCAACGCCCGAACCACTAGGCCACCGCTGCCCCGTCAATCAACCAATTAACCAAATTTATTTGATCAAGGGGTAAATTATGATTATTGTGATTTGACATTACTTACATCTAACCTTTCTTAAAATTGGAAATAAATAAATCAATAAATCAAAGAAAATTTGCAAACACCTGAGAAATAAAATTAACAAATTATATTATATGTTATGAACAAGTTGATCTCTCTTTCATTGAACCCCAAGACATGACACTGCAAGATGCAAGTTATGAAAAGACCTGTAAAGTGAACTGAACTGAAACATTTTTGTTGAGAGGAAATTGCCAAAATTTCTCCACAGCAGTGCTTAAAACTGCTCTTCACTTACTGAGAGTGTTTGATTGCAGTTATTGCTGCTAAAAGTGTATCAACAAAGTTTTGGTTTTAGTCATTTTTTAACACATAGGTAATTTAAGTGTTTTGAATAAACTTTTTGGAAAATAACATGTTGTGTTTACTCAGATTGCCTCCTGTATTAAATAACAGCACTGTAGCCATATGAAGCATTCAAATGCATTCTGTGCTGTTCAGAAAAAGGTTCTTTGGAGGTTTGCTAGATAAATTTAGCATGTTTTAAATATGTTAAATATGTTTTAATCGCCTCTGCAACTATTATTATTATACATTTTTTTATACATGTCAATTCAGAAATCGTTTTGGGTCCATCTGAGCAGGGCTGGCCAGCATCAGACCTTAATTGAGATTGAGAACAAAATTGATAATGTTGCTCAAAATATTTATGTATTTATTCCATATAATGTAATCTGAGATACATGACACCTTTAAAAACCCTTTAAAAACTATTTTCTTTGGAAGCTATGTTTGGGCTTCAGTACCTTAAAAATATTATTGCTAGCCTCAAAACTTATTCTCTCTTTATAAACATTAAGTTTTTTTTATGCCTACTGTTTTTATAAACCATTTATTCAAACTTTTTAAAACATATTTGTCTTTGAAATACATTTTTTTAAATTAATGAACAATACATAATTTGATAACTGTTGTGTCATATCTGAGGTCTCTAACACTAATTGAAATAACATTATTCAGAATAATGTTGTGATGGCATTTTTTAAACCTTATTGATGAGATGTGATTTTAATCTAGAATGAATACACAATATCTGTATTTACAAATCTGCCAAATTATAATCAGATTAATATAATAATACAATATAATCAGTCAAATCAGACTAGATTAATGTTTTAGCAGGGAAATAATAAAGTATTCAGATCACTGGTACTCTTGAATCTAGACTGTGATCCACTATGCTGGGATTTAGACCCTCTTTGCACATCCAGCTCCAAGTGAAGGGGAGCAGACTTCTTCCTACACATTCCATCCATCTGCTCTTTAAGATGTCTTTATGTTTGAGTAATGTCCTTGTAAACCAGCACCATTACCCAGGATCCCGATTACTTATACAGAGCAGAGATACCAAGGGGAGTGTAACACACTGGACTTTGGAATAGTCTCTCTGGCAGCCTGCTCAAAGGAAAGTAGGATGTCTGAGAATCTCAGCAGACATCAGCTCATCCCCAGGGTCTGCTTAAGATGCATGGAGCACACCAGTAACTGAGGAGCTTGTGTCAGCTCAGTAGAAGGAGTATGAAATTTAATGCAGTGTGTGGCTGAAATAAGAGTGGAATGTTTCATCCACAGGTTCCAGCATCAAATTCACGTATAATTTATTTCCACGTGCCCCACATGAAGAAGAGGGAGTTCATAAGCTGTTTTTAAATCATGACTTTCTGTTTCAGCATTCAAAAATGCTAAAACTTTTACAAAACTTCAGAAAAAAACTTCATTGAGTGGTGGCATAGAAGAAAAACTTCTGCTTCTGCTTCCCTAAAATCAAAATCTATTTATTATAGATTATTCTTAAATATAGGGGGCAGTGGTGGCCTAGTGGTTAGGGCGTTGGCCCTATGATCGGAGGATCGGGGGTTTGAACTCCTTCCCAACGGGTTGCCCTGAGGTACCCTTGAGCAAGGTGCCGTCCCCGTCCCGCTCCTCCCTGCGATGGGCTGGCGACCTGTCCAGGGTGCGTCCCCCGTCCTCGCCCTGTGTGCGCTGGGTTGGACACCAGCACTCCCCCGCGACCCCGTTTGGGACAAGCGGCAGAAGATGGATGGATATTCTTAAATTTTAAATGATAATAAAGAAAGTCAGATGTTATATTTCACACTTAAGGCAGACCACTTTAAAAACCCTGTAGATAATTATTAAGGGTGTAAAGGCTCATGATTTGTTTAGTTATCTGATTTTTGATACCCGGTTCAGTATGTATCAAGGTTAAACCTGAGAAATTTGTAACCTGCTAAACTTGATTAACAATCACTTAGGTGCCCTCTGAAATGTCTGGGACAAAGACATTATTCCTTGATTTACCCCTTTTGTCCTGTAAAATTCTAAATCAAACAATTCCGATATGATCACAGCGCTCATTCTAAACGTTACATTAAAGGCATTTGTTTACTTTTCAGCTTCACCCTATGGAAATAACAACACCTTTTTTTCACCTTTATACATAGTCCCCCTCATTTCAGGGCACCTTGTTTGGGAAAAAGTAATGGTAGGAAAATTAATGTAGTCACAGGTACCAGCAAGAGTGAAAGGTTTACAGGACTAGAGTGAGACCAGCTATGCTATATGGGATGGAGATGGTGGCGCTGATAAATAGACAGCGGAGCTGGAGGTGTCAGACGCTGAGATTTTTGTTGGGAGTGAAAAAGACGGACAGGGTTAGGAATGAGTATATTAGAGGGACAGCTTAGGTTGGACATTTTGGAGACAAAGTTAGAGACACAAAATTGCATTGGTTTGGACATGTCCAGAACAGAGACGAGGAGTACATAGGGAGAAGGACGTTAAGTATGAAGCTGCCAGCAATGAGGAGAAGAGGGAGGACAAACAGGACGTTTATGGATGTGGTGAGAGAGGACATGCAGGTAGCTGGTTTGAAGGAGGAAGTTACAGAGGACAGGAAGAAAGGGAAATAGATGATGTGAAGTGCCCTAACAAGAGCAGCTGAAAAAACAAGATGATGTACTTTATTTAGTAACTAGTAAGCTTAGTAACCTCAACCAGAATCCTGTTGCTCAACCAAATATAAACTCAATCAGAACCATATGGTTTATCCTCGAACAGAATGTCAGCTTGAGCATGTTTTAATCATGATCGGATTCTACATTTTAAACCCGACCAAAGCTATGTATCTGGAGCAATACCCTCTATGAGACAAAAAATGTGCATTATACATTATACACAGATTTCAATGTTAGTTCAGAACCACTAAGTCACTAATAATTAAAATAATCATATTTAAATAACTACTTCCCAGGTTATTCTGTAAAACATCTTAAAATTCTCCTTTGTCATTTGGAGCATTTAAAAGGTTCAAGTTCAGAGATATGGAGACAGTGGAAAAGCACAGAAGCATGTAAGATAAATTTACTTTGCATTTGAAAGAAATATAAATCAAGAGATTGTTTTTAAAGAAACAGGAGTGCATATCAGACGTTACAGTAATTAAGCTCTGGCCTTGCGCATATCAAAACAATGTATAGCCACTGCTGTATTTTTCAAATATTGCCTTACAATGTGCACTATTACATTATACATAATGTCAGACTTTCCAAGGGAAGAAGTATCAGCTACAAAACAAACACCCTCTGATCTGAGCACTGCATAATCCCTGCTTTGAAAGGTGTCTTTGCTTTTAGTTCCCACAAAGGGGGAACATTAGCATCTGTGTGTAGCTTTTGTAGTCTGCACCTTGTGGGTGGGTTTACATTCATTCTGTCCAAATTAAAGGAAATAACAATCGCTCTCTATAAAATGACAGTGGCATGACACACTTTTCCCAGACTGGAACTGTTCTGAGGGGCTTTTTGCCTTTTATGTGGAAGTGAGCGCTACTACCTACCTAAAGTTCTTTACAGGACTTCTAATGAGCTGTGGAAGCTGCAGCGCAAGGCTGTGTTCTCATCTGGCTTTCATTATGATCTATACAGGATACAGGCGTCAGTAAGAGACGGGCTATTTTCAGATGTGGAAGATTCCAAAGTGGAATATTCCTGAAGAAGTGATGGGTTTGTGACGGAGAAACCTACTGCCAGAACACCTGTACCTATATCCTCCACTCTGCAAGTACTTAAAAAAAGAACACGTGGAAACTCAGCACCGGCCCTGATCTCCGGTGTTGTTCTCATCGACTACTATGCACGTTCGATATTTACTAAATTTACATTTACATTTACGGCATTTAGCAGACGCTCTTATCCAGAGCGACTTACATGTCCTAATTACAGGGACAGTCCCCCTGGAGCAACTCAGGGTTAAGGGTCTTGCTCAGGGACCCAGTGATGGTAGTGCCAGAGGAGGGATTCGAACCGGGGACCTCTTGATCCAGAGGTCCGTAGGCAAGTACCCTACCACTAGACCACCGCCACCCTAAATAAATTAATTGAGCTATTCAAGCATTATTAGGATACGTCAGTTTAGCTAATACTTGATAACTTAAAACATCATTACATTTAAATGTACCCTCTTAATGAATCAGTGATTAGCGGGCAAGTTGCTTAATGCTAATGTATTTTGTCGCCAGTGTGTTAAAATTTCAGAATAAATTTCATTCAAAGTTGAGAATGTGTTTTCTTACACTGAGCTCACACTTACTCTAACTGAAAGACCAGCCATATTTTTAGCTTTCATCCAATACCTGCGTAATCAATACTTCAGCAAGTTGGATCAGGTACTTGGTAAACCAATCCATATTGCAATGGGCCGCTGCATAGTTAATTTTCATCTAATGTAAAGTGTAAAGTACTGTGGTTTTGTATGTGAATACACTGTGAACATTACTTTGTTTAGTTCATCACAATTAACCACATTTGTGGTCTTTAAATTTACATATTTAGAAGCTATTCTTATCCAGATTGACTATTGAAGTCTTCAGTTGTATGGGACAGTGGTGACTTAGTGTATAGGGAGTTGGCCCCCAAATTGGAAGATTGTGGGTTCGAAGTATATTGCCCTGAGGAACTCTTGAGCAAGGTACCATTCACGTCACTGCAACTCGGGTGCTTTCCCTCTGAAGTGACCTTCCTATGAATCACTCAGCATAAAAAAGCCATTTAACTTATGATGATTATTGATACCCTTTTAACTAGATACCCTATATCTGTACTCTCCTCAATATGCCAATGATCCTTAAAAGATTTACTGTGAAAGAAAGAAAAAGTGAAAGTGACAACCCTTGTCATTGCGAGGTCATGGCACAGCTCACATGAACCACAACGAAATTGGACCTCTGCATTTAACCCATGCACACTCAAACCCGTGCAGCAGTGGGCAGCTATTGAAAGCGCCCGGGGAGCAGTGATGGGGACGGTACCTTGCTCAAGGGTACCTCAGGGCAACCTATTGGGAAGGGGTTTGAACCCCCGATCCTCCGGCTAACGCCCTAACCGCTAGGCCACCGCTGCCCCACTGGAATGTTAGAAAGGCTGTGTTATTGTTCATGAAAATCCACTTGAAAGTTTGGCCATTTTAATAAAACAACAAAGCATTGTCAAAAAATTTCCTGCATTAAAAGAATTTGATTATTTATACAGTTGTTACTTCTGTCTTGAGCAGTGTGTTCAGGTCAGATATACTGTAACTACATCTACAAATGGCCTAAAAACCTCAGCATCAAACTACACAGAGTAACACTGAGTAGCTACTGAGTGTTTAACTCTTCACATGTTACTCCAGGCCAGCAGAAGCAGGTGGCAAAGTGATCTGATTTAATAACAGTCAGCATTGAGATCCAGACCTTTACCTTTATATACCTTTGATCAATACAGATACTACTTGCTCAGAAGTGGTGACCCCCCAGAGTTAAGTACAAGTCCAGACAGGATAGCCTATTTAAAGGGGAAACTTTGCTGTGGTCTCTGTGTATTGTGCCAGAGAGTGAATACTGGTCTTATTATGGCTAACCCTTATTTTGTCTGGATACTGCACCCATGCTAAGCCTCAGTCTCAAACACCATGGGCAAAGTGCTGGGCTTTGGCGACATGGCTCTGTTGAATCCATCAATGGAGAAGTACATTCCATTCTGTCTAGGAAAGTCTGCAGGGCTGTTTCCGCCTAACGTTTCATTTAGTGCTGCATCTTATGAAAGCTTTGGACTTTTAGAGTCCTGAATATGGTCACACACGGTTACAGTTACAATAGTTATTGGTTACTGAGATTGAGCTAGGAGAAGAACTTATTGAACTAGGAATGATAATATCTGAGAAGAGCTAAGGAGTAATTATATAAATTATATATATAAAGTAAATAAAGCAGTAATTACAATCGTGTTAAAGCTTTTAATATGGACCTTACATCGCAAAGGAGCAGAAGAAGACAGAGAGAGAAGGGATGAAAGGGAAAGGAAAGAGGGGTCAGTCTGACAGAAGGTTAAGAGAAAAGAGAAAAGAAAAAAAATTGAAAATATGGAGGACAGGAAAAGAAAGAAACAGAAAGAGGGGGAAATAGATGGGCAGAATGAAAAAAAAGTAAAAGGGAGTGGCATACAGGGCAGTGGGGGAAAAAAAAAGAGACAGGTAGAAAGGGCAAGGAGAAAGAAAAGGGAGATGGGGGAAAGGAGTAAAAAAAGAGAATGAGAGTGAGAGAAAGATAGAGAGAAAAAGAGAGGGAAACAAACTGAAGGGCAAAGAGAAAGAAAGAACAAAAATAAGAGAAAGAAAGAGGCAAATACCTAGGGAGGAAGAAAGAAACAGGGAGGAAGAGCGAAACAGAAAGGACGACAGAGAAAACAGGACACAGAAAGGTGGGGAATTTAAAATGTTTTAAATGTTCCTGCACAAATGCTTTGGCAAATGCTGATTGTCTCTCACTGTTCATGTATTTACAGTAAAGTAAATGATTACAAAATTTTACACTAAAATATGAATGAACAGATCAAATATTGTCCTTTGCTTTAACAAATGGACTTAAATTTCAACTCATTCTGAGATGAGAATGACCTTGTTTCATTATCATGGTCTGATAAGGGAGGGCCTAAACCCTACTATGATGCTGCATTGCATCTATGCCAGAGTGCATTAGGCTAACGTAATGCAGAAACAAGTCATGGAAATGCCATCAAAGCTAAGCTGCCATTCTGAACTCAGGTTAGATGAAATACATCGCAGCCTTAATTCGTAGTTGGTTCTGTGGGCCAAACACAGCATATTCAACCTAAACATGTGGATCACTTCAAATTATTCAGGACCAGAGCAACTCAGAGCCACATGCACTTGATAAATAGCCTATCAGGTTGTAATTAATGTACTGGACCATTTTACTTCTGCATAGGTCTGGCATAAAGTTTCATTAGTCTTTAAGCAGAAAGTCGTAAAAGATGTTATTTTGGCTTTTTTTGACTATTAAACAAATGTTCAGTGTGAAAAGACTTTGACTTTGCTGCCTCTTCACATGTACAGATGGAATCTGGCTCAAAAAGGCAGGATGTGAATGCACTTTCAGTCCTCGGTTTCATTCATTCTCAAGTAAAATGAAAATCTTCTATAATAACACTTCAGTACTGTCTGGAATCACCCCAGAATTTTCCACCCCTTTACATGCATAACAAGATGAAACAGTTAAGTCTATGTTGAAATGGCCCACTGAAGCTGTTTCCTATCATGAACAACACACTGCATAAACAACAGAGCCATTAACAGTGCTTTAACCATAACCATGTCTTACCCTGTCTATACACACTTACATCCACCGCCTGATTCTCTCTGAGGTAGTATGATTCTGTTTAAACTACAGCTTAACAAGAACTAAACAGTTAAAAAACCATAGTAAAGGCAATGTAAATGGATGGGCAAAACAAAATAAAACTTTAACAGCCTTTGGACTGCATTATTAAGGTAATAATCATCTAAATAAGAGCAGAATGCCAAACTTTCACATCAGTGTCAATAAGCAAAGGGCAAAGAGCATAGGGTCCTGGCTTTCCCAGGCTAAAAGTAAATGCATCCCAAGTGAAGCAGGAGGGGGGAATCATGCCTAATGAAACGGAACCTTTGGCTTTGGATGGACGCATCCTAAATCAGTTCATACAGTCAATCTCAAATGTACTTACATGATCCATGGCTGAATGGCGACCACTACCCAGAATGATGTGGCAAAGACAGCGAAAAGGAGCTAGGCACATGCTCACTTCATGCCCAGTGAAAGATTCAAGGTTGTTAAAAAGAAACTGCAGCAAAAAAATACTGCACTTTCACACAGGCCATAGGACCGCTCAACTGAGAAAATTGCCACCACCTACAATATTACATAAAGTAAGGTGCCCATTATGATCCACTAAGGTTTGTTTTAATTTCCCTGCTGTATTTCTGGAGACAAAAACACACTACAGACAGCAAAGACAGAAATAGGGCTGCAACTACAAATTTGAAAATACAGTGAGATTCAATGCATTCGCAATTGCAATTTCAATATGTCATTTAAGTAATCAAGCCTACAAATGCTGGCTGCAACTATATACAGTTGAATTAATTCAACCTTTCAATCATTTTAATCTGCTGGAAATATTTTCTAAATCTAAATATCAATTGTAATGTTTTGATGATTTTATTGCTAATATAAAGATATTTTTGGTGAAATTGAGTATATAATAAGTATCTTGCATCGGTCCATCCATCCATCCAGTCATTAATCCACACCAGAGTTGTTGGGGGTGCTGGAGCCTCTTGCAGCACTCATAAACACTCACCAGTCTATCATAAGGAAAGATATTTTTAGTGCTAGGCAAATTTTCCTTCCATTACTGGCAGACTTACTTGATTAGTATAATAACTTATATGGCATTTTCAGGATATTTTTCTTCTGTGCAGCACCACAAGCCCTGCCTGGTTTGGGAAGTGTTTAAAGTTTTTACTATGAGCCTGAGTCCTGTGGTGAAGTTTCTTTATTCTTTGTATTCCAGTACAAATGTAGACATTTTGGCAAGTGAAAGCTTTTTAGGCCGTTTCTAATTCTGACATTAACATTAATGTTCATGTTGAAAGAACAGTATGAGAACTGTCATCCTAATTCTAGACATTTTAACTTTATTTGATCTTATAAATTGAATCCCCAGAGAGAAACTTCCTTCAAGCACTATTTTTAGAAACAAGCTGTACTCCCAATGAAGTGGGGACACATTTATGTGGATAAATTGACTTAAAGTAAGTGAAAATGCTGAGAAATTGGACCAATTATGAGAAATATCAGATATATTGCCTATATTTAAGATGCTTTCGTTTGCCAAGATTGTTGTTTATCCACTGTATCCATTGCAAATCAAAATCTGCTGACCCTATATGACACAATGCATAGCCTAAAAATGAGTAATAAGAGTAACAAGGGGGATTCCAACCATATGTCTATATTTAGCCTGGGTATTTTCCCTGATGGGGCCCACCTCCAGTCCCCTCTGGGATGACGCATGTATCCCAATGACCTCTGACCCCAACCATCTCCAATGCAGTGAGTCACCAGCATCCACTCTTCCTCTTTAAGGCCTCTATTAAAACCTCCTGCACTCCTTATCTTACACTGTCGCTTCTCTGATCCCACACGTGATCCTTTCTTCAAACGAGTTCTACTTACTGGAAGCAGACGAGCCCTTTCAGCTACACTACTGACAGAGCAGTTAACAGCTACAGTGGAAAAATGTGCCAAGGCTGCATCACTCAGGCCAGATGTTTGTCTGTCTTTATTAACATGCAAAAGAAAAACATGGTAACATAACAAAGATTTTTAAGGGTTCTCCATAAGAACATACATGATTTGCTTTTAAATGCTATATAAATGTTTATGATTGCTTATGTCAAAAGCCGCAGACATAATGCAGGCCGTGGTTGTCTACCCCTGCATGCGGTTGTCTACACTATCATTCAGAAATGTATGACATAGAAGCGGGTTGCGTATATTATATATGCCATAACAAAACCTCTTATGTTAACTGGTTAGAAGAGGAAAAATATATTCTTACTTTATATATACTTTATAAATATATTCTTACTTTTTGTGCATTCCTTTTTGCGCATTCCTTTTGTGCATTGTAGGATTATTTTTAACTGGGAAATTAAGAGAATGTGTAATTTAGACAGTGTTCTGCAAACTTTAATATTTGACTATACAAATTTGTCTAACTATATAAATAACTATACAATAAATTAATAAATTATAAAATTATTTAAACAACTACACAAATAACTTTCATTTCTGAAATTTTTCACACATTTCACATTTATCAGTGCGTATTTTCAAACTGTAAAAAAGATTCATTTTACATTTAGTATATAAACCAAGACAAACCTCAGCCATCATTTGAAGCCCAGATAACCAAGCTGATGCTGTCAGATAAGGGATTCATTTTGAGAAGAAGTAATTGATTAGAGATGCCAGATTTGCAAGTACCAGTTAGAAAAATAATAAATAAGCCATAAAGAAGCCAGATGATCTAAAGAGAAAACTGGATATTCTGGAGAAAACCAATCCTGAGGGTTGACAGAACCTGGAACTAACTTAATGGCACTTGATGATAATAAGTTCAGACCTCATGCAGTAGAAGTACACAAAGGCAACACATTCTTATTTCTTACTTTTTAATAAAAGGGGCTGACTAACTTATTTTAGAAGCAAGTTTGACTGTGGACCATGGCCCTGTTCCCATACTTCAGGAATATCATAAAAGCCCAAGCTATGCCACTTTAGAGCGCTTCTCATTACAATGTGTAAAGTTCCTTCCATTCTCTCAATCTCAGTTTAGCCTGTACTTTTCCACAATGTCACTTGCTCAGGGTTGCCACAGCCTTGGTTCCTGATTGTCTTACATCATAAAAGTATACAGCAATCTGGCCGCCTTCCCGACCACAGACTAAATGTGTACACAAGAACATGGAGAAGGGGTGGGGAGGCAGAAGCGAGTGCCTAATCTTGAAGCAAGACCATCCTATTAACCAAACTTCATCTTCTTTGTCATGAAGAGCTCCCCTTGGTTAGAATTTTCTTTGGCCATGGCCATGGCGTTCTAGAGCAGCCTTATACCTTTAAGCTTTATCTGACAACAGCAGCCTCACACATCAAAAGAGGCACTTGATCCCATTTATGCTCTGCTTGCACAGGGAGAAAGCAATGGCAGGCAAATAATGACCATAAATTGTGCTTAAAATCTTCAAGTCATATTAAGAATCAAAGCAAACATCTTTGGCTGGAAGCCAGGACTTGTTGCTCATCTGCTTCAACAATATAATACCAGCCAATGACACTTAAGCCTTCATTAAAATGTTTTCTAATTTTATTAAAAAGAGAAGGACTCCTCATTTTCTGCTTCATGAATGAGGACATGCCACACATCTAGTAACCGCTGCTCTTCATTACTTTGGGTGTGTGTGATTGAAGGGAAAAAAAAAAGTGAAAAGATGAACCTATTATTTATTATTGTGAAAATACCCCAAATCATGCTTTTAGGCAAGAAGGTTTGTAAATTACTAGGCATTTATGATTTTTTTTTTGAAGAAATGCTTTATTGAAACCTGCATTTCAAATTCTACCATGACAAACACCACTGTTCATAAACTAATGGAAATGGGAAAATAAAAGTACAAATTTTCAGTACAAGTAGGCTGAGAATTTTATTTGGGAGTGTATGAATTTTATCACATTTCTAACATCAGTGTAAGTAGTTAACTTGCCAACATTATTTTGATCTATCACTTTATATTGGTGCATTTTGCCACAAGCAGAGGCAACAATCCATATGTTAAATTGACAGACCTACATCATTTTCTATCTTTGTTATGTGCATGGACTCTCACATGGCAGGTTAAGTGTAACACACACACACACACACACACACACACACAAACACACACAAAATGTTACATATGAACACTAAAATAAAGCACAGCAGGAACACACAGAAAGTAAGTTTGTATGAACATGAATTCTATATGCCTGCTTTTCCCATTTTCCCATCTCTATGGGGCCCACAGCTTTGCTTATTTTAGGTATGATCTGACACACCCAATCCAGCTTATTGTTCCATAATCTTAAATAAAATATGCTTCCTTTCAGGGTACAATGTTGTCACTGGGGTTGTACCTTCAAGAGTCCTCAATAACTTTGATTTGGGAACATAATTGTATCATATTTGCTTGAAAAAGTTACATAACTCTTTCTCACAGGAAAATGAATGTAGCCTCATTTAAAACTCTCTAATCATCAAAAACCACACTTTTACACACGTTTTGAAATGAAACACTTTGCAATAGTATATAAACACTGTTTTACTGTATTGTTCACTCCCCAGTCCATTCAGTACATATTTAGAAACTGAGTAAAAAATAGTCTCATTCAGTTCATTGTTCTCATGTCACAAAAAAACAACAATTCAGCCATCCCTTTTATGCCTACTTTAGTGATTAAACAAATTTTTGAATGAGTTACTTTATTTTTATATAATATTATATTTACTAATATTGATAACTTTGTTAGATAAGGAAGCTATCCTTAATTTAGCAGCGTGGATAACCAGGAGCAGGACTGGGAAATACCAGTAAAGGCAAACAGGAGCAAATATTGAGGTTGTGTATTCTGTCCTGTAAACCCCATGAGTCTCAGGACATTTTTATTAGAAGTATATTTTTGGATGGAAGTTATCTTTTAAGGCCAATGAGTCTCAGTACATTTGTAGCAGCGGTATATTTCTAGATCTCAGTCATTCTGTAAGTTCAGCAAGTTCCGACACATTTGTGGCAGAAGTACATTTTTGGCTTTCAGTCATTTTCCCTCCTCCTCCTTCCAATGCATTTTTTAGCCACTGGATGAAAGGTATTTCCTCTGAGTCACTTGTCCAGTTCCATTTTGTCACTACGCAGCCATGTGGGCTCCAAACACCTCCGAAAAAACAATACAACACAATAGCTCATGTGTGGTCCCACAGGCGCTGGGCAGCACCACGGCCACAAAATAGCAGCCGATGCTGTCTTTTCTATTCTTAGGTCACTAAAGTGAAATGAGCCCTCTGCTTCTCTCCTCTGGCCTACTTGCAACAGCCTTTACTTTTTGAGACATCCTAATGTTTGTCAAGGCAACTAGTGTATCCATTACAAATAGTTCGTAAAGGTCTTTCTTACAAATCGCTCTAAAAAAGTTTGTGGATAAGTTGTGACTTTTCAACTGATATCCCAAACATTTCTAAATGTTTTTAAAATGTTGATATGTGGATTCATGCAAGATTTTGTACTAAACATTCTGTAATAGCAGCACATATTGCTGTTTATTAAACAATAAAGAATATAGATTTCAATAATGTGTTTTGTAAAATGTATATTTTCTTACATACAACATACTTTCTTGCATATTAAAACTAGCTAAACAAATACTACAAAACAATGCTTGTTGAAATGTCTTTTATCAACTGGAACAGATTTGTTGATGCCCTTTTCACCCATAGTGTCTGGCCTTGAGTGCAGCTCCATGGCATACTGGCAGTTTCAAGGCTTTGCTAGTGTGTTTCAGTAATTATATTCCTTGTGGAATACAATGTGCAGAGACAGAGGGGGCTGGCACAAAGAAAAGTAAGAAAGTCCTTCCACACGCAAAGCTGAGACCTGATGCTCTAGTAAAGAGAATTGTGGTCAGAATACCACCTGCTACGTTGTGGTCCAGTGGTAGGATACTTGCCTGTGGACTTATGGCTCAAGAGGTCCCAGGTTCGAATCCCACCTCTGGCACTACCACCACTGGGTCCCTGAGCAAGACCCTTAACCCTGAGTTGCTCCAGGGGGACTGTCCCTGTAATTAGGACATCTAGACACTCTGGATAAGAGCGTCTGCTAAATGCCGTAAATGTAACTATTTACATAATGCACACTCAGTTACATACAACTTTCAGATGACTTGTCTACCTCCACCTAACAAGCTGCGATTTACCAAAGTAATTCACTGGAAGGGGAAGGCAAAGTTACAGGGAGAGGGTTTCTTCTGCCTCCTCTTTAATGGCTGGATTTTACTGTGGCCTTTGTGGTTATTAATCAGGCTTACCACAGCTGTATGAAAAAGGCAATAGAATTAATGTGCATTTCCAATAATTTATAAAATGTAATCATCACTCCACCTTCCTGCTTCTGTTACATCCAGTAGGTGAACCGAATATAGGATGCCATTCCCGTTGTAAGAAAAAAATGACCAAAAAGCATCCCCTTGTTAACCTGCTTGATTGATGAGGAAAAGTAAAGTGAAATGAGCTTATGACCCTCCAAGGTCATGGACCCCTCTGTCAGTATACAATGATTTATAGTCCTTGTTAATAATGAACAAATCGCCTACTGATTGCTTCCATATCTTTTGCGTACGTGTTCACGATTGCACCTCAAGAATATGTGGGAGAATCCTCACTTCACCACCCTGAGCAATGTGTTAGGCAAAGCTGATATACCTCATGAATAAAGAGCGCCAGATGCGGTTTTTGACAGAGGTATTATTTTTGACTTGTTGACTGATAAACCCGGGCCTTGTGACGCAATTTGTAGGTGATGCAAGTGCAAAGGAGATGACGCCTTGATTTGTTGCATTGCATTAAGCCAATGTGAAAATATTTTACATTACAGATTGGATGCGCTACATGGGTCTGCCTTATTTGATCTAGTTGTTGGAATTCTCTGTGACGTTCCCATTGACTGTCAAATTACTGTTAATATGAAGTGACCTTTTATTTCTGCCAAAAAACCAGAATCAGACGCAATCACGTGTTGTTCCTTGAAAAGGTCATTCTTGAGCAAGGATTGCAGATATCTTAAATTGAGATGCATGATATGAATGCTATGCCATACTCAGAAATATTCTTATTATAAATAGACAAAACATGACTTCACATCTTGAACTCCTATGTGAAAAGTTTAAAAACAGGGCCGATCATTCTCTCACAAAAACACACAACGATGGAGTTAAAACAGGTTCTTGAAACATTTTTATAGGAACTTAAGATTAATCAACTTAAAATGTCCCCGTATGCTTACGTTTTCTAAGTGAACATCCTCTGCAGATAGCAGGCATTGATATGCAATTTTTTAAAAAACATATTAGAGCAAAAATATTTTTAGTATTTTAAATTCTGCATAATAAGTATTATTTTATGAAAATATGTTGTTAATGTACTTTCAGTTCAACCAAACTAAAGAGGTTAGATTAGTGCTCTTGATACACTAATTTGACAAAAAAATCTTATATTTATTTATTATTTTTTTTTAAGTACACTAAAAAAAACTCATCAAGCACAACTGAGATTGATCCTTCCACACAAACAGCACACAATCAAACAACTTCTCACCCGTTAAACACTCATACCTCACCTGGCAGCATGTTTCTAGAGAATATGGTGGAAACTACAATCCTGTAGTAGTCTTTTCTTAAAAGAACTTTCCTGCCTTCATGTCATCAGACCACTACAACAGGTTTCATGTTAAGCTGACCATCAAAACTCATTCGTCCACGAACTCATTAATATGAATTCAAAAGCTTGAAAAGCCAGACAGAAGGCATACAATAAACACAGCATCGCTAAGGAAATTGCTGCATGAACCTGGTAAGCATTTTGTGCACAAAGTAATGTTTCCATCAACCAGAGGTTTGATTCTGATGCAATGACATGATATGTATTGTATTGTATGATACACAATACAAATGTAATGTAAAGAAAAAAAAGAACCAGAACACGATTGTCATGTGTGCTAAAAACCAATTAGGTCTGCCCTTTTAAAAGAAACCTGAATCATATCGAGAGATGCTTAAAAAAATTTCCACACTGAAGATACTCTAAAGGGTGATAAACAGGTCATGAACTTGTGACTGAACTGCTTACAAACAGACAAACACATTGAGATCTCTGCTCAGTGGGCTCAAGACAGCAAGAATAAGTGAAACCACTGGAATTCAAGTCATCTGGGTGTATCAAATTTTTATTCTGACCTTGTTCCCAACGCACCTAAAGCAGCCATTTGGGGCCCTGTGCTTCTTTTCTACTTTGGTGATGTTAACAATATGCAGACACACATAGAAGCGTTCTTCAAGGCCACTCGCTTTAAAGGCATGTATTCTGGATGAACTTGTGGTTATTAGGCGTTCCCAATGACAGCAGATCATACTAGCTTTTTTAACTCTTTCTGTCAGCTTCCTCAACCTTTTGTCTGACAGAACTGAAATGTATGCAATATAAATATAAATGTAATATAATCCAAGAAATTAATGAAAAACAAATTAAATTTCATGAAAATTCTTTTAAATGCAGACTCGACTAAGGGACCTCCTGAATAGTACATGGCTACTGTGAAAAGGGATAAAATTGACATTTTGTCTTCTTAAAGTGGCTCCATGTAGGCAACAAGCAGAATTCAACTGAAATAGAAAAGGAATTCATTAATCAAATGTAATCACATCTGAATATCTTGTTTTGTGCCCTGTTGGTGAGGCAGCTGTAAACAACCTCACACGATATAATCGGTCATAGCCTGTAACATAAAAAATCAGGCGTCCCCTTTGAACTGCAAATGAGAAATGGATATCCTGCAGGCTTCATGCTCTTGCAGATGCAAGGAAATGAATGCAATTCTCCCAGTAGGGACAAAGGCCAGTCTTCCTAGTGGTGTGCTGGGAGCTGGGACAGGGACACTGTTTGGAAGGTTCCAAGGACTGGGTTGAGAAACATTAGTTTAGATAGTTGTTTATTGCCAAGATAAACTTTAGATGGTTTTAATATAATAGGGTGAGGGGCTCACTGGGTGGCTGGCCTAAGTAATGTTACATAGCCCCACATCTTCAACATGATTCTGACACTGGAAGGATCAAGCATTTAGAGTGATATCTCTGCTCTGCTCTGCGCTGTGAAATGCTTACATAAAAAAAAGAAGAAAAAGAAAAGAAAGAACAGGAGGATTAAGCATAAATTAAACATAATTCATGGGGTCAGGGCTGTTCAGGACTTTTTTCAGGGGAGGGTTTGGGGGGGTTAACTGAACCTTATTGCACAGGGGTTAAAGTAGGCAATGATAAACTGAGTTTATGTAACAGTAACATTTCAGATTATGAAGACTGCTGCTTTTTTGCTTTTTCTGTCAAAAAAGAAAAACTGACTACATTGCCAAAATACAGTGAAATGTGATTTGTAAGATTTGTGCCCAGGAACATATTTACTCAAAGAACAAAATGAAATAACACACACCACACGGACATTTTAGCACACTAATGGTGGTGTTGTTGATTCAGCTTTTAATCAGGGGGGAAAAGACTGCCAAACCCACCAAAAGACACATCCACATACTGTACAGACTTACGGAACGGCCGTCTATCTTAATAGGAAACAATCGCATCATACGGCATCACCTCATGTGTTATTCCATGAAGTAAGCATTTTCCAGCAGGGCTCCTGGTCCAGAGTGACCAGCCCCAGCAACCTCAGAGGGATGAGTACTCAGTTTTTTTTAATTGAGTTGGCCTTTTTTAGTTGCCTTATAAAGCTGTTTTAATAAATGTAGTATTATATATATATATATATAATATATATATATATATATATTTATTTATTTATTTATTTTTTATACAGCTCACTTACACAGCTAAGCTTCTTCCACTCTCTACAGTCTAGTAACTCAAACCTTAGAGGGAAAGAATGCTTAATAAAAATTACACACACACACACACACATTAATTATATATATATATATATATATATATATTTTTTTTTTTATTTTTCTTTAACATACATTTTAATTGGCTGTATAATCCTTCTTTCAGGTTATTTATTATTTTAAATCCCTCGTTGTTTTTTCCACTGTGAAGTTCAATTTCCGTCGGTGACTTCTGTGTTTAGTGTGGTGTATATTTGTAAACGTGGGGCCTCGGGTTGTGCTGATTGCTGCATGCAGTAGCCAGGGGGGCGCCTCCACCCTCTGATAAATGTAGCGGCACAGCGCAGCACGGGGCAACAGCGGAGACACGCGCCTTCACACACTAGCGCGCGCCCCTCAAAACACGCTCTTTCTCTCTCCGCTCTGCCAATATACCACACACACCCTCTCACACTCTCACACTCTCTCTCACACCGCCAGGCCGACTCAGTGCGAGTGAAGTCCGGAGTGCTGTGAGGATGAAGGCTGCTGCGCGGCTGCTGGGCGCGCTGCTGCTGCTCGGGCTGCGCGCGGAGCTGCTGACGGAGGCGTGCGTTCCCGCGCGCTTGTGCACCTCAGGACGCCTCTGTAACCTGACATCGCAGGAGGAAACCTTCCACAACTCACACACACGAACGCGCTTTATGCCGAGCGGGAAATGTCTTTCGAAACCTACGAGTCAGACTGCTCTCTGCTGTGACCTGTTTTGTCTCTGAGAAAGCCACCTTAGAGTTGCTTATCTTCAGCAGAGTGCCGTTCATCAGTGTGGTGTTCCGTGGGGCGGGAGAAGAGGCAGGTGTGACACGAGTCCCTCACGGTTTCACGTTAAACACTTGGAAAGCGACCTTAAAGCGAAGAAAAACACGTAACGAATGGGTTGCCGCGGCCCGGGTAACCATGGCAAATAACCTCAGGCGCCGCGTGGTGTGTTTTGGTTGCGGGACAGTTGAAAACTTATTGAGGAAGGGTGTGCACTCGGTTCACATGGCTAGGCCCAGTCTGTGATTAAACTCGCGAAACCGTTGCTGCGCCACACTGACATGGTGGCCCTTAAGCCTGGCTGGACATTACGCGATGCTCGTGCTCAGTTTGTGGGGGTCCCGCTGACTTCTCTAACACGCGTTTAAAGCCTCTTACAGAAACGGTGCTCGGCTGTTCTAGACAATGACTAAGCCTTCATTAGCTGCTTGTCTTTGAGTTTATCCAGACCACCATTTCCTGACGCTGGTGCTCTTGTTCCTCGTGGGTTTGCTGTTTCCGCAGACCCTGAACTCACACCCATCATGAAGAACCGTGATAATACTGAGTCTAAAGTGAGTTTCAGAACAGGGTCTCAGACTCAAACCACACAAAGAGCGGTAGAACATGTGCATGAAGGTACTGTTCTCTCATGTCTTAATGTTTTGCCAAGGTCCACCTGTAGCGGAAAATGCTATCAGTTTTCTGACTGTCTTCTGGAATATGGAGTAGATTGAAAGAACTGGGAGCAAAATGTTTTTGTGCTCCAGGCTGCAAAGTGTGCCCAGACATTCTAGATTATGTCTAGATTATAGGCATCTAAGCACTCAGTGTTCAGCATCAGCATTTAACTAACTGCCTCCTGATCATCTGGAATTATCTGCCCGTTTCATCACTGCTTCATGTATTAAGTTAGACACTTTGTTCTGCTTGAAGGATTTATATGAGTCACTCTGAAGCTAAATGAACAAAAATCAATCCCATGAAACTGGTCAGATAAACGGACTGGCCTGAAAATAAGATAAAACCTGAAAGTCCCAGCTGTGGAGGGTTATTTTCACTCTTTTATTTGCAGATCTGGGATCTGGTAGAGGTACAGAAAAAGGAGGCAGAATGGGATGGAAGGGTTTGGTGAGGGTGCGAGATAAAAGCACAGGAGCTGTGTTCAGATCTATTCCAGCCCTCCATCCTCTCTGCACACATACAACACAGAGCTTTCATAAAACGGGTTCTCGTTTTGTCCTGCAAGTGAACCTTGCCCTGAGGTAAACCATGCTTGAAGCTCAATGTCAAGGTCATGGCAGAGAAAACAGGAAGCACTGCATTTCTGAAACATATGGCAAGTGTTTTCCAAGTACCATCTTCTCCTCTTATGGTTAACTGTTGAACTTCCACAGCCTCCAAGGTCTTGTTACAGCACTAGGCCAGGCGAGTCCCGCCACTAGTCACTCAGTCTCTCTCTCTCTCTCTCCCTCTCTCTCATAAAACGCAAGCACTAAATTGCCTCCAACTGGGCTCCTTTTCCTAGGCCAACATTTATATAGGCAGTGGATCAGCCGCTGGCTTTCATCTGCTTTAATCTGCCCCTCGTCCTGCTGGACCTGAAAACTGGGGCTCTTTGAGATGCCGCAGGCACTGGTGAGCCCTGCAAAAATCCCTTTTTCAAGGTTCTATCTAGTTCTGAACAGTTGCCCAGAGTGCTTCTGAGTGACGCCGCTGCATCAGCTGCCTCGCTGCCTCATCACTCCTAATGCACCGTGCGGCATCCTTGGTTGAAAAGAGTGTGTTCAACTCTAAATCAGCTCTATATCAGCCACATAGAAGACAACAGCAGCTGTACATCATACACTTATGAACTGCATGTGCTAAATATCTGTGTTAAATATCAGGAATAAAACCATGTGGTGTAAGGGGTGTGTGTTACACACACACACACACACACACTATATATATATATATATATATATATATATATATATATATATATATATATATATATATATATATATATATATATATACACATATAATTATACATATAATAATTCTGAAATTCCATTTGTTTGGCTGTTTATTTTACATCAGCTACTTTCTACAAGAGTTAAACTGCTTAATATGGTTGCATAAATCTCTGGTTTAATTGATATTTCTGCAGCGGTAAAAAATGTATTGACATGATACATGATTCTTTCTTGTAGAACAATGGAATATAAATTGCAGCATACAGCTGGCTGCTTTGCTCTGGGTGTTTATGAAATGTCTCCTCTTTTAACTTCAAAGGCAACAGAAGATGAGTCAGTCACATTTAGGCACCCAGTACTCTGTAATCAGCAGCATGGCGATGAATCATAAATGTCATCTTAATCACTCCTCTCCTTTTGAGGACTGCTGAGTTTATAACCCAGAAAAACATCTTTACAGGCCACCACTCTTAAAGACTATAAGTTTGCTCTTAACTATAGAGTTAACCTGTATACCTGTATTCAGATTTAATGTACATTTCTTAGTTAAACCCCATTTCTAAACCAAGGCTCATTTTCTGCCTACATTACGCATTGCATGCCTTCAGATTGGGGTGTAATGGGGTTGGCTTTGCACACAGATGTATTTGGCAAAGCCCTGGACAGGACTGAAATGGCCTATTCAAATACGGCTTCTAGACTAAAGGGCGGTCATGCAACAGATTAGTGTCTTGCCCTACACTTTGGCCTCTAAGGTTTAAACCTCTGCCAAATTAGCCAAGCCAAGGTGGTGGGGCCAGGGGCTCTGGGCACAGGGTGGTGTGGTCTGAGCTAGAATGTACCATGCAGGGTTGTCTCTGGCAAGGACATTTATACAGGCTCAGGTCTAAGCTAGATGTTGCAAAGGAGGGTGGTGGAGCGTGCACAAAGAGTTTAAACAATATAAAATAGGATAAAGAATCAGCAAGTATTATAACATTATAGGGAAACTTTCAGTCAGCCTAAAGCTACAAGTCATTAGCCATTTAATTGGACATATAGGCCTACTCCTATTCTTTCTTAACTGAATCAGCTGCCTTAATAATTCACAATGCTGCTTGCACTCCCTTTATATGCTGAGGCAAAAGTGCATTCATAGTGTGACACTGCGAAACTAATTTATGCAAGTGCTACTCCAGGGATAATTAAGAGTGTGAGTGTCCCCAAAGTCACCCATATGAAAATTTAATTGGCTTATGAAAATCTAAGTGAACTAAATGATGTCTGGATTAATTACAACTGGCATAGAAGCATAAAATGTAGAACTGGCAGCAATCATTTCAAAGGACAAAACTGGAGAACCCGCACAGTTTGGTGAGTTCCCTTTTCAGACACACCTGGTTCAGCTTTCCTGACAATTGCCAGTTTTAAAGAGTGTTTTGCAGGAGGCACCTACCAAACTATGCAGGACAATGTCTCTCCGGGTCTAGTCGGACACCTCTGCATTAGTGTAACTGCATTTCAATGTAATTTATACAATAGCACTATATCTAAGGGTATTACTGTGTAGTATCTTGAAAATGACACATACTTTTGAGTAAATTGCCAAGCATATGGTCCATAGGAAAAAGCATTGCTAAAAGTCTAGTCCAGTGTGTACTGGACTAAATCGCTTTGCATTTTGTTATTTAAGTGTCTTTTTAAGCTATAAATGCTTCACTGCAACAGCAAAGGCATCTGTAGTAATAAATGTCACAGAGTAGATACATTTTATATTCCTATAATTTCTAGTATTTCTAGTCTGTGGATACCTGACTGTGCTTATCTGTTATGGCTGTTAAATAAAATTAATAGTTATAATGATCTTGCTACCAGTACAAATCCACAGAAGCCTGAATACTTTTTAAGGTTTCAAGCAGCTGACACAATTAGTCATGTTGTAGCTGTTTGGCTGAGTGGGTGTTTTGACTAAGTGTACTTTCTTTTCTAGGTGCAAATTTAAAAAGTTGCTACTGGATTATGACATGGTAGGAAAGTGTCCAAATTATTCTATATGAGGAATATTTTAAAGTTGGTCATTGCTGAAGACATTAGTGAAATTGGCCATATATTAATGGATATACCAGTGTTGCAGCCAGTATCCTACTATCAGTATAATGGCATATACTATATACTATAATGGTATATACTATCAGCAAAATGGCAATCCCTAGCCCACTGTGTTCTATGAGGAAACAAGCAATGACACTAAAGAAAATGCTAGAAGTTTCTCTCAGCCTGAGGAAGGAGTGTTTCTTTTTTTTGTGGAGCGGCCTGAGGAATGCATAAGGAAATGTGGGAAGGAAATTCCTATGAGGAAAGATAAACATATTTGCTGTCACGAGCTTCTTCCGTCACCTCTCCTTTTGACTGTTGACTCTTCCCTCTCTTCTCTTTTTCCCTTTGGGTCACGAGGAGCAGGTGAAGTTCACACTCCGCTTGGTGTTTAAGAGCTGATAATGCTGGGGGTGGCGGAATGGAAGGTGTTTTGGGGGCAGAATTGGCCACAACAAAATAAAAATTATTCATGGCACAAATGCTTCTTCACCCATTAGCTGACTCTTTTATTAAGGAATCCATTCATTTCAGCCCGTTGGTGAGGAGACATAAACCAGGTCGCAGACATTTTGACTGTTTTCCTCCTATCTTGCTACCCTTTGTGAAATGCAGGAAGATTAGATCTGGTTGTTGAGGCTGCTGTGGCTCATGTGGGTTTGTCTAAAAGTGTGGGAGTAGATGTGAGATGGTGTAATGCTGACATGGCCTCATACTCTGCTCTCATGGGAGACATTTCAGTTTCTTACCAAAAGTACAATGGACAGATAGATAGACTGGGTGATGTCTTTTGATAAACTGATTACACAAAAATTTGGATAGATTCCTTTTACACATAAAAATGGGCCCAGTTACCACAGCGCTTGGTTCAAAAGCTGCTGAACTGTATGAGTTGCTAATCAAAGACATTGTACTTGATTTTTCCATGAACATGTCTGGGTTTGTGTCATGCCAAAGCTCTGTGTTTGCTGTTGACTTCCTCTATAAGTCTAATAAGCCAAAAGAAAATGTGATGACTATCTTCTTTGGTTTGTGCATGTCATAGTAAGATCTGCCAAGATATAAAACAACCCAAGCTCTCATTTATTGTTGGCTCATTATCGGTTTGTTACACTGAAAACCATGTTTCTTACTGCTGGTTTTTTTTTTCAGTTTTACATTGGTGTTGTTACTGGTGTAGTTTAGGAGGACTTGTTTATAAAAATGAATTATTGCTGGTGACACATTTATGGCTGCTTTGAGAATGGAAGGTAGTAGCCACCTGTTAACATCATGCATTTGCATAATAGCTAACTGTTAGCTATTTTCATGTATTCTTAGTAACAACTGTTAATGGGGGGCAGCGGTGGCCTAGTGGTTAGGGTGTTGGCCACATGATCGGAGGATCCGGGCTCGAACCCCTTCCCAATAGGTTGCCCTTAGGTACCCTTGAGCAAGGTGCCATCCCCATCACTGCTCCCCGGGCGCCTTCAATAGCTGCCTGCTGCACGGTGTTTGAGTGTGCATGGGTTAAATGCAGAGGTCCAATTTCATTGTGGTTCATTGTCTGCTGTGCTTTGACCTCGCAATGACAAGGGTTGTCACTTTCACTTTAATGAATTAATGCTCTTGTAAATTAGCAGATGACCTGATGATTTTGTATGTTGGTATATACAGGTTCTTTGTAATTTATCCCAATAATGAAAAATATTGTCATAATGCCTGGCTCTGTGTTTTCCAAGCAAATAAACTTACTTTAATACACAATACCCTGAGGTTAACTACAGCCTCAGTTGGTTGATCTGCTTTTGCAGGATTCATTTTGATTTGTTGCTCAGGATTTAAATTACAGATAGATGCCTCACAACAACAGAGAATGACTTATTTACTAATTACTTACTGCTGCCCAAGATAGAAGGTTATTAGGATCTGAAAAGGGAAAATTCAGCTCCAGTCAGTGCTACTATTTCATCCAACCTCTGAGCTCAGCTGGTGGAAAACTGGCTACTTGAATCTATTTACTGCATCTGGGTTTCTGCTGCTGCTCTTCTGCATGTGACTCAAGCTGTCTCAGTGATATTAACCAAGATATGCTTGTGTTCTTTGTTTGCAGTGATCCGAGCCAAAGTGGTGGGGAAGAAACTACTGAAAGACGGACCTTTTGGCACTTTGCGCTACACTGTCAAACAGATGAAGGCAAGTGAAAAGAAAGGTCATGCACCACAACAAAGTCAAATCAAACTGCTAATGTCTCACAACTATGTTGCTACATTATGGCTGTAGCACCAGGACATAAACGTTGTTCCAGTTGTAAAAACCAAAGCACTTAGTTTAACTCTGCCATTAAACAGAAGGGCATTGTGTACGAACTTATGTAATGCTATGCATTCCAAGTGCATGACTAAAAGCAATAAAAGTCACTTGACTATGACAGGTGCAGGATGCAGGACAGCGTATTGTAAATGAGGCTGACGTCTGTGTCTGCTGAAAATACAGCAAATATCTTTGTAATGAGACCATGAAAATGTAAATGCCATGGTTTTTATACTTTGCAGTTCAATTAGCTTAGCACTGTAGCTTTCAGACATGTACAAATCAGTTTGTTTCTCCAATACAAGTTACTATGTAAAACTATATGGATGTTTAATGTTAAATGACTCACAATACCTAATAAAAGAACATTGCTGTGGGAGCTCCTCAAAGTTAACAACCCCCCCCCCCCCCTTTTTTTTTTTTTTTACTCGGAGCATCTAAGCAGGGATTTCCTGTTGCTCTTTAGATAAATAAATCACACTGGCCCAAACAAAAACTCTCAGTACAAATGGTTACTCTGTCTGGAGGCATTTAAATCACCTGAACTCAATGAAGTAGGTCAAACATAAGATTTCAAATAGATGATCTACTGCTACTTAACAAAATTATACATTTTTTGCACTGTTTAATATGTACTTGTATTATATCAAATATGGATATGGTTGAGACATTGGCTCATTTACTGCCTCAACACAGAAGTTGCTTTGTTTCTTCAAGGAGTCTGTTTGGGTAACTTTTTATCCTACTTAAACCTTATTGTTGTTCCCTTTTGCTTACTACAGATGTATAAAGGATTTAACAAAATGCAGCATGTCCAGCACATCTACACAGATGCCTCAGAGAGCTTGTGTGGGGTCAAGTTTGACCTAAATAAATACCAGTACTTGATCACAGGTAAGGTCAAGCCACATGGATAATAAACTACAGATTAAGTGTTAGCCAAGTTACTGTGAGCATATTTGTTTGTAAAGTTTTTTCTTACAATGTTTCTTTTAAATCTGTGTTTCTTATTCAGCTGTTATTCCTGAGGAAAGTACAAATGAACACTCAAACTTTACTACTGTTAACAACCTCATGAGCACTGTCTAACCTCGAGCACACACAGGGCCTTCAGTTTTCCGTTTACAGCATATTTAATTATCTAGTAATCTACAGTTAGATATGTTCTGGAGGGGCAGAATGTAACAAAACATGCAAAAGCAATGGAAAGGCACCTTTTTTGGAGCAAGTGTGCACTGTTCAGCTAGTTTAATGAAGAATAAAGTGGTGGTTGATAACTGATTTAGTGTAAGAAATAAATTATTTGGCTGCAGCTGTTTATTTGATCAAGCTTTATAGAATGTTGTGGAAAAATCCATTTAATTAAGTGAGAAATCACCACCATTAGAGTAACTAAACACAGTTCAGTTTCAATTGCACACCCACCCACTATGCCCGTCTAGAACACTTTTGGTATGCGTCCATAATAGGGTTGCTTCTCCTAAGTGGTCCATGTCAGTACTCTTTATGGGCTTTTTTAACACCATGAGATCAGCCAGACGATGAGTTTCACTTTGATCTCCACATGTGCTTCCCACATGACGACCTTTCTGGGAGCATGCGCTACTCGAGAGCTTGATAAGATCTCTTTTTACCAGCGTCTAAAATAATCTGGCCATAAGTATAAGTATAAGTTACCACAAGGGAGACAGCGCATATAGCCATGTTTTAAGTCTACTGCCATGCCAGTGTAACTCCTAAACAGCACTGGTGCGCACCTGTTGCAGAGGTTGGTATCCTGTCATAGGTGATAAGCCGCAAACAGCCAAAAGCTAAAAATAACCGCTTAAAGGACCTTTTGAGAATCAAGATATAGTGGGAGGCGGTCCCACTATAATCTAAAGTGCAATATTGCTTTGCAATAATTAACAGTCCTTAAACCTATCTGACCTAAATATTGTGTGACCTAAAAATATGTAACACACTGATTATAAAATGATCAAAACATACTTCATTCATATCATTCTGCATCCTGCCATTAAGAGATATTATGCCTACATAGTCTAAGCAAAGGAAACAAGGATCATCTGTAGATGTGCACCGTTCTATAGTTCACATTGTACACTGTAGATGTTCCGCATTTCAGTGAAGAAACAGAAGTGTAATTGTTTTGTATTTTCAGTTGGTCCACATTCACTATAAATATTTAGGCTTAAAGCCTCCAGGAACCTTATAACATTCCAATTATTATTGGCCTTTTGGGGAAGCGACACACAGCAATAAAATATTCAATACAAATCAATGACCTTATATACTTTACCAGACTGTGAAGTAGTAGACCAGTCAGAAAGCTAATGTCACATGTCACAACCACATTGCTTATATCATAATTATGTTGCTGTTAAACAATCTTGCATCCTTTGAGTCTAAGAAACTGTGTATAAGAACATGTTGGAAATTAAAAAGTGGTCTTTTAAAGTGTTTTTTTCTCTGGAAGAAATAAGTGTCAGTCTATGCATAAATTTTATTAGCATACTATCTAAGATAATCTGAAATAAGCATCTATCGGTTTATACATTTAGAATCTATGATATCCCTTTTCTGACATATGTATTGTTCTGCTTTAGGGGGTTGTTTTATAACATTTTTTGTAATATTTATTTTCATTCAAAGATTGATAGTATGTAGATACTTTAAAATCTACTAAAATATACTCCCTGACACTTATTCATTATTTGACTTTTTTCATAGGTCGTGTGTATGAGGGAAAGGTCTACACAGGGCTGTGTAACTTTAATGAGAGGTGGGAGCGTCTCTCCCTCGCTCAGAAGAAAGGAATTAACCATCGCTACCAGCTGGGCTGCAACTGCAGGGTGAGTGGTGGGGGCTGTGCTGCAACAGGGCTGGATGATTCTGGGCAGGAGAGCAAACACTCTAATGGCAGTAGTCGCAGGGGCAGGGGCCAAGGGAAAACTAGGAAAAGACTTTTGTTCAAATATAGTCTTCTACTCTGAAACAACTACAAACTCCAGCGTAGTTGCATATATACACACATACTTTTACACACTTACATGCAATGTCTTTTGGCAAAATGTTGATGTATCAAGCTAATAGATTAAACTGGTGCTTCTATTCAACCTTTGGCTGTCCTTCAAGGTTGGACCGAGATGTTGTCCTGCAGTGTAGGAGAGGTACACTTACTCCGGCACATGTATGATCCTGTTGTTTCTTGCCGTAGATTGCATGGGTTAGGCTTTACTATGGAAAAAGTAAATTTGCAGATGTCAAAGTTTGCAAGGCAATGGCTAGACTTTCCCGATCAGATCAATCTAAGAGGGCTAACCGGCTAATCTGACTGACAAGCAGTCCTGCTAATGGCTGATTACTTATGTCTTGATTTTAGTAAAGAACACAAATCTAGCCATATGCCCAACCATTTCAATTCAAGAACATCTGATGGTGTGTGTACTCACATTCAGGCTTACACTTTACTTGTTTCACTTTCACTCATATCACATTATTACACTCCTCATTGGCTTCAGACTGCCTGTTTAGCAATTATTATTCAGAGTTACTGCATGCCTATCCCACATGCCCAAAAATTTTGTTTCAGTCACAAAGAACTCAATGTTTGACAGACTGCTCATATAACCCTTGCAAATAATATAACTTTTAAGCCAGAATACGCCTATCAGCTTGGTATGCTATTCACGAGCCTTTGACATCTAAAACACATATTCTTTGAACGCCTTTCTATTAGAGCTTCTGCCTGTATTAACATGAATCTTCCAGCACTTTAGTGCTAGACCCAGGCGTGTCAAAAAATGGCTTTTAAAGCATTATGGAAGTGACAAGCATTAGCCTTGTATTCATAAGCCATCTGGAAATTACACATTAGAAACCAGTCTCTTCTCTTCCAACATGCAATGGAATTTCCATACGTACAGGAAGATGCACAAAATTAAGCCCTTTTAGCTCTTCTGCATCTGCAGTTACCATTTTCCAAGAAAAGTGTGATGAGTTTCATTCACACTAAAAAGCATAGAGGAAGTAATGGTTTCAATGTGCAAGGCTAGCAGCAATATCTTTTGATATGCTCTATATATAGCATATATAGACATAAAGACCTGTTATTTCCACTTCTGTTCACCTTATTGAGAAAATTAATTATCAGGTTTATGAAACACTAATTCACAAGTATCACATCATTAAAAAAAAAACCCATAAAACCAAGTTCTCATGTAAATGGGTTAGTCAGCATCTATGATTCATGTTATTTGTGTATTGGTAATAGAGTCCTCTCTTTTCCATGTATAAAAATGTAACTAGTGAGAGTTAGCAAAACATTTTGGCCAACTTCATTAATGAGCTCTCGGAGAATGTTATCAAATCTTTCATAGTTTAAGAAAAAAAGTCCCTAAAATGCTAGAAATTAAGACATTTCTCTAGCATAATCTGACGCTCTGCTCTGAAGCTACAGGTCTATAGTCTTCCTTCTCTCTCCCTGTAGATTAAGCCTTGTCACTACCTGCCCTGCTTTGTGACATCAAAGAATGAGTGCCTGTGGACGGACATGCTGTCCCACTTTGGCTACCCTGGCTATCAGTCTCGCCATTATGCCTGCATCCAGCAGAAAGAGGGCTACTGTAGCTGGTACCGGGGAATGACCTCACGTGACAAAACTACAATCAACACCACTGACCCCTGAATGCTCCCACCCATCTTCCTTATCTTTTTGTTTTCCTTTATCAAACCAACTTCTGTCTACTACCCCTCAAACCTATTTCTTTAAAAAATACCCTTTAGCCTGCCTGATTGACCACACATTGATAGGCCAACTCTTGCCTACTATGCCAACTTTTACTGGTGTCTGAGATAGCACTTTGATGTAAACAACACTTGTGTTCCACTGCATTCGGTTAGGCTGTGGTCACTCTGACCACAAACAAACAATGAGCTGTTACTGCCATCAAATGGACACATCCAAGTGAGAGACAAGAGCTGTATAGGGAAAAGTACTGTTCAAACCTGCCAAGTGTACTCTATTTAAAAGTATTATATATTTCTTTATTTTTTTTTAATTAAAGCAAGGCAATTCAGACTGAAAAATGTTTAGCAACCTATTAATAATATAATGTAGTATAGTATTCTTCCCTTGCAATCTCTTGTATCTTCAGGTCTTATGAGAATGCCATGTTTTTTAACTGGAAGTGCTTTATTTAAAAAAACAACAAAAAAACAGTTATATATATAATTAGTGGGATTATACTTCCATTATTCTAATAAACAGCAATAAGTTACTCCACATGTTACCCACCATAAACACCCCTTGGCACCAACACACATGCCATCTAAAACACATAGCATCATTTAAAACAGCCCATGTAACATATTCCAGAGTGCAGTGTCTATATGAGGTAATAAGTTATGACAGCAATACTTTATGGCCCTCAAATAGAAACGCTGAAGTATTGTTTTATAATGTTTTAGAATTATATAAATAAGTAAGTGTGTGTGTGTGTGTGTGTGTGTGTGTGTGTGTATACGCAGGTATACAAAATGTCCACAGTGTATACTGTAAAACAGAGATTTTCAAATCGCAGTTCTCACAGGTGTGGAAACTACAGATTATCCACACTCCCCATACCAGACTTGATAAAGGGGCCCAACATTTACATTAATTCTTCCATTAACTACCAGTTATAACAAACGGGCTTGATTTGGCTTGGAGATTTGAATACCTCTGCTGTAAAATATCTATTTATAAATGATCATTGCTTGCCTCCTTGCTTTGTGTTGAAGAATTTTGAATTTTCCGAAATATAATCTCATGTATTGAGAATGTATGTTTTAGTAGTCACAAACAATAACAGATTATATATATTTTTACAAGCAAAAATGAACCTTATAGCACAATTTTGGGGAACACTTATTTAGAGTGTGGCAATAGATGCAATTTATTTTGTTTCTCTTGCTGTTTATGTTATAAGCTAAGAAATGATGACCTTACTAAAACCTCTGGTGTATGTCTGAAACTTTAATGACGTTAAAACATTACACCAACTGAGTTTAGGTGATGAACAACACAAAACTGGCAACCAGTTTACTACTTGGATCACTTGCTTTAATGGTTGAAGACCATTAAAGTGGTATGACAAAGAGGCCCATAATGTTGAAGAAAAGGGTTAATCTTTTGCAAATACTTCAAACATTAGTCACCAGAAATAACATCAATGCCAAAAGTTGCTGACTGTTTTCTATACCAAGATGTTGATGATGCAGCATGTACAAATACTTTTTGTACAATATTCCTAGGCATATTCAATGGTACTTCAATCCCTAAAAATAAGCAAGCAGGTACTAACATTTAAAACATTTTAACATTTAAAAAAGGCCATTGCATACACAGAGGTTTTAGCCATGGATAAAGTATTTCTGTAAATGTAAAAGTATTAAACTATTTCAAATGAACAGATGCAAATATTTTGATTTTTAACACTAAACTCTTGTTTTGTTCTCATATTTTTTTTCTGTATTCACAGTATCTTCAGTCCATTCCTATGTAAGGGACTAAGGTGCCTCAGTGGCAACATGGCAGCCACCTATTTCTGATTCATTATTTACCCATAATAACTTTAGTTTAATGCACCTTTCAAGATAAATTACACTTGCATTCAGTAATTAAGCACTGAATTATTGAGAACAGTGCCATCTCTAAAGTCCTGAGCCACCTTAGTCTCCATCACATTAATATGGGGGGGGTAATTGCTAATACTATCTGCTTAACACACCTTGCAGTCAATCTCGTTGTTGATACATCTAGGGAAAAGGCTAAGAATGATCAGGAAAGTCTTTGTGTACAGTGAGAGTATATACGTTTGAACACCAATTCCTAAGGAGCAAACATATTTCCTGTAGGGGCTTACAGAAATGTTATGATTTTTAATTTTTGTTTTATATTTTTATAATAAAGATTTCAAGAAAATCACATTTGTGAACATGTCATATTTAACAAAATATGTTTATATTTTAATATAAAAATCCTATTTGATGCCTGTCTTAAATTGGACAGGATGATTGTCTATACATTATATCAGATTCTAAATAAATAAATCATGTTTGTTCTTGTATGTTCTTCCTTGTACAGTGGTCAAAACATGGATACTAACAGCAGACGACTCCCATACAAAATGAAACCAAATAGCCTTACTCTGTCTCCACACTGATAGGGAGACAGCTATATCTATTTCCCCTTCAGTACCAATCTTCACTTTCCACTCTGAAGATGTAAGACTTGTTTACATTGTGACAGCTAAAACAAACCAAATAATACATGTATGATACTATAATACATTAACACTAGATTAAAATAAATTTTTTTACTTTTCTGTGTGAAAATTTTTATGCAGAATTGCCATAAATTTAAATAGGTGGTAGGGTGCTGGTGGTTTAGTTGTAGGATACTCGCCTACAGACCAAGCGGTTGCAGGTTCAAGTCCCACCCACCACCATTAGGTTCTTGAGCAAAACCCTTAACCCAGAGTTGCTCCAGAGGGACTGTCCCTGTAGTTAGGAAATGTAAGTCGCCCTGGATAAGAGCGTCAGCTAAATGCCATAAATGTAAATATATAATGTGTACCATTTTGTTGTCAAAAGCAATCCCTTAAGTACACAGGCATGTGAGGCAAAACACCCACATCGATGCCAGAGACAAACAGGTTCCCACCAGCAGCTTAAACAGCTGCTTTAACTTAGAAGCTTTAATGCCTGCCAATGTACAGGTGTTCACACCCTCAAAGCAAACTGTAATAAAGAAAAACAACTGATTAGCACCGGACAGGCGTGGTGACCAGTAAACAGTAGATAAACAGACGATCCAGACACTCACCATCTGTGTGTGGTTGGGAAAAAAGGTCTGCTCGTTCAGTGGAAATTTCTCTGGACCCAAGGCATGGTAAAGTTTGATCATATGGGAAAACTGCACACAAGCACAAACAAAACAGCCATTGAATATGCAGGCTGTGCTGCTGAGTCACACATTAGCAACATAGTCCACACAATGCGATACATTCTACATCATGAACACAGTTCAGATTAGATCCTTTGTCATATTGCACAGGGCTAAGTAGTTAGATCTGGTCAGGCAGGAGAATTCTGCTGAGTGACGAGCAGTATTATCCAATATGCTGCAGCTGCTGGGAGCCAGTTGTGCAAATTCCTGGTAAATATGTTTTATGATTGATGTTTAAACTAGATTAAGGGTGGCTTTTGATATTTCCACAGTACTGAATAACTTTTCAGTGTATCAAACCACCAGCTCTGTCACCCTTCATCAATGATCAGTTTGTTGGCTGGAAATGTTTGGCTAGTGGGTTGATTCTGAATTTGAATACATTTTGAGACATTTCATGCAATTTAGTTTAATAACTACTCAGATTGTACATGAGTTTAAGGACAACCTGCGATGGCTATTAAAGGAATTAGAATCCAAGCTTTAAGCCTCATATTCATATTGTGGCATATTTGTCTGAGAGGCTATTGATTTAAGTAAGGAGGACTTCATAAGAAAGCCCTCACGTATATTCCCGCCCCACTTCTTGAACCCTCGAGAGCTCCCAGCATGTTCTGTCTAGATCTTAGATCTGTTTTGTCTGTGGTTTTGCACCAAAACAAAGGGAGATGGGACTGTTTAACCACCGTAGTATAAGCAGCTTCCTGCAGATCCTGACCCCAAGCTTACAGCTGTGCTCAAGGTTATCACTTTTCTTGCTCTTCTCTACTGAGATTTTTCAGTGCAGGCAAGCCTTTTCCTCAGTCATAACTTGTTACACTGTCTGAACAAATATCTGATATACTATAAACCTCAAGGCCAAGGTCTACGCAACACCTAGCATGTTCATCTTTATCATTCTAACATTTGCAAAAGGAGACCACAGAAGACTGCAATATTCAAATAAACCCTCCAATAATTCACAATGATGTGTACTGCGAGCAACTTGACCAATCACAGTTCCACAAGAGTTTTTGTGAGTGTTGTGATAAATCACCTGTAAACAGTTATCATTTTCAGTCTCTTTTAAATCAGTTGCAAGGTCCATCACAATTATTACTAGTATTAATTACTAGTATTTTGTCCATATAATATTCAGCCCTAAATCCTTAAAATGCTTTCTAAATTTCTTTTTAAAAGCTCAACCAAGTAAGCAGCAAAACATTTAAAAATGTAGCACAAAGGAGTCACTCACAACCCAGGGTTTGCTGCAAAAATTATAGATGGAGTGCAAGGAGTTGGTGCTGGCCACACCCCCATATTGTAGACCAATCACAAGGCTTCTGAAGTCCTCTCCTAGGGTCATGCTGAAGGCATGCTGTCGGATGAGGACAAAATCCGGCTTGAAGGACCTGTGGGGGGAAAAAAAAAAAGAAAAAAAAATATATATATATATATATATATATATATATATGAGAATAGGTTTTGATCGTATATTTTATATTGATTTATGAGTGCCAGCAACTGAGTGACAGCTGGAACTAAGGGCTTATTTCAGCATGAGAGAGCCTAAATGTGACTGAGATATCTGAGGAGGAAGTCATCCGATATCCATCCGGTACTTTCATTTACACTTATTGCTGGCTCTGACCTCATTCTTAACACTTCAGTTAAAGGCCCTTGTGGGTGATCAATAAGATTCATACAACAATACTCAATAATACAACAATACAACAATACTTAATACAGAGCTAATCTTTCTGGCCGATCTCTCTAATAATCACATGCTAATCCTTCTTTTACAAACTGTTCTGGGATTAGAGCAAGGCAAGGCTATTGGGATTTGAGAGTGTTGAATTGCATCTGGTTTTGATTAAGATAAACTTGTAAACTTGGGCAAAAAGCAAACTCACATTGCAAAGAAGTATCTTGATCCCCCGGAAGGTTGTGTCTACCAGAGACCATTTCATAATTTTTTTGTTTTGTCTAGATTTTTTGTCAAAGTTGTTTAAAGAATCAGGGAAAGGATTCTGCCAGTCAACTTGGAAGAATATCCAAGATCCCTGTTTGCATCTTTCAACACTTCTTACTGCTCTACCTTCACAGACAAAGGTCCTGTTTAAACCTGGTATTACAAGGTGCATGCTGCCTAGAAAAGTGCCAGTAGGTCTGGGATCAAACTGCATTCAGATCTATTCTACCTGATTTAAAGGGGTTGAGAACACATTGTGGTCAGATCTGTGTACTGTTAATGCCATGGACACCCTGAGGCAGCACAACACAGGCAGCTTGTCTTCATTTACAGTCTGTTGTCACATTAGCACTTTTATAAGTTGTTAGATTTTGTGATGAGTTCTATTAAAGCATGAGTTACTATAAAAGAGTCCGTTAGTGTCTGTAATTGGAAGTTCGATGAGCTAATAGTGGTGGTTCTGCTTGAATGGGTGAAGCTTTTGTTAATCTTAGTTAGTGGCAGCAGCTCATGCAGACCCAGTATGATGCAGCTGATCTTCAAGGAATCTGATGACGGTCAGTTCGATTGAGAAGACAGTCGTCTCTGATGGTAAACTAGTTCAGGAAAACCTCACGGTAAATGATGAATTTGGCTAGGAGGCCTTTCCTTTCGAGAATTACATAAGCTGTCCGTACAGGTGGTGGAGTTTTTTTTTTTTTGTAATTTTTTTTTTTTTTTTTTAAACATGACTTTCAAGAATTTCCACTAAAATAATACAAAACCAGAAACACATCACCTCAAGGACACACTTATTTGCCACTTATTTTCAACTAACCGAAAACATTCTCTAATTAAATTTTTTATTTTTATTTTTGTCACTTCCCTGTAAATACTTGTTTGTGTGCAAAGTTAAAAATTAGTTCACACACACACAAAAGTCAAATTTGCTTCTTATCTCTGCATTTTCATATTTCTCTCTCCCTGGTGTCCAACACATCAAAACTAAACAGATGGCTAGAAATATAGACAGAGAGAGAGAGAGAGAGAGAGAGAGAGAGTGAGAGAGAGAGACGCACAAAGGGATCTTCACATAACCACCTGTTTGCCATTTGGACTTAAGAATTGTATACAATTTACCCATACCCAGGGGTCACTCAATAACAACGACTTTGCTCTCTAAATGACTCCCACCATTATCAACCAGCCTTCATTCATGACTAGTTGGATTCATCAGCAGACTGTGACTGATGAAGCTAAGCCTTCAGTTCAGGCTACAGAGGAAAAAAAAAATTGGGTAATTTGGTCTTGGGCGTTTCGAAAATGAAAACATTTGGTTCAAACCAAAACAAAATAAACAGTACTAAATAATCATACAAATATATTCTGGACTTCCCAGAAGTCTCTGGATCTTTTCTGAAACCCTAGCAAGCCCTGGGGATTCCACTCTGCTTGGATCATTCACTGCACACTAAAACAATTTGTACACTAGGAAATCCCAGAGGCCCATTGACACAGTCCAAAACTGTAAAGAGAACATTGTGACTCCCAGTCAAATACTGAAGAAAGGTACTCAGTTTATAGCATTCTTTGAAAGTGGCTGTAGGGTGGAGTAGAAATAAAGTTAAAAGGAACTGGATGAACACAACCATAACCTACTATTTAGCATGCATTAGAGAAAGCACAGAACATTTCACACAGCAGCATAAGATGAGGTTTATCCATTTTAAACTGAACATTATTATTGCTCTTGTTTTGCTGCAGCTGACACTGGAGCTACATTATTTCAAGAGAATTAAAACTATGCTGTCCGAATGGTCGTCCCACCTCTTGTTCTGAAAGCCAATACTGGACACAAAACTGGATTATTATAACATATGTTATAACTCAACATGGTTAACAACGACCGCCATCAATTGCTGTTGGCACACAGGGTGCTGGTGGAAATTGGACTACTGTTGGCCAAGAAGAGAAGAAGAAGAGGAGGAAGGCATGTCAGAGGAAGGAGAAGGGGAGAGGGTGGAAGTGAGATTTAAAGGGACTTTGAATGTTGTAGCATGTTTAGTGAGTAGAGGAATTAGCTGATATGATGGAGAGAAGGAAAGGTGACATTTTTTTGTGTGCAGACTAGGATGGAAGGGTATTGGGCCAGGTGTATTGGAGGGTTTAAACTGTTTCACTACCATGGTGTGGATAGAAGGAGGAATGGAGTAGGTGTTATCCTGAGAAGGAAGAGTATGTGATGTTTTGAGTAAAGAGGGTGTCAGGAGGTGTGATGAGTTTGAAGCTGGAAGTTGAAGGTGTGATAATGAATGTTGTTGGTGTATGCTCCACAAGTTGGTTGTAAGAGGAAAGAGAGGAAAATTCTGGGTAGGGATTAGATGAAGTGATAGAGGGTGTACCCAGGGGAGAGAGAGAGTGATGATTGGTGCAGATTTTAATGGTCATGTTGGTGAAGGGAACAGAGGTGATGAGGAGGAGGTGATATAGGTAGGCATGGTGTCAAGGAGAGGAATGCTGAAGGTCAGATGGTTGTAGATTTTGCAAAGGATGGAAATGGCTGTAGTTAATACTTATTTTAAGAAGAGGGAGGATCACAGGGTGATATAAAAGTGGAGGAAGATGCTCACGGGTGAATTATATCCTTTACAGGAGGGTCAGTTTGAAAGAGATCAGAGACTGCAAAGTAGTGACAGGGAAGTGTGGCTAAACAGCATAGGATGGTGGTCTGTGGGGATGACCTTGGAGGTCAAGAAGAGGAGGAAAGTGAGGGCAGAGTCGAGGATCAAGTGGTGGAAGCTGAAGGAGGAGGACTGTAAAGTGGAATTAAGGCAGGAGTTAACACGGGCACTGGGAGGTGTTGAAGAGCTTCACGGATTGTGAAACTACAGAAGTGATCAGGCAGGCGGCACAGAAAATGTACTTGGTGTGACATCGGGAGGAAGAAGAGGATAAGGAGACCTGGTGGTGGAACCAAGAAGTCCAAGTGTATTCAAAAAGAAGAGGAGGCAAAGACATGGGACATAGAGAGATGAAGGAAGTGAACAGATGTACAAGAGATGAACTACTTAGAGCGAAAACTGATGGTGAAGGCCAAAGATAAGGTGTTTGCTGAATTGTATGAGAGGTTGGACAGTAAAGAGGGAGAAAAGGACCTTTACCGATTGGCTAGACAGAGAGACAGATCTGGGAAAGATGTGCTACTGAAGGTCAGGGCGTTTAAAGATAGAAATGGTAACGTACTCACAGGTGAACAGGCGTGTTGAGCAGATGGAAGGAATACTTTGAGGCTGATGAATGAAGAAAATGTGAGAGAGAAGACTGGATAGAGAAGAGTTAACCAGGAAGTGCAACAAATAAACAAGATGGAAGTAAGAGCAGCGATGAAGAGGATGAAGAATGGAAAGGCTGTTGGACTGGATGACACTACCAGTGGAGGAAGCTTTATTAAAATATTTAGGGAGATGGCAGTTGAGTTTCTGACCAGATTGTTTAACACAATCAACAGCAAGTGAGAAGATGCCTGAGGAGTGGGAGACAAAAGTGTGCTGGTACCGATCTTCAAGAATGAGGTGATGCACAGGCTAGTAACTTTATAGAGGATAAAGTTGATCAGCCACACTATGAAGTTATGGGAAAGAGTCATGGAAGTTAGGTTAAGAAAAGAAGTGAGGATTAGTGAACAGCAGTATGGTTTATGCCAGAAAGTACCACGAATTACAGTAACAGCCTGAGGTGTTGATGGAGAGCCACAGAGAAGGTCAGAAGGAGCTGCATTGTGCCTTTATTGGATTTGGAGAAAGCATGACCCAGGGTGCCTAGAGAGGAGTTGTGGTTTTGTATGAGGAAGTCTGGTGTTGCAGAGAAGTATGTGAGAGTAGTTCAGGATATGTATGATGGCAGTGTAACAGTGGTGAGATCTGCAGTGGGAGTGATGGATGCATTTAAAGTAGAGGTTGGATTACATCGGGATCAGCACTGGGCGTTTACTTGTTTGCAGTAATGGACAGGTTGTGAGACAAAGGTTAGACAGAAGATCTCCGTGGGCGTGATATTTTACTGATGATATTGTGATCTGTAGTGAGGTAAAGGGAGCAGCAGGGGAGAACCTGGAGAAGATGGAGATATGCTCTGGGAGAGGAGAGGAATGAAAGTGGTAGGGCAAAGACAGAATACATGAGTGTGAATGAAAGGGAGGAAAGTGGAGTGTAAGTTTAGGATACACGAGGTGAAATTAACGAGGTGGAAGTTTAAATACTTGGGATCCAGTTCAGTGTAACAGCAGAATTAATGAAGAGAGTGAAGAAAGAGGGGAGTGCAGGCTGGTTGGAATGGGTGAAAGTGATTTGTGAAAGAGTGGCTGGAGTGATTTGTGACAGACAGCGTACCAGCTAAATAAAGGGAAGGTTTACAGGACAGTAGTGAGACCAGCTATGTTGTATGGGTTGGAGGCGGTGGCACTGTGAAAAGGCCTTGGAGGCGGAGCTGGAGGTGTCAGAAGTTAAGAATTGCTAGGATTTTAGGATTGGGTGTGGTGAGGTTGGGCAGATTTAGCTGAGTATGTGGAGGGACAGCTCGGGTTAGGCGTCTTGGAGACAAGGTTAGGCTTTTAAGGGATTGTGTTAGTTTGGCCATGCAGAGGAGAGCGATGATTATATTGGAAGGAGGATGTTGAGATGGAGGCTGGAAAGAGGAGAAGAGGAAGACCAAGAGGAGGTTTATGGACGTGGTGAGAGAGGACATCTGGTGGTGGATTTAGGCTTGAGATGCGAGGAAAGAAATGGAGACAGATTGATCCGATGTGGCGACCCCTAAACGGGAGCAGCCGAAAGAAAAAGAAGAAGATCCATTTTAAACTGAACATTAGTATTGCTCTTGTTTTGCTGCAGCTGACACTGGAGCTACATTATTTCAAGAGAATTAAAACTATGCTGTCCGAATGGTCGTCCCACCTCTTGTTCTGAAAGCCAATACTGGACACAAAACTGGATTATTATAACATATGTTATAACTCAACATCGGTCCGTCATGGTGAAGAAGGACCTGAGCTAAAAGGCAAAGCTCTCAATTGACCGGTCGATCCTACGTTATCTACGTTCCCACCCTCACCTATGGTCACGAGCTGTGGGTAGTGACTGAAAGAACGAGATCGCGAATACAAGCGGCCGAAATGAGTTTCTTCCGCAGGGTGTCTGGGCTCTCCCTTAGAGATAGGGTGAGAAGCTCAGCCATCCGGGAGGGTCTCAGAGTAGAGCCGCTGCTCCTCCGCATCAAGAGAAGCCAGATGAGGTGGCTCGGGCATCTGATTAGGATGCCCCCTGGACGCCTCCCTGGTGAGGTGTTCCGGGCACGTCCCACCGGAAAGAGACCCCGGGGAAGACCCAGGACACGCTGGAGAGACTATGTCTCTCGGCTGGCCTGGGAACGCCTTGGGATCCGCCCGGAGGAGCTGGAAGAAGTGGCCGGAGAGAGGGAAGTCTCAGCATCCCTGCTGGAGCTGCTGCCCCCACGACCCGACCTCGGATAAGCGGAGGAGAATGGATGGATGGATGGAGAAAATCAGAATAGCATGCTCACTGAATGATTCTTTCCACAAAAATTAAGTTGTTTTGTACAGGCAAATGGAATAAAATTCCTCCAAGCTTATCTGCAGGTTTGATCAATGGTTAACAGAAATTAACAGCAACAGTTATTATTAGCAACAGCTATTGCTCACAAAGAGGTCACACCACATACTGATACTTTTCCCCCACTTAAAGGCATGAAAGACCATTTTCCTCAATAACTAAACGTGTAAAAGTGTAACGTTTTTTCTCATTTGTTTCATGTGTTTTCTTGATCTCTAGAAGTCGGTTGAAAATCTGTTTTAGGACTGAAACTCTCAGGTACCACTGCATGTGTATGCATAGGTTACAGTAACAACCTTCACCACTACCTAATAGAATTACTCTGATCAGAAACCAGCAATATTCTTTAAAATGCATTATAAAATGTACATTTTTGTCAATTTTGTGCATTCATATTATCCATACACTGAGCATTTTTCTTTGCATTCAGCACTAACTTTTACATTTATGGCATTTGGATGTTCTTATCTGGAGCAGCTTCCATTTCAGCAACAGTCCCCCTTGGATCAACTTGGGGTTATCTTGCTCAGGAACCCGATGATGGTAATTATGGAGGTGGGAATCAAATGAATGACCTCTTGGTCCATAGACTTGGTCCAAAATACGCTGCGCTGCGTTTAACAATGACAAGGGTAGTCACTTTCACTTTTTTCATGTTATCTGTGAAAAGCTCACATTCTTCTGTAGTATTCTATTCTATCAATTTGAATACAAAGAACAGGAAATAAAAACAAATGAGCCAAATAAAGAAACAGAACGCAAAAAAAGCTAAAATCACAATTTAATAAGATGTGGTATAGTTAAAGTTGTATTTTTCATAATTTAAACTAAGTTTAAATTACTTTTGAGTTAAATATGCCTTTCTGAGGCATATATTCAGTATCCAAAATACCACAATAGCTAAAACAATGGAAGTTACTAAGTGATTACTGTAATCTGAAGCTCATTAAAACCCTCAGAAAACATTCTTTTTTCTAAGGGAACCTAGAAACCTTTGAAACCTAGGAACCTTTGAAAAGACATATGAATGTGACAAAATTTTTCTACTCCTTGAGGGTGGTTTATTGAAATACCTGCCCAGGTAAAACTGACCTAAAGAAGTGCTAATGATAATACAAAGTTATTCTGCAGGCCGTTATCCAACTCTGTCTAAAAGAGGTGTGGTAACACACAAAACAGTGATGTGCAGCAGCTGGAAAAAATAAGGGGCTCTGTAATCTGCTTTCCTCATCTAGAGCAGGGCTGAGGGCGGAATGTGAAGGAATATGGGGGTTTCTACCATGCGTAACTGGCCTTCATTCCCTCTCACTCCGCCTTTTCATTTAAAAAGTTTATATCAACTCTGCCAAACAAATCTGCTAACTCTTGACTAACATTGTCATGTAAACATATCCCCATTACTGCTGGACAGATTCGCTAATCTGAAACAAAAAATCTGTGATCCAGATTAAATACTTCAAATATCCTTTTTCAAGAGTAGACTCAACTCCAGTAATGGGAACTGGTAACCAGAGACTGGGACTAACTGGGTTTCTTTAATCTTTTCCTACCTAAACATATTTTGGGCGATGCACCCACGTTTCCTATTACTAACACAGTGCAGAAGGTTTCCCTACAATTGGAGAATGCATGTTAGATCCCTGGTGATGCCACAGCCCTCATTACACCAGTGTAAAAGAACTGGCAGTTATGGTTCTCCTACAATTGTGTTAAGCTCTCCAAAGTAATTGCTGAAGAAGTGGTTTCAAAAATATGAAGTAGTGCTAGGCAGTAGTAGGGGCAGTGGTGGCCTAGTGGTTAGGGAGTTGCCCCGGATTGGAAGACTGTGAGTTTGATTCCCTCACCAGTAGGTTGCCCTGAGGTACCCTTGAGAAAGGTACCGTCTCTGTCACTGTTCCCTGGGCGCTTTCAATAGCTGCCCTCTGCTGCATGTGTGTGTGTGGGTGAAACACAAAGGGTTCAGTTTGTTGTGTTGTGCTGTGCTGCATTTCACAATGACAAGGGTTGTCACTTTCACACTATCTGGAGGAAGCACGTGCTATCCTTCAGCCCTTTTTCTACAATGCACTTCATATAAACCCCACTCAATGACTTGACAAAAAACTATGTTGAACTATGTATAATTGTATTCATTTTCAATGTATTTATTTTTTATTTACAAAAAATTTTTGTTGCTTTATCAGAATAGTAGTTCAATTTGTGCCACTGTTATTTTATTAGATTTAAATAACATAGTTAAAGAAGAAAAGTCTAAAAGTTTTTTTAAGTTTAAAAACAGAAACAGCTGTTCATTTTCTTGAGCTTTATTGGATAAACATCACCAGATAGGAGGCAATATTCTGTGATGCCCATTAAAGTGATCTCCCCCATAATTCACTTCCTTTAAAGCCCTCGAAGTATGATTGGGCAGAAACTGCACTCAACTGTGGATGATTAAGCTCACTGTAGTAATGGCAAAAACAGTGTCCCTGGCTCTGATTTGGTTTAACTGCCACTAGAGAGAGAGACTGACAGGGCAGAGTGAATAGAAATAGAAACAACATTGAAATGGGGTCAATTCTGTGGTTTAGATGTGCCATTCCCATTGCACTGGCTCAGGACCAGAAGCTCAGGGCTCTGCCCATTTTTTCCTAGTGGGGAAAAAAAACAGGCAAAGCTGAAGGCTTGGCAAAACAACAGAAATGTTGGCCTAATGTGCTGTGACCCCATTATAGCTCAGTTCCACCCCAAAGTCAAAATCATGATTCTTCTTTTTCATATCAGCTCTCTGCATATCTGAAAAAATTTGGCAAAAATAAAAATTAAGAAATCCATCAAGCTCCTGCAACCTGCATGTAATTTGACCAATTGTAATCTTTGCAGTAAAGAGTATATGCAGCGAAATCCCAAAGCACAGCTTCACAGGCTACACCTCATAGACTCCTTAACAACATGAAGGGTTCTTAGCATCACTGATCAGTGTTCAATTATACCCTCAGCCCAGTCTGGCTTTTACCTTCGCTTAGTAGTTCTAAATGGGTGGTGATGGTCTAGTGGTAGGGTACTTGCCTATGAACCTATGGCTCAAGAGGTCCCAGGTTCAAATCCCACATCTAGCACTACCACCACTGGGTCCCTGAGCAAGACCCGATTTGCTCCAGGGGGACTGTCCCTGTAATTAGGACATGTAAGTCGCTCTGGATAAGAGCGTCTGCTAAATGCCGTAAATGTAAATGTAAACTGTTTCTCTGCAATACATTGCTTTTTAATGCACAAGGTTTAAGACAGAGATGACACAGAAGCATAAAAAAAATCGCAGCTCTGTAAAAAAGTGAGAATTTTTTTATACCCATAAAAGAAAAACAACAAACAACATATGTGATTGGCTGTTGTATGTCAGCTGATTTAAATATTACTTACTGATTAACTAATTATTGAACTTTGAACTAATTATTAGAGTGTACACAGAGTATCCTAACTAGGGTTGAAATGGAGACAGTTGATCCGCTGTGGCGACCCCTAAACGGGAGCAGCTGAAAGAAAAAGACACGGAGTATCATAACGCAATGTTAATATTTCAAAACAATAATTGATTAATTAATAATCATTTTAATTTACATACTGGATGCTGCATGTGTGCCAACCTAAAATGTAAAAATAATTTTAATTAATATGGCTACAATAATTGTGATGAAAACCTCAGGAATATCCATCCCATTCATCTTTTATCTGAGCTACCCTTGTTAACCACATTTCACCCTGTGCTCACAGGGTGAAATACCCAGGAGAGGGTGCCAGTCCATCACAGCCTCACAAATATGTATGTGGAAAACTGCAAGCATTAATATATTGATCATCTCATAACAGACTACCCGTTACCTGTCAACATCGCTAAAACCTTATAATACCCATACTTATCTTTTCAGAGTAAGGTTGTGCAATTCTGACTTATAATATTTTTTTGATATTCAAACAGCAGTGAGAGTAAATGAATGAATGTTGTGTTCATGCTAAGGAAATGAAAAAAGAAGGAAGAAAAAATCTAACATATCTTAGTTATAAATCATAATACACAAAACAGGATAAATTGAAGCACTGATGTGATCAGTCTAAAAATAATCATTACCTTTCAAACAAAAAAAAGAAAAAAAACAGGAAAGAGTACGTTTTGAAAAGTTGATGTTGTTCAATATTATTATTATTTCCCTCCTGGTGAAGCATCTGCCCACTTTAGGTTAGTTTGGTTTTTCAGGCTTCTCCTGAGACGAGACAACACCAGCAACCTGCAGTAGATGAGAAGAACTTGTAGATCTTTACACAATGTATATTTTTCTTCGTTCTTCTCAGTGAATGATGTGCCAAAAGGTTAGTCTGTTCAAGACGCACTGAGAACAGAAAACGTGTTTATGGTTTTGGTTTGGTTGTTGCACATGCTCTTATTAGTAGGGACTTAAACTAGCTGTACTTGGCAATATGCTCACTTGTAAATTTCTCCCTGATTTTCCATAAGGCAACACTGTAAATAGTGACTTCAGTAACAATGCCACTTTTACCTCATCCTTGAGTATCCAGGCATTTCTTTGTTTTTATTACAGAAAAAACATCAGATATTTATTAGAAAATGTATTTAAAAGTTGCCGAAAGGGCAACTAGGTTTCACCTTGTAAATTCACTCTTAAGACTGTTTAACACTTAAGAGTGTACTGAGCAGCCTACAATCCACTGTTTTGTGAATAAGCTTGATTTAAGGAAATCCTTGTTGTGGGAGACATGATAAAAGTAACTTCAATTGCCCTAAGTGAGAGGATATTTTTAGCGTTTGCCAGTCTGAAAACTTTCCATTTCACCCCTTTGATTTAGATGTTTTTTCCATTCTGTTCTGGAAGGAGAAAGTTGTCAAGTTGCCTTCAATTTAAATTGTTTTTCCAAATTTGGGTACTGGGTACAAAGTGTTCCCTTCTCACAGCTGACAAATAATTTGGAAAATATCATTTAACAAATATCATCTTATCTGCAGTTACTTTACTGTTACAGATAAGCTGTACTTATAAGTACAACAGTCTCCTGCTGACTTTCCCTTTCTGCTCCAACAACCGCTTTTTACACTTATTAGCTCAGGTTTGCAGAATGTGTTGTTAACTCAACATGCACCTTAGTGTAATATCCACCTACACACTTTTACCGCCATGAACAACCAACACCTCATATACTGTGTGCTTTAGAGGTGTTTTTACAGTGTTGTTTTTTTTTTTGTATAAATAAATTGCACACTTTTGTACAATGTCATCTGTTTACAGCACTACATGTTGAGTATATGCTGCCTTTTACGTAATGAGAATTGAGATGAATTAAGATGAGAACTTCATTGTACTTATACAATGCACACGTTACAAATATTTAAATCTTGAAAAATCAGGCAGTTTGTGCATGTGTGCATTCTGTATGTGAGTTTTATCTGTATCTTAAAAACTACATGGAAAAGAATTGTTAATTTACCTCATAATGTCCTTCCATCTAATATAAAGCAAAGTTGATAGAAAAGCTTCATTCTTAAAAACTGCTGATACTGTGTCTTCGCTAGCCTATGTTTCTGTTTTTTCTTATGCCTTTGTAAAGGTGGTTTCAGATTTGCTTGTTATTTTTTCATCTTTTTCGGCTTATCGAATAGCCTCCTGAATCAAATGTGTATATGGTTTGTGTCCCCCCTTTTTCCTTGTTTTGTCTCGTGTGCAGGTAACCCAGCCACTAGGGATGCACAAGCCAGTGTATTTCTTTGTGCCAGTCCCAAGCCCGGATTAATGGGGATAGTTATGTCAGGAAGTGCATCTGGTGTAGAACTTTGTGGATATCTAAACAGACTTCCATACCGGATCGGTCGAGGCCCGGGTTAACAACGCCCGCCACCAGTGCTGTTAGCCTACTTGGTGCTGGTGGAAATTGGACTACTGTTGGAGAGAAAGAAGGAGAGGAGAGTGGAAGTGAGGGTAGGGACTTTGAATGTTGGCAGCATGACTGGTAAAGGTAGAGAATTAGCTGATATGATGGAGAGAAGGAAGGTTGACATTTTCTGTCTGCAAGAGACTAGATGGAAAGGTAGTAAGGCCAGGTGTATTGGAGGAGGGTTTAAACTGTTCTACCATGGTGTGGATGGAAGGAGGAATGGAGTAGGTGTTATCCTGAAGGAAGAGTATGTGGAAAGTGTTTTGGAAGTGAAGAGGGTGTCAGGGAGGGTGATGAGTTTGAAGTTGGAAGTTGAAGATGTGATAATGAATGTTGTTAGTGCTTATGCTCCACAAGTTGGTTGTGAGATGGAAGAGAAAGAAGAATTCTGGAGTGAGTTAAATGAAGTGATAGAGAGTGTACCCAGGGGAGAGAGAGTGATGATTGGTGCAGATTTTAATGGTCATGTTGGTGAAGGGAACAGAGGTGATGAGGAGGTGATGGGTAGGCATGGTGTCAAGGAGAGGAATGCTGAAGGTCAGATGGTTGTAGATTTTGCAAAAAGGATGGAAATGGCTGTAGTTAATACTAATTAAGAAGAGGGAGGAGCACAGGGGGACGTATAAGAGTGGAGGAAGATGCTCACAGATAGATTATATTCTTTGCAGGAGGGTCAGTTTGAAAGAAATCGGAGACTGCAAAGTAGTGACAGGGGAGAGTGTAGCTAAACAGCATTGGGTGGTGGTCTGTAGGATGACCCTGGAGGTGAAGAAGAGGAGGAAAGTGAGGGCAGAGCCAAGGATCAAGTGGTGGAAGCTGAAGGAGGAGGACTGCAGTGGCGAATGCCAAAGATAAGGTGTTTGGTGAATTGTATGAGAGGTTGGACAGTAAAGAGGGAGAAAAGGACCTTTACCAATTGGCTAGACAGAGAGACAGATCTGGGAAAGATGTGCTACAGGTCAGGACGATTAAAGATAGAAATGGTAACGTACTCACAGGTGACCAGAACGTGTTGAGCAGATGGAAGGAATACTTTGAGGGGCTGATAAATGAAGAAAATGAGAGAGAGAGAAGACTGGATGATATGAGGAGAGTGAACCAGGAAGTGCAGCAAATAAGCAAGATGGAAGTAAGGGCAGCGATGAAGAGGATGAAGAATGGAAAGGCTGTTGGACCGGATGACATACCAGTGGAAGCATGGAGGTGTTTAGGGGAGATGGCAGTTGAGTTTCTAACCAGATTGTTTAACACAATCTTGGAAAGTGAGAGGATGCCTGAGGAGACAAAGTGTACTGGTACCGATCTTCAAGAATAAGGGTGATGCACAGAGCTGTAGAAGGATAAAGTTGATCAGCCACAGCATGAAGTTATGGGAAAGAGTAGTGGAAGCTAGGCTAAGAAAAGAGGTGAGGATTAGTGAACAGCAGTATGGTTTTATGTCGAGAAAGGGCATTACTGAGAAACAAGAAAGGGCAAAAATGAGACAAATGAGAAAATTATTAGCCCCCTGGCCATTAATAGTCTATAGTGTACCCTTTCTGAGCCACAACTGACAACAATCTCTCAGAGTAGTTCTTTACTAGGTTGGCACAAGTCTCCTGAGGGATTTTGGCCCATTCTTCCATTTCAAATTGTTCTAGGTGGTCCAAATTGCATGGTTTCCGAGCATGGACATTCACTTTGAGCACCCGCCACAGATTCTCAATAGGATTGAGGTCTGGGCTCTGTGCGGGCCACTCCAGGATCTTGGTTTTGGTATCCTTGAGGAATTGTTGGACTAATTTCGATGTATGCTTTGGGTCATTGTCTTGTTGCAAGACCCAGCAACGACCTAGACTACAAGCAGATTTCTGCATATTCTCCCTCAAAATGTCAACATAATTTTCTTTTTTCATAATGCCATGCACCCAAACATTATCAGAAAATTGCTGTGGACTGAAATAAATGTGTTCAAAAATGCATATATTTAACTATTTAAAGTATACTGATGTATTTGTTTTCCGACTACTGATGCTTTTATTCAGTTCTATCTATGCAGGATTAAGTTCTAAACACTTTTTTTTTCTTTAATGTTTTAAAAAAAACGCTGAGCCCTTCTGTTACCTTGCTTTATTTCTTGATTATGGATTTAACTCACAGTGAGTGCCAGAAGGATGCATCATGATCTTGTATAGATGAGTAATCCTAGAATAGCATACCCAGCAGAAGGCAGGGCCTCTGCAGTTAGTAGCAAATTAGATTATTAAATTAACCAATTATGAGTTCAATACCAAAATATAGATGCCAGCTTGATGACATAAGTGTCCAACATTAACTTTCCCATGGTAAAGAATTTAGGCCAACACACACGCAAAGATCACATTCACTGCTGCAGTCTAAACTTGTAAGTGCGAGTTTTTTTCCAGCTAGTTTTAGACCATCTGGAAAACTCATTTGCTCCCATTGTTAGCTCTGATTTTACAAACTCTTTAGACCTGAACAGGCTCTCTGAGGTATTATTTGAACATCTTCTGTCTTCATTAAAGTAGGTAGATAAGCTGAACATTTAGTTAACAGGCTATGTCAGCGTTACCCTCCTCTTGCTATAGCTTTGTTTGACTGCATTTATCCACTACTCTTTGCTTTGAATCTTGTATTTATAATTATGAAATAAAAAGTATAAATTAATGAACAGGAACAAAAATAGGAAAAGAGGAAAAAAGTATTTACACATTCACATATACTTGAGCAACAATATTTTTTGCTATATAATTTTCCTAAATTATACATATAACAAATGTTCAATATAATATTGATTGGGCTGCTTTGTTCTACAACACTGCAGCCCTCTACGGATGAATGCACTGTCTGTCGTGCCATCTGTTGTTGTCTGTCTTGTCTGCACTTGTTGCCCTGTTTTGTGTATTATGTTGTGTCTTGTGTTTTATGTTGTCTGGTGTCTTGTGTGTAGCACCAGGGTCCTGGAGGAACGTTATTTCGTTTCCCTGTGTACTGTGTATATGGCTGAAATGACAATAAAATCCTACTTGACTTGACTTGAATATATACAATTAACCCTTTCCAGCTGGCCCTATCATATTTCAGAAACATATGTCCATGATTTCATAGGTACACCTCACCAAAGCAAAAACTGACTTTACATCCAAAAGCTGCTGAAATTATCCATCCATCCATCCATTTTCTTCCGCTTATCCGAGGTCGGGTCGCGGGGGCAGCAGCTCCAGCAGGGATGCCCAGACTTCCCTCTCTCCGGCCACTTCTTCCAGCTCCTCCGGGCGGATCCCAAGGCGTTCCTAGGCCAGCCGAGAGACATAGTCTCTCCAGCGTGTCCTGGGTCTTCCCCGGGGTCTCTTTCCGGTGGGACGTGCCCGGAACACCTCACCAGGGAGGTGTCCAGGGGGCATCCTAATCAGATGCCCGAGCCATCTGACTCCTCTCGATGCGGAGGAGCAGTGGCTCTACTTTGAGCCCCTCCCGGATGGCTGAGCTTCTCACCCTATCTCTAAGGGAGAGTCCAGACACCCTGCGGAGGAAACTAATTTCAGCCACTTGTATGCGTCATCTCGTTCTTTCGGTCACTACCCACAGCTCGTGACCATAGGTGAGGGTGGGAACGTAGATCGACTGGTAAATTGAGAGCTTTGCCTTCTGGCTCAGCTCCTTCTTCACCATGACGGACCGATGCAGAGCCCGCATTACTGCAGAAGCTGCCCCGATCCGCCTGTCGATCTCCCGCTCCATTTTACCCTCACTCGTGAACAAGATCCCAAGATACTTAAACTCCTCCACTTGGGGCAAGGTCTCACTCCCAATCCTGAGAGGGCATTCCACCCTTTTCCGACTGAGGACCATGGCCTCAGATTTAGAGGTGCTGATTCTCATCCCAGCCGCTTCACACTCGGCTGCGAACCGATCCAGAGAGTGCTGAAGGTCACGGCATGATGAGGCCAACAGGACAATGTCATCTGCAAAAAGCAGAGACCCAATCCTGAGCCCACCAAACCGGACCCCCTCAACACCCTGGCTGTGCCTAGAAATCCTGTCCATAAAAGTTATGAACAGGATCGGTGACAAAGGGCAGCCCTGGCGGAGTCCAACCCTCACCGGGAACAGGTCCGACTTACTGCCGGCAATGCGGACCAAGCTCTGACACCGGTTGTACAGGGACCGGACAGCCCTTAACAGGGAATCCGATACCCCATACTCCCGGAGTACCCCCCACAGGAGCCCCCGAGGGACACGGTCGAATGCCTTCTCCAAGTCCACAAAGCACATGTAAACTGGTTGGGCAAACTCCCATGCACCCTCCAGGACCCTGCTAAGGGTGTAGAGCTGGTCCACTGTTCCGCGACCTGGACGAAAACCACATTGCTCCTCCTGGATCTGAGGTTCGACTATCCGACGGACCCTCCTTTCCAGGACCCCTGAATAGACTTTCCCCGGGAGGCTGAGAAGTGTGATCCCTCGATAATTGGAACACACCCTCCGGTCCCCTTTCTTAAAGAGGGGGACCACCACCCCGGTTTGCCAATCCAGAGGCACCGTCCCCGATGTCCATGCGATGTTGCAGAGGCGTGTCAGCCATGACAGTCCTACAACATCCAGAGCCTTGAGGAACTCTGGGCGGATCTCATCCACTCCCGGAGCCCTGCCACCAAGGAGCTTTTTGACCACCTTGGCAACCTCGACCCCAGAGATGGAAGAGTCCACCTCGATGTCCCCAGGCTCTGCTTCCTCCTCGGAAGGCATGTTGGTGGAATTAAGGAGGTCTTCGAAGTACTCCCCCCACCGACCCACAACGTCCCGAGTCGAGGTCAGCAGCGTACCATCCCCACTATACACTGTGTTGACCGTGCACTGCTTTCCCCTCCTTAGACGCCAGATGGTGGACCAGAATTTCCTCAAAGCCGTCTGGAAGTCCTTCTCCATGGCCTCTCCAAACTCCTCCCATGCCCGAGTTTTTGCCTCAGCAACCACCAGAGCCGCATTCCGCTTGGCCTGTCGGTACCTATCAGCTGCCTCCGGAGCCCCACTGGCCAAAAAGGCCCGGCAGGACTCCTTCTTCAGCTTGATGGCATCCCTCACCGCTGGTGTCCACCAACGGGTACTAGGGTTGCCACCGCGACAGGCACCGACCACCTCCCGGCCACAGCTCTGGTCAGCTGCCTTGACAATGGAGGCGCGGAACATAGTCCATTCAGACTCAATGTCCCCCACCTCCCCCGGGACATGGTTAAAGCTTTGACAGAGGTGGGAGTTGAAGCTTGTCCTGACAGCGGACTCTGCCAGACGTTCCCAGCAGACCCTCACGATGCGTTTGGGCCTACCCCTGTCTGACCGGCATCCTCCCCCACCCACGAAGCCAACTCACCACCAGGTGATGGTCGGTTGACAGCTCCGCCCCTCTCTTCACCCGAGTGTCCAAGACATGGGGCCCCAAGTCCGATGACACGACCACAAAGTCGATCATTGAACTGCGGCCTAGGGTGTCCTGGTGCCAGGTGCACATGTGGACATCCTTATGCCTGAACATGGTGTTCGTTATGGACAATCTGTGATGAGCACAAAAGTCCACTAACAAAACACCGCTCTGGTTCAGATTGGGGGGGCCATTCCTCCCAATTACGCCCTTCCAGGTGTCACTGTCATTACCCACGTGAGCATTGAAGTCCCCCAGCAGAACTATGGAGTCCCCAGCAGGGACGCTCTCTAGCGCCCCCTCCAGAGACCCCAGAAAGGATGGGTAGTCCAGAATGCTGTTTGGCGCATAAGCGCAGACAACACTAAGGACCCGTCCCCCGACCCAAAGGCGAAGGGCCGCCACCCTCTCATCTACCGGGGTAAACCCCAATGTACTGGCCCCAAGCCGTGGGGCAATAAGTATGCCCACACCTGCTCGGCGCCTCTCACCGGTTGCAACTCCAGAGTGGAAAAGAGTCCAGCCCCTCTCAAGGAGACTGGTTCCAGAGTCCAAGCTGTGCGTCGAGGTGAGTCCAACTATATCTAGCTGGAACTGCTCAACCTCACGCACTAGCTCAGGCTCCTTCCCCACCAGAGAGGTGACGTTCCATGTCCCTAGAACCAGCTTCTGCAGCCGAGGATCGGACCGCCAAGGCCCCCATTTTCGGCCACCACCAAGCTCACAACGCACCTGACCTCTTTGGCCCCTCCCACAGGTGGTGAGCCCATGGGAAGGGGGACCCACGTTGCCTCTTCAGGCTGAGCCCGGCCGGGCCCCATGGGTGAAGGCCCGACCACCAGGCGCTCGCCAGCAGGCCCCACCTCCAGGCCTGGCTCTAGAGGGAGGCCCCGGCGACCCACGTCCGGGCGAGGGAGAACGTCTTCCAAAGATTTTATACATCATAAGAGGTCCTCTGAACCGCTCTTTGTCTCTTCCCTCACCTAGGACCTGTTTGCCTTGGGTGCCCCTACCAGGGGCATAAAGCCCCCGACAACATAGCTCCCAGGATCATTGGGACACGCAAACCCCTCCACCACGATAAGGTGGCGGTTCAAGGAGGAGGCTGCTAAATTATTTAATTTAAATATTTTAATGACATGTTACAAAATATCCACTCATCTTTTGACATGACAATTAATGGGTAAAGTGTTTTTGACCACATTAACCAGCCTTTGTTGAAAAAGCTTGTTGAAGTTCCCATATACAGCGTCAAACTAAATTAGAATGGAGCAAATACAGAACCCTAGGGAAGACCTTAAACATTTGTCAAAATACAACTGTTTTGCTAATCATCAAGTTTATGGAAACACAATTCATTTTCCCCTGGTTAGGTGCTCCACATAGGATTTTTCCTTGAACTAAACTACAACCATCTGTTCCTGCAGCCAATGTAAAGCTGCTCTGATAAAAACAGAAGAAAAGTATATTACACACAAGCATCAAGACAATGTGGATTTTTGCCAATCCCTCAGTTCACATAATCTCAACAACACAATACTCCCACAGTGAAGTACTGCTCTGAAACAATCATGCTTAAGGGCATCTTCACTGCAAATTGTACTGAAGCATTTTTCATCCAGAGTAATTCAGGATTAGTTTCATAAAAGAGTTTGCATGGCCCACAAGGAATCTCATTGAAAAGTTCAAAAGGATTAGATTAAAATTTAAATTTTGAGTCCTTGTGGATCCTTGCAATTTTGGGGAACAAAAAATGGTTTCCCAAGAGCAACTTACCAAAACAGAACCACAGTGCTGCAAAATTTGCATTGCTCTTTACCCGAGACATCATTAAACGGGTAAGGCCAGTAATAAAGCAGTACTAATGATATTCATTTTTAGTTTCAGAAAACTGCTTGCCATTACCAGTTTCATTTTATAAACATATACTTCTGCTTCTGAACTCAAAACTTTTTTATGCATTACATGCTAATATTTGCAGTGGATATCTGACTGGATATGTTATTTCTCTCCTCTTTTTTCTGTGAAAAATGTTCATGTTTACACTGGAGAATTTATACCAATATCCAAATAACAATACATTAAATTAAATCTTTAGGGTAGAAATGAGCACTATTTTAGTGATAGTTATCGGATAAAACAGAAGTTAATTTGAGAGGATAACAATATAAAAGAAGGGAAAACATACTGAAAATTTTGAAAATTAAATATTTCCACTTTAAAATGACAGATTCAGTCATTTCAAGATTCTTACCTGACAACTTTGGTTCCACCTCGTGTAACCTGAATGTCGACTGTGCACCCAGTGTTAACATTGGCTGCCAGGTTGATCTCTGAAAACTCAGCCTAGACAAACATGAAAGAGAGGAATGGCTTAATTATTATGATAATAGATATTATTAACTGATTGAACTGAACACTTATTTGTTAAGAAAAATCATTTGGAAATGGTATGATATGTACTTATGAGTTGTACATACAGCAACATACACTAGGGGCAGCAGTGGCCTAGTGTTTAGGGAGTTTGCCACAGGATTGGAAGATTGTGGGTTCAAACCCCTTACCAGCAGGTTGCCCCGAGGTACCCTTGAGCAAGGTACCTTCCCTGTCACTGTTCCCCGGGCGCTTTCATAGCTGACCCTTGCTGCACAGTGTGTGTTTGTGCATGGGTTCAATGCAGAGATCAAATTTCGTTGCTGTGTGGACTCACGGACAAGAAAAGTCACATTCATAACGTGCAATTAGTACAGCAGGTGTTGGAAGAGGATGTAAACAACTAAAATTATCATTAACTTTTATACGTGATTTACAAGACGCACACTTAAAATATTCTCACAGATGAGTCCTAGAACACTGATTTTAGAGAGTGCGAGAGAGCAAGATAAATCAAGTTAGTCTGCTGCCTCCCAGCCTGGCAAAGGCCTTGTGACCAACTGTAGCCAGGCAACACTAATGATTTCATCAAACTCAGAATTACACACAGTGGGAGTGAGGAGGAGGTTTGCCTGGGAGAGACAGCCCAGACTCGAAAAGACCTTGAGAAATAAAAGTAAAGGATTATATATTATCCTTTGATAACTACCACAGGTATGCATCACACTCAAGTCTTCTTTAAACATTTTCAATAGTAAAATTGTTACAAATGTAATATAGATGTTTTTTTATTCAGCTGCTGCTGCTAAAAAAAAAAAGTAAAAAATGCAATAAACTATTAACCACAGGAGACTTTTAAACCCCTAAGGTACTAATTATGTGAAAGTACCTCCAGAAAAGGTATATGTGCTACAATTATATTCCATAACAAAGGTACTGAGGGCAAACCCTTAAAGAGCACCATTCTAGTGATAACATTTGTTTTTTTGACTGCCTAATACAGGCACATAACTCCATTAAATTATACAGTAAGGGCAGGAAATTGGAAGGCGGTTCTCTCTGGGGTGTTTCTGGGCTTTGACTGAGTCACTTTCCCACCCACACTGCACTCAGGAGGGTACAATCCAAACAGATTAAATTTTCCAAAGCTAGTCCACTAAAGTACAGTAAATATTGTTTTAAGACAGAGACAATCACATTGATATAAGCCATAGAAAAGCTGTTTGCTTGCTGCCGCTGGAAGACTTTGTTGGCCACATGTTCATGTTCAAAAACGTTGAATGATACAGCTTCTCTTGCAGCTTCTCTTACCAATGCATGGGTTCACTGGCCTATTGCCCACTTCATCATCACTCATGGCTGTTACCTGATCAGTATCAGAATTCTCCCTGTTCCTGAAGTTCTATACTGTTTTGAATGTAGTATCTTCTGTGCCCTGATTCGCTGATGTCGGCGACTTTTTTGTCATCCAAAATAATAAATTAAAAAACTGTGCGTTTCACATAGAATAAGGCATTTATATGCTTTTCTGCATTATTGTTTCAAAGAGAGAAGCCTAGTACCAGTACTAATGATCATCTTACTAGCAGCTGGAAGAAATGATCTACCAACAAAATGTATCAGAGATATTTTCTTCCACCTATCTGGATCTTTTAAACTGGAAATCTAATATTTATATTTTAGAGACATTTCCTTTACCAGTCTGATTTAAAGAGTTTTGTGTTTGGTGTGCCTTAAGGACAGCGCTTGGCCCTGTTCTGTTTCAGCTCTTATAGATATACAGCACTGAAAGCAACATCTGTGCACTCCTCCTCACTCTCTCTGCCAAGAAAGCATCTTAAAGATGCACACAACCCACTCATACATGCAACACACACACAGACACTCATACAGACAAATCTCTCAGTGGGAGCTTACACTGAAATTTTCTGCAACCAGATATAAACAGAGAGTTGGCCCTTCTTTTGGGAGAAACTCTAGAGCCTCAAATCAGCAGCCATTGGCTGGCATGCAAAGAAAGGGAACCATCAGTCAATCCTGTTGGCTTACTAGCCTAGATTGAATCACATCAGTCAATCCCTATTGGTCGAAGGATGAGCAACACATCAGCATGGGGCAAGAGAGCAGGACTAGATTCAGGCTGCCATAGTTACATTCAGGGTAACACATTCAGGCTGCTTTTGGATCCGTTCCTGCACTGGGAAAAGAAAACAGGAAGGAGTCAGTTGGGACAAATGCCCTCACACTGTTTTCCCTCCACTTTTACCAGCACTGCTATCTGTATTGATGTCATCTAGTGGCAGACCTTCGGGCTGGCTGAACTAATATGAGAGAGAGCACAACACATAGCAAGTGCATCAACAGTCTTTTAGTTTATAACCAGAAAAAAGAGAGAAAGATCAGAGTTTTTAAATGGAAATGATAACCACATTAACCCTAACCTCAGCAGATTTTTTTTTTGTTTGTTTTACTGAAAAACACAATATGTGGCATAAGAAATTGTGTTGCAAATGTATTTATCAAATATATTTTTTGAATGTGCACAATAGTCTCACAGAAAAAAGAGCCTGAATCAGCTGCGCCACAAGCTTCTTTTAAGAAAACAAGGAAACGGATTTGAATGCAAGTAAACGTGAACGTGACTATTTGTCATCGGGAGCACACCACTCAGTGAAACAACAGAATTCATCCACAGCATTTAACCTACACACAGAGTCCAGCAGGGGGCAGCCATATGCAGGTGATGGAAATAGAGATGGGAACAGTACCTTGCTCAAGGGTATCTCAGGATAACCTATTGGTCCAGGACTCAAACCTGGACTCAAACTAGGTTGCTGGGGCCTAGTCCCTAAGCATTAGGGCACCACTGCACCTAATGGCAGAGTCAGGAATGGGATTCAACAGTGTAAAGTAAACCTGGTTCAACGATGTATTTCCATTTGATATGAAATTACCAACAAGTCCATTCATAGACATTGCTTCTTGCACTTATTTGCTATGATTGTCTTTAAAATAACCATCTTCATTCTCAGCAATGCAATTCAAAAGCTCTTGATAGAACCTTTTCATCAGCTTTAGATTATTCATTTGGCTTCATGCTGCTTTCACACAGTCTGTGGAGTGTCAGGAGATTGGGAGTGGCTCAACTGCAGAGGCAAGGTCAGGTCTCAGACAGTGTGTGTGTGTGTGAGTGAGAGAGAGAGAGAGAGAGAGAGAGAGAGAAAGATAACATCAGAAATTTGTGTTCATTAGAGTATAAACAATCTTCTAAATACTGGTGCTTGGTTGGTCCAATATTGGTGGGATTTTCACAACACTGAAGCCAAAGGATCTCAAAATTGGCTAACATTATTGGCCAACTGATAAAGATCCCCACCTTGTAGATGGAAACAAATGTTTTCTCCAGCACTCCATCCTGAAATACAATAACCAAATCAAGCACATGGACATATGCATGTACTGCTTTGTTCTGTGGTCGCAAAGCCCATCTGGAATTCTGGAAGGTATATTTGGAACAGAAGCTAATGGGGTCATTAGGTGGAAGTAGGCAAGGTGCCTTTTAAAGTCATGTAATCAGAGATCAAATAAGATGACTGATGTCTCTATATGTATAATATGTGGTTATGGACAAACCCAGCACTGGAATGCATAATGCTTTGTGGGAAAATTAACAGTAAAGAACTCAGAACTCATAGTTCTCATAGCTGGCACATCATAGCTGGCACATGAAAACGGGATTTCCAAATAATGTAGTTTTTTCTTTGAATAAACCACACTGCTCTCATCTCTGACCCAGTCATGAAAGACCTGTTTTCCATTATGTTTTTCTCTCTTAATGTTTCATTAAAGCCCTTAAAAAAATAAACACTTCCTGCCAGTGTTGCCCTATGTGCACAAACAGAGTCCTATGTATACATGGGGACAAACATGAGCAGTTGTATTTCTGTGCTTTGGAACCAATAGCAGTTTTAATATTAACAAAAACTGTAAATGAGTCCTTTGCTATTACAAGATGATAAGAAATGCAGAATTGAACGCGAAGCAATTTGGTATGCGTTAGGCAATGAGTTATTTTGGCTCCACATTTCAAAACATGGGTGACAGTGAGAAAAATGTGCTACATGGATACACACAGTATAAATATAAGAGGATACAGCTTACATTTTTTTATTTAGCACATGAAGTGTCTGTGTCACTTGCAACATCACCTCATCTTTTCAAACTGCTGCTAATTATTTTTACTTCAGCTAACATACACTCATGGTGGCTGGCACAGAGTGATGGGGGATGAGGGAGAGTCGTCCCTAACACCCAAAGAGAGTGAGATCAGATGTGCTTTCTTGAATTCCTGGCCACAAATTGCGGCGACATCACAGTGGATGGAACTCATGCGTAGACATTTATTTACACGCTACAACTTTTTCCCCTGATATTTGGATCATGAACCAAAAACGACCTAATTTATTTTACATTTACCACTCTCTGTTTATTGATTAAATAGTTACAGTCTAGCTATGACTAAACGGGCCTTTACTCTGTGATTAAGATTGATTTGTAAGTGATTTCTGCACTGATTGGCTGTTTTGTATTGCACTTTACTGAAAAATTAGCCCAAGCTCAAACTCTTTTGTGGTGAAAAGACCTTAATACTAGCAAATATACAGATGAGGAAAACACATATTGTTGAGCCACGTGTAAGAGTCTCACTGAGGCTTGACATAGACTGCACAAGTCTATGGAACTTTACTAGAGGGATGGAACACTGTCCTTTCCCCCAGAAATTGTGTTTTGACAGTGCAGACAGTCTAACACTTCAGCCCATAATCTCTCATAGGTGATCAAATGGACAGAAATCTGGTGACTGAGAAGCCAGTGAGTGAGTTTGTTTTACCCATCATCCTGCAAGGGACCACTCATTTCATAAAGAAATGTTTCATCTTTCCAGTGACCCTTCCCACTAGCATCTGGAAGCCTCTGCATTTGCGATTTTGTACTGATTCTTTAATTTTTCAACCGTTCTGTGCAGTGCATCTGGAAAGTATTCACAGTGCTCCACTTTTTCCCTATGTTACAGCCTTATTCCAAAGTAGAGAATTAATTTTTTACCTCAAATTTCTACACACTATACCCCTTAATGATAAAGTGAAAAAAGTTTGCTTGAAACTTTTACAAATTTATTAAAAATTAAAAATAAAACTTAAACATGTACATAGGTGTTCACAGCCTTTGCTCAATAATTTGTTGAAGCAGCTTTGGCAGCAATTACAGCCTCAAGTCTTTTTGAGTTTCTTTCCAGAACCTTTCAAACTCCATCAGGTTGGATGTGGAGCATCTGTGCACAGCCATTTTCAGATCTCAATCCGTTTTCACTTAAAACAGAGACTGGGCTATTCAAGGACATTCATAGTTGTCCCGAAGCCACTCCTTTGTTATCTTGACTGTGCACTTAGGGTCGTTGTTCTGTTGGAAGATGAACCTTCACCCCAGGTCCAGGATCATCAAGGATGTCTCTGTAAATTGCTGCATTCATTTTTCCCTCGACCCCGACTAGTCTCCCAGTTCCTGCTGCTGAAACAACTCCCCACATCATGATGCTGCGAATGTGTCTCATTGTCTGAGAGTCCTTAAGGCTTGTTTTGTGCTCTGACATGCACTGTCAGCTATGGGACCTTGTATAGAAAGGTATGTGCCTTTCCAAAACATGTCCAATCAACAAAATTTACCAAAGGTGGACTCCAATCAAGTTGTAGAACCTTCTGAAGGAAGATCAGTGGAAACAGGATTCACCTGAGCTCATTTTTGAGTGTCATGGCAAAGGCTGTGAATACTTCATGGATTATTTCAAAGGCTGTGAATGAGTCTTTGTTATTTTATAGAAATTAGCAAATGTTACAAGCAAACTTTTTTTTTGCGGTAAAAAATGAATTTAATCCATTTTGGAATAAGGCTGTAACATAGTTAAGCATGGAAAAAGTGGAGCGCTGTGAATACTTTCTGGATACACTGTATATGTTAATTAGTTGTTGTGACTTCTCAAAATTTCATCAGATCATTTCTGCAGCTATTTGTTTTAGCATAAATAATACTTTGAGATTAGAGAAATACTTTAGAGTAGATGAAGCTGAATTAACTCCAGGCTTTAGCCAACGTTGAAATCATGCCGAGCATCCAGATGGCAGACACCTAGGGGAGACACTATAGGTGCAGGACTGAAGGTTAAAGATAATTTCACCTCAATGAAAGTGACTATTTGTCGTTGTGAAACTCAGCACAGCACACTTCCATGCTTTCTCTGCATTTGGCCCATACACACCATCCAGCAGGGTGCAGCCATACATCCAGCACCTGGGGAGCAGTGATGGGGACAATACCTTACTTAAGGGTACCTCAGGGGAACCTACTGGTCCAGGAAATAAACCCACAACATTCACATTATGAATATGGTTATAAGCCCCTAACCGCCACTAGCACTTAAATTAGTATTCTGCCCCAGCTACAAAATGAAACCAGTTCGCTTCAGTGGGGCCGAATGCCTGTCTAGCAGATGTTCCCTCTGATAACCTGCCCAGTCAGTGAAGAAGAATGTGAGTTCAGTCCACGGAACAGCCAGTACAGAGCTTTCAAATGTCTTAATTAGACAGTTTGCTCAGTTTTTATAATTACTGATGTTTCTTTCTTCATGCATCCTTTTATTTAAACTATGTAAAAATGGTCTAAGGGAGCATAACCCACTAATAGAGCAACAAGTTCATGGACACATATGACAGATTGCTGAAAAAGTTTATTCTGCATTATGAGAACTGTTACTCAGGCTCGTGTGGGGATGTCATGAAGCCATTAGGCAGCAGTAAACATTCACTGGGTGCACCTTAATCTGTTAATTATTATTTTTATTTTACATTGCAAGCAGTGATGTGATGTAACAATGCCTAGATCTGCTGTGACATTAGCAGTTATTTTTTTTTATCTTCTTTTGAAAAAAAGTATACATTTGCTTGATGTTACACATAATATGCAACTATGATAATAAGAGCTAACTTTAGAGTAACCTAGACTTTGTTAACACATTGATTATCCCCTAGATACTGCAGGGTAGGTGAGCTAAAATACAAATATGAATTAATATTAATTTTCTGCTTTTTATTACTTAAAAATAAGTTTACAATTAAATGGTTAAGAGGGGGCAAACCTCCATTAGTCCTTGCAGAAGAGAAACTACACCATGCCTGAGATGTTAGAGCAAAAGAGCTTGTAGAGTCTTAGGCTTGGATGGAGTACAGAGAGTTAAGAGTATGTTACTTAGCAGATAATGATAATGTGCAAGCTCTGACAAAGAACAGTATCTTAGCCATTTATCATAGATAAAACATTCTAAGAACCAATGACGTGGAGGGGACCCAGACAGTACCAGGTCAAATCAGGCCAGGTTGTGCTATACAGAAACCTGGCAATGTGTTCAACCAGTTAGATCAGGCTAAGCATGTAGCAGTAAACCACATGCCAGATTGAGCTTGACCTTTGTTCTTCAAAATGGTTATATAACAACAAAACTCTTACTGTAAGTGGAAAAACCTATATAGTCAGACTGCATCCATATAAAAATATTTAGTCTCTTAAAGATATAATTATTCTATGCAGTGGTAAGTACCTAAAATGTTCTGAGGAAGGACAATTAGTGATCTGGCCATGGGAGCCCAAGGCTAACTGACTGTCTTGTTTGATCAAATGGAAAAATTAGTATAAACTGCTGAAAAAGTTCATGCTGACCATCAGGAGCCTGTGAAAAGATTATCTGTAGAAAGAGATGCCATCAGAACACATTGCTGTAAGAAGGCATGCCGGCAGAGGCAGTTTGACACTTTGGATAATGTTGAGCTGTGAAATGAAGCACATGCCTTCATGGTAATGATACTCCCAAACTGGAGTGGCTTCCATCAGCAGGATATTGCACCCTGCCACACTGAAAATATTTTCAGGAACTATAGAGATTTAAAGGAGATGACTAGGCCTCCTAATTCTCCACATCTCAATATGATCAAAGATCTATGGGCTGTGCTGGATAAAGTAGTCCAACTCATGGAAGGCCCACCTCACAACTTGTAGCAACTAAAGGGTCTGCTGCTGATATCTTGGTACCAAACACCAGACACACCTTTAGCAGTCTTCTGGATTCATAAATATTCTGCTGGGAAAATGGAGCATTGGCAGGTGGTTTGGCTCATGAACCTATTTATCCAGGTCAAAAAAAACAATTTTTTAGGTGTGAGCTTTTTTCCCTGTAATTAAACAAAATGTTATTAACTTACTTTACCTTCAGCTAAATTAACTACTGCACTTAATTTTTTAATTTTATCCATTTGTTTTTTATGCTTATGGTTTCAGGATTTTGTGCTCAATATTTCCTGCGCAATACAAGCCTAGCAGCTCACACTGGAAATGTTTAGCACCATACTGACACACCTGACAGTGGAACACATTTGATCTTTTAAAGAAATGCTGGCCCTAAACTAGAGTTCAAAATCAATGTTCTAAATTACAAATTGGATTAGACTCAGATTAAGCCTGATTCAGGACTAACCCTTAAATGGCTAAATTCAGGGAATTTCTGGATACTTGTGTACCTAAAGTACATGTCTGAATCCACCTTAATATAGAAGTGCACTTAGTTTGACTTCTAATTGTACTAAGAATGTCCCTGATTTTCATTTCATTCAGCTGAAGTTTTCCTCCCTCCTTTTGTCCTCACAGTAACCTCAGGCCTTCTGAAAAGGCTGCATGCTGCTCTGGGTGGTCTCAAGCTGCAGCTCCTGGAGCAGCCAGATGCCTCCTTAAATGGCAGGGCTGAGGGGTGGCACACACACACAAGAGAAGTTTGTGGGCACAAGCATTAGTTAATGGGCAGGAAGGAGAACAGGAAGAAAACTGTGCTTTTCTAAGATTGTATATCAATTTGCCTTTTACGTGGGGGGGTTGCATATATAGAAGTTAGATATAACTTCCCTTTTACCATAACCTTTACATTATATATATATATATATATATATATATACATATATATATATATATATATATATATATATATATATATACACACACACACAGAGTACTGGGCAAAAGTTTTAGGCAGGTGTGGAAAAAATGCTGTAAACAAAGAATACTTTCAAAAATGGAAGTGTTAATCAATTATTTTCATCAATCCATAAAATGCAGTGAATGAACAAAAGAGAAATCTAAATCAAATCAATCTTTGGTGTGACCACCCTTTGCCTTCAAAACAGCATCAATTCTTCTAAGTACACTTGCACACAGTTTTTGAAGGAACTCGGCTGGTCGGTTGTTACAAACATCTTGGAGAACTAACCACAGATCTACTGTGGATGTAGGCTTCTCCACGTATTATGTCTCTTCATGTAATCCCAGACACAGTCGATGATGTTGCAATCAGAGCTCTGTGGGGGCCATACGAATTAGTGCTGGTTTGAAGGCAAGTAGTAACATCAAATAATACAGTTTGATTTAGTCGCTAACAAATGCATTGCTAGATCACAACATAGATTGCAGTCTAGGTATGGTTTTTTTGTTGTTGCCAGGGTTAATCTAATCTATCTGTAACCCTGGATACATAACACTGATCTCTAGATAAATCAGTAACCCTAGTAAAAAGAAAACAGGTTGGTAGATTCCAAGTAGTCCGTAGTACAATCAGCAACCCCAGGAACAGTAGTCACTATTAATCAACTAGTAACCCTAGACACTAGAATACAGATTTCTAAACAGGAAACAAACCCTGGAATTTGTATTTATTAATAATCCCAGAGACAGGAAAAGTAATTCCTAGAAATAAGCTATCAGTACCTGTAGCAAGAGAGTTACTAATTGTTTGCCAAAAAAACAAAAAATTAAATGTTTTTAAAAAAACAAACAAAAAAAAACAAAACACGTAGTAAACTTGGCAATAGTTCTGTAGTTTGCAGGTAATCAGTAACCAAGGCAACTAGCAATGATATTGGTATCCCAGTAATTTTAGCAACAAGCAGAAGTTGTAGAACTTGCTAAATGGCAAAAAACATCTGGAATAAGTCGGTTGATGCCATAGGGGGAATAAACAAATTGGAGTGTGGTGTCTGGGGGAAACTTGCTTAATGTGTGAGACTTTAGCTACACGTCTTCACAGAGCATCTAATTGAACACATGTTTCTACTGAGCCGGACTGGGGTGCCACAGTTTGGAAACAACTTCTTTTGTTCACTCCTCAACGAGCTCAATACTACTACTCAACATTTCCCCTCAAAGAGAGATGGTACCACAACAACAACCCCAAAGCAAAAAAAAAAAAAACCAAACCTTTCGCTTTCCTTCCTAGCTGCCTGCTCAGATCTTCCTCTCCCATAAAATCCCAGCAGATCCTTTCAGCCCATCAGCAGGAGTCCACTCTCAATGGCTTGCAGATGTATAGCAAGCGTGCAGAGATGTTATCAGCCCACTGTGTCTAGACTGGCTAATGCTACATACTGAGGAGATTGACTAAGCGGTGAAGTGTAAGGTAGAAAGTCAAGCCAAACATGGGTTTAACCCTCACGTAACAATCTAACATCCCCAGCGATTAACATAATATGTGTATGTATAATGTGATGTTAATTATTTTTTATACAAGAAATAAATTTTTGTAAGAATTATATGTCATTCAAGCAAATATATTGATGGAGTAGATTCTTAATCACTTAACTTGTCACGTGTGGAGTGCCTGCTCAGATCTGGCCGCCTTGCAAACGAAGTGTGAAAAATTAGAGGAGGACAACATACTCTCTTCTGAGCTGTGACACACCAGCTGCAGGTGGTCACCAATCTCCATCGTTCCCTTCAGGAGGAATGGCTGCGAAGGGTAAAGAGGGCCGGAGAAGCAGGCTTGGCACTGGACGTGAGAACACAACCAGAGTGAGTAGCAGCAACATAGTGGAAACACTTCGGCATCCGACGGCCGGGAGAGTCGACCAGGAGGGCCCCTGCGCGCGCGCGAGAGGGGCAACAGTCGACCCCAAACCCAGCACCACGAACCAGTCTGCTGCACCGAGGAGGAGGAAAGTTCGGGCACAGAGGAAAATCGAACATGAGGCTGCAGTAACCCTTCAGGCACAGGTGAGGAAACACATAAACAGAAAGTACTACCTGAGGCTACGAGGGGCAGCAAAGACTGTTCAGCGTATAGAGCTAACCAGAGTATGAGGCAGAAATTAAAAGACTTTGAAGAAAAAAAAAGGGCTGTCGTTGTTCTACAAACTGCATTCGAGGATGAAGACCAGACGGGCTCACAAACTAACACCAGGCTGTACGGTTATACAAAAGGGCTTACAGGGCTCACTGTGTGAACCTGATACTCATACACATCAAACAGACTGTTGTTGCAACTCAGCTGAGGTATCATTCCACAGTGAAGCCAGAAAACAGAGAGAATTTTAGTACTCGCTGCAATGTTCTACAAGCCTGCTTCAGAGGTCAGAGGTCAGAAGGGCTTTGTGATCTGCCATCAGGCACAGCTTCCTGATTCAGGCTGCGTTCAGAAGACACGGGGAGGTAGTAAGTACCAGGCCATAAGGTCAGCCATCTTCATTCAAAGTTCAATATGGGTCCACCATCAGGGCAAAGTGAACATGAAAGATTCCAGGTGTTGAAAGTCAACGATACGCATCCAGGCAGCTTTTAGAGGTTATTTAGTGCGAAAAAATATTAATGCTATGAACAAAGCTGCTGTCATCATTCAGGCTGCTGGGAGAGTGCACCAGCGGGGATCATGTTCAAATGGGCAACGGGTGGTCGCTCAGAGGGAGGAGTTCGAAGGTGGGGCCGGGACTAACAAGGACAGGGTGTCAGAAGAGTGAAAGCATGCTGCGATGTGCTTGCAGAAGTCAGTCAGAGAGGGCGATTGAGGGATCGAGACTGGTGTGGGCGCAGAGAAATTAGAGGACAATCAGTCCCACCTCGGTGAACAGATCGGCTGCAGAAATGTTCGGTTTGCAGAACAGGTGGAGTTGCTGACAGGACTCTACCAGCAGCTGACCGGAGCCCCCCGTACTTACGGAGTGAATGCTGCGGTCTCGAGGAAGGGCGGGGAGGCAGGAGAAGAGGAGACTTTGGCTCAAGACAAAGAGAGAAGGAGCAGCCAATTCAGAGAGGTTAGAGGTCTCTAGATTAGAATTACTGCGCTGTGATGGTTTCCCAAAGAGAGGACTGAAGAGAACACAGGAACAGAAACCAGATAGTAGGCCAGATTAACAAGGAAGTTGAGACTCAACCACTTGAAGGAGAAACTGGAGGCTAAAATAGCCACAGTGGAGGAGCAGTTGCATCCAGTGCAGGACAGGCTGGAGACAGGTGCAGGACCACAACATGCGCTGCAGGCCCCGACCTGAAGAGAGGCCCGTTATGAGGCCAGCAAGCTCACCGACTAGAAAACCAGGTCAGAGGTATGGAAGTGAAATTGGCCCTCGCCGAATCACCGACTCGCTTCTCCGACACCGGTGCCTGCTGGAACAGAGGGCAAAGCCAAGCAAACATCCGGAGAACAGTCAGCGAATGGGTAACAAATGCAGGGCGGGAGCAGCTGCCTTCAGACCCCTAGCATCGGCTGCCCCCGTGTCAACAAACCCAAAACAAGGTGACTTATGGAGGAGCCAAGTAGAACTCCTCATAGTGGAACCAGAAAGCGGGACTCTGCGTCGGGCCCCAACAGGAAGTCATGACCAGACAGGAAAAGGGCAAAAGACATAGCGAGAATCCCAGTTCAGGAAGCGGACAGGAACCCGGCACCATAGATTGGGAGGAGCGTTAGCAGATCGGCTGACAGGGGTTGTAGCAGAGTTTAGACTCATTGAAAAGACTTCCTCTGTGAACTCTAATAGCGTCTGTTTAGCTCCTTTCAGGTTCAGTTGAGTCCAGGCGTTCAGCGAGTCGAGCGAAGCCTCCAGCGACTTCAGAGCGAGTTCAGGCACCGGTCAAAAAGGTGGGCGGAGCTAACTGGGATTCCCTCCACCTACAGCTGCCTGACAAGACTGGTGGGAGGGTCCTTTGCTGTTTTGTTGTGGACCTGACCGTGTCCCCCCACAAGGGACCCCCAGAGGCTCGGCCAAGTTTTGGCGCTTCGGGAACACCACGTGTGGGGTGTTTCGAGGAACCTTGCAGCTAGAAGGCGCTCTGCTCTGATGAGCACACGAGGAGCTAAGCGAGCTTTTAGATTGTGCATCATTGAAGACTGACTATTTAAGCCCCGTGTGTCAGAGCAGAACGCGACTCGTGGTTGGTAAGCCTGAAATGTAAAGGGTGGTTCTGGTTTTGGGTTTTGGATATCTTGGTTTGAGCTGCCCAGTTCTCCTGTTCTCCAGGTTCTGCTTTGAACTGCAGCCTTGTGTCTTGTATTTGTGAACTGTGGACAATAAAACAGTGCTCCGAACTCCTGGCTCCACTCTGGCGTCCTTCTGGTACCCCGCCACCGTTACATAACTGAAGTAGAGGAGATTTTATTATAATTTTATTATGATTTGAATCTTATTTGTCTTATAGTTATTAGATGTAGGTATTGCAGTGCTACTTTATTGGAAAAGAAAAACTATACAAGACAAGTTCCGAACAATGATGAGCTCAAATTAAATTGAAAGCATTTAAGGGCGAAAAATCAAATGTTTTTAATTATAGAAAAACTACAGTAAAATCTCTTTCACATCTGGAGTTGTAGTTAATGGTCAAGTTTGATTCTCTTAAATGCTGGAATCTATAAATGTAGTAACTGCTGTTAATGTGTGAATACAAGCATAGAATATTGTTCAAATGTGTAGCCATCCAAAAACCATTCCCTTCCATCTCATGTATATTTTATTAAGCTGGTATATTAAAAGTTTTCTTTTAAATTTTAATGAATTCATTTGCTTGAACCCCCAAAAAAAAAAAAAAAAAAAAAAAAATTCCACCTTGTGGATATTTGCTACAATTCTGAAAGGATGTTTTTTATGAGCTCGTGGACGTATTAGTTCAGCTGGGGTAAACCTGGAAGGACAGCATGACAATCGTACAAAATGCCTCCAAGTAAGACAGCTGGTTTTTAATGGGGTCCACAGGCTTCAGAACAATGGAAATGGAGAAACCCTGATGCTTGATCAGCTTTGTGATCGCAGATGGCTTAAATATTCCTGCCGCAAAACATGTTGAACCCACCTGTTCCAGCGGATCTCATATTCTCGTTCAACTTCCTCCCGCGGAAATACTTACGCCTGGCAGAGTGGAGAAAAAGTTCATAGGTAAAATGAAGAAATTAAATAAACTGAAGAACATTCAGTTCCTAAAAAGCTTTATTAATGAAGGCATAATCCCATTCACTGACTTTTCTTTCCTCTCCCCATAAATACATTCTTTGTCTTATTTTTACTTTTTTAATTTTTTTTTTAATTTCCACCTTACTTGCCAGTTCCACACCAGCCTATAGTTTTGCAAGAACCTTAACAACCAACTGATGAATTCACTTGATGTTTCTCTATCACACATAACAGATAGTGGACATTTCTTTAGATGTTTTCAATACGATGTAACAGTGCAAATCAATAATTGAATTGATTTTGAGGGAAATTATCTTGTTGTAATTTATAAATATTATCCAAATAAATGTAAATATGTTTTACTAGTAGTATAATAAAATTATTATTTAAATTATTTATATTATAATATAGGATTTTTTGCCAAAATGAGGAAAGAAAAATTTTTATACATATATATATATATCCATCCATCCATTTTCTCCCACCGCTTATCCAGGTCGGTCGCGAGCAGCGGCTCCAGCGAGGATGCCCAGGCTTCCCTCTCTCCGGCCACTTCTTCCAGCTCCTCGGGGCGGATCCCAAGGCGTTCCCAGGCCAGCAGGGCATAGTCTCTCCAGCGTGTCTGGAGTCTTCCCAGCTCGTTGGGGCGTGCCGAACACCTCACCAGGGAGGCGTCCAGGGGCATCTAATCCAGATGCCCGAGCCACCTCATCTGACTCCTCTCGTGCGGAGGAACGCGGCTCTACTGAGCCCCTCACGGTTAGCTGAGCTTCTCACTATCTCTAGGAGAATCGAGGAGACACCCTGCGGGAGAAACTCATTTAAACCAGCTGTATTGGCGATCGTTCTTGGGTCACTACCCACAGCTCGTGACCATAGGTGAGGTGAGGCGTAGATCGACAGTAAATTGAGAGCTTGCCTTCTGGCTCAACTCCCTTCTTCATGACCGGACGATCACGAGCCACTTACTGCGCAGAAGCTGCCCCGATCCGCCTGTCGATCTCCAGCTCCATTTACCCTCACTCGTGAACAAGATCCCAAGATACTTAAACTCCTCCACTTGGGCAGGTCTCCTCCCAATCCTGAAGGGCATTCCACCCTTTTCCGACTGAGGACCATGGCCTCAGATTTAGAATGCTGATTCATCCCAGCAAAGCTTCACACTCGGCTGCGAACACGATCAGAGAGTGCTGAAGATCCGCTGACCTGATGAGCCAACAGGACAACGTCATCTGCAGCCAGACCAATCCTGGCCCACAAGCGGACCCCTCAACGCCCTGGCTGCGCTAGAAATCTGTCCATAAAAGTTATGAACAGGATCGGTGACAAGAGCAGCCGCGAGTCCCAGCCCTCACGGGAACAGGTCCGACTGCTTGCCCGGTATCACGGACCAAGCTCTGACACGGTTGGCCACAGGGACCGGACAGCCCTGGCACAGAAATCGATGCCCCAACCCACTCCCGGGTACCCCCACGAGGCCCAGTTGCGATTCGAATGTACTATCGTCACAAGCACATGTGTAAACTGGTTGAGCAAACTCCCATGCACCCTCCCGAGACCCTGCTAAGGGTGTAGAGAGCTGGTCCACTGTTCCATGACCTGAATGAAAGCTCCTTCTGCTCCCTCCTGGATCTGAGAGTTGGAAGCTATCCGACGGACCCTCCTTTCCAGGACCCTGAATGTTTCCCGGGAGGCTGAGAGAGGTGTGATCCCTCGATAATTGGAACACGCCCTCCGGTCCCCTTTCTGGCAAGAGAGGGACCACCCACCCGGACTAGCAATCCAGAGGCACCGTCCCGATGTCCATGCGATATTTGCAGAGCGTGTCAGCCATGACAGTCTCCCCAACATCCAGAGCCTGAACTCTGGGCGGTCTCATCCACTCCCGGAGCCCTGCCACCAAGACTTTTGACCACCTTGGCAACCTCGACCCCCAGAGTGGAAGAGTCCTCGTGTCCCAGGCTCTGCTTCTTCCTCCTCCGGAAATGTTGGTGGAGTCAAGGAGGTCTTCAGTACTCCCCACCGACCCTAGCACGTCCGAGGTTCGAGGTCAGCAGCGCACCATCCCCACTATACACTGCGTTGACCATGCACTGCTTTCCACTCCTGAGACGCCGGATGGTGGACCAGAATTTCCTCAAAGCCGTCTGAAGTCCTTCTCCATGGCCTCTCCAAACTCCTCCATGCCGAGAGGTTTTGCCTCAGCAGCCACCAGAGCACGTTCGGCTTGGCCTGTGGGTACCTATCAGCTGCCTCCCGGGCCCCGCACAGTCAAGGCCGGTAGGATTCCTTCTTTCAGCGATGGCATCTCGCTGGTGTCTGCGGGTTCTAGAGGTTGCCACGCGACGAGCACCGACCCTCCCGACCCGCGACTCCGGTCAGCGCGCCCGGCAATGGAGGTGCGGAACAAAGGTCATTCAGACTCAATGTCCCCCACCTCCCCCGGGACGTGGTTAAAGCTTTGACGGAGGTGGGAGTTGAAGCTTGTCCTGACAGGGGACTCTGCCAAACGTTCCCAGCAGACCCTCACGATGCGTTTGGGCCTACCAGGTCTGGCCCGGCATCCTCCCCCACCGCGAGAAGCCAACTCACCACCAGGTGATGGTGATTGGCCAGCTCCGCCTCTCTTTACCGAGTGTCCAGAACATGGGGCGCCGTCGACCAACCGCGACCCGCAAAGTGGAAATCATTGAACTGCGGCCTAAGGTGATCTGGTACCAGGTGCACATGGACATCCTTATGCCTGAACATGTTCGTTATGAACGATCGTGGCGGCGCAAAGGTCAATAACCAAACCGCTCTGGTTCGAATCGGAGGCCGTTCCTCACAATTCGCCCTTCGAGTGTCACTGTCATTACCGCGTGAGCATTGAAGTCCCCGGCAGAACGATGAGTCACCAGGAGGCTCTCAACGCCCCCTCAGAGACTGAAAGGGTGGGTAGTCAGAATGCTGTTTGGCGCATAGCGCGAACAACACTAAGGACCGTCCCCCCCGACCCGAGAAGGCGGAGGGCGCCACCACTCTCATCTCTGAGGGGTAAGCAATGTCTTTGGCGTAATGCGTGGGGCAATAAGTATGCCACCTGCTGGCGCCTCTCTCACATTAACTTGCTCCAGAGTGGAAAAGAGTCGGCCCTCTCAAGAGACTGGTTCCAGGAGGCCAAGCAATGGGTGGTGAGTCAACTATATCAGCTGGAACTGCTCAACCTCGCGCACTAACTCCAGGCTCCTTCCACCAGAGAGGTGACATTCCGTCCCTAGAGCCAGCTGCAGCCTGAGGATCGGACATCAAGGCCCCGTTTTCGGCCACCGCCCAGCTCTATGCACCCGACCTCATGGCCTCCCACAGGTGGTGAGCCCATGGAAGAGGACCCACGTTGCCTCTTAGACTAGCCCGGCCGGGCCATGGTGAAGCCCGACGCCACAGGCGCTATCAGCCAGAGCTATATCCAGGCCTGGCTCCAGAGGAGGCCCGGTGACCCACGTCGAGAGAGGGCGTCTTCCAAGGTTTTTATGCATCATCAGGGTCCTCCTGAACCGCTCTTTGTCTCTTCCCTCACCTAGGACCTGTTTGCCTTGGGTGCGCTACCAGGGAACATAAAGCGGACAACATAGCCCCAGGATCATTGGGACTGCATAAGCCCCCTCCACCACGATAAGGTGAGCGGTTCAGAGAGAGGGCATATATATATATATATATATATATATATATATATATATTATATATATATATATATATATATATATGCAGACTAATATATTTTGGCTTTCTTTCTTTCTCTGACTTCTTTTTTTATTGTTATAAAATATTTATAATTATTTCCAACATATTTCCATTGAAATAATTTGCTTGCCATAACATTGAGTTGTTAATGCATTCCCTGAGGAAAAGCTTCATCACTCTTTGCTCTATGGGAAAATCCGTCATCATTCTGAACAATGACTACATCATTAGCAAAGCAATTTTCTATCACTAAAAAAAAAGAACATAATATAATATTAATTCAGTCACCACGCCCTTTGATTGCTTCTCTTTAGCCCCTTGATGCTTTGATGTTTCCTTGGTGTACGCATATTGTTTTTATAACATTCCCATTTTGTTTAAAATTGAAACTACAGTTTAGAAAAAGTTGACTTGGGCCATCTTTTGTCATACTCAGTTTTGGATTTCCTACTTGAATAAGTTTTATAATTCATTCTGTTGTTTATGTTCACGGTACTCTTTTTGGGGGCAGCTTTGCCTTTCAATTAGACATCAGCTAGTCAAGGTTTGTAAGCAGTCCCTTTACACTGGAGATTAATGTACATTTTTAGATTTGTGCTATTGAACTCTGTATTACAAAAAATTAAAAAACAATTATGTGATTTAATATGATGGGTTTGAAGTATGTTACAGTTGTTTTTTTTAACTAACAAAAACGTTTTGTGTCAGATCTGTGATTTGTTTATTTACTAGTAAGGAACCTTCTAACTGTAATGCTTCCATAATTTTTATTACAGAGCTATAAGTATTTGACTCTCGTCTTTCTAATAGAGCAACATTTGCTTCTTTGTCCACATTGAGCTGTTGTAGCATCCTGACCATTAAATCTCACAGCAGCCTGTTAAAAATACCTGTGTAAACCACATTACAGACCTTTCCTGGCCACCTTTCATTATCTCACACACAATGGATGTTGGGCAGGACAAAATATCTGGAATGTAAATGTGGATAAATGCAGACAGTATATATATTAAATGACTGAAGCATGTCATGTCAGTAAAAACTTCTCAATGAATCCATAAGCACCAGGACCAGTTCCCATGGTACAAAAAATACAAATCCAGGCTTCTGCAATGATCATGTTAGGCATTCTCCCTAGGAAAACAGTGAAACCTCCCAAAAAGAACCTCTGTCCAAAATGTTTAATCAGTATGTCAAAAGGAGTCATGTTTTTAGGCTAAAGATATCTACAATAACCTAAAAATAAAGTATGATAAGAGAGAATTTATGATAACAGAGAATTTACCCAGCAATGCCATGGGAAAAAAAACAGCTTTACTTTGACTCTACCTGCATTCCTTTTTAGGCAACAAGCTGCTTAGTCAGAAAAGAAATGGATGGGAGGGCCAAGACACATTCAGCCTGTCACAGATCACTTAGACTGAACTCAATACAGAATCCATCTAATTACTGCAAGAACTCTGAGTCTCTCAGAAACAGAGGGAAAGGGGGGGTTAGAGACGTTTTGGGGTTTGGGAAGAAAGAAAAAGGGGGTGGAAAAAAGTGACATGCTGAGAGAAGGAATGAGAGAGAGATGGAGATGGTTTGGTGAAAGCTGATGTGTGTGGCATCTTTATAGGCCACAAAGCATGAGGGAGCTGAGAATGGGGTCGTATCTGCAAGGGGCTGCCTGGGTCTCCAAGCTACACAATGCCTCTCTTCTGGAATGCCCACAGAGGAAGTGAGAGGGAGACAGAGAAGGAAGAGCAGGAAGACAGGCCCGGGCAGCCACTCTAGAGGCAGAAACCTCACCCTAGGCCTCATCTAATCCATCTGTACACTTTATACACTGGTGGCTTAATAAGAACCTTATATAACACATCCTAATGTATGCCAATTCCTTCAGATTGTATGCTCCCAAAAAATGCTTAAAAATCATTCGTTTTTTCAAAAATACTCTCCATTCATTTAAAATAAATATGTTTGTAAATGATACTTGTATGTGTTAAGACTACAAGGTTTACCAGTTAATTTACACACGTATTAATTAAAAGGAGTGGTACATGCAAGCCGAGAACTGTTAAGGAACATTTACTGATAAGAATGGCAATAGAGAGGTGCAGCAACTATCCAAGCCCTGGTAACTGTGTAAAGTGCTCCTCCTCTAAAAATGGACAGTGATAAGGAATTAAGGGAGATGCCAAAAAGCTTTAAAACATGCAAAAGAGTAAGTTTTATTTGTTTATTCATTGTTTGTGTGGCCCTTTCACCAGGCAGGCATCATAAGTTATGGAGAATGCAGGCAGTGCCCTCTAGTGATGGCACCTACCTGGCTGGGACCCAATGGATATCCTTTGCAAGCCATCACGAGTGAGCCTCATGCACCTAATCCTGGGTTGACTTCCCACTCAACAATCAGCAGAGACTGTAAACTACTGTAAAACTACTATTGTAAACCTCTGTAGTTGGGCTGGGGTGATAAGTGCCAAGCATGGGTTCAGGTTTTCACTGCTGCTGTGTCTCGCCAGAGAATGAAGATGAGCCCCAGTCACTGAAGTAACTAAAAACTGCACCCACTTCATGGGTGCCTGAGCTTGTGTAGCACATCAGCACAGGAGTCCAGTATGCCTCAGCCCTATCCCATGCACCGACACTGATCTGTGTGTGTACTTTTGAGTGTGTTTTTGGCTTCCCAGCCAGTGTGGGTGATAGTGGTCTAGTGGCAAGATAACTACCTATAGACCAAGAGTTTGCAGGTTTAATTATTCAAAAAAGAAGGCATTATCCAACATGAGCTGACTGGAAGAAGTCAATATGACTGAAAAAATAAAATACATTCTATTAAAAAAAAAAATCCTATAATGATATCTATGAAGCTGGCTCATTAGTTCAGTGTCTATTGTGGTTGTCAAATGTTATTACAAAGTTAGACACAGATGTTGTCAGACTTTTACCCACAGGAGTTAGAAGAAAGGATGCCAAAACTATATAACCTCAAAGTGAAGCCTGAGTAACCTACACAAGCTCTATCATGGTCCCTCACAGCACAACGCTGAGCACATGAGTGTTCATTGGGAATACAGTGGATGTGAAATAGTAAAGGAGAGCATGAAACACTTCCGTATGAAGAAGGAAGACCTGAACTGAAAGAAAAATGAATAAAATTCCAAAGAACAGCTGAGTAATTTGCACAGGACAGTCACAGCTTGATAATGTTTTTCACAGTGCACCTTGTATAACTTTAGCAGATGTTATTGACAATGTCCAGCTTTTCAGAGGAAAGAATTCAGTGAGGACAAGAGACACACCAATGAAAACACATCGTATATCTTTCCATAAAAAAGTTACCAACATTTTCGTTTAACAAAAATATAATTTAAAGTCACTATCTTCCTGAAAACATAAGCACAGATACTCCCCTTTTAAAGGGGAGGTCAATGCAAATCAACAGTGATGGGTAATTAAACTGGGGTTCATCTTATGATGAAACACTTCTTTCCTGATTAGAGTGGTCTCTTCTAGAATGGCAATGTCCACAGGGGTTACTAAAAAGTATGAAAATCACCTTTGCAGTCTCCAGATCTCATCTCAGTTGAACATTTTGAGAGATTTTAGATCAACAATGCATTTCTGGATTAGGTTTGAGGATCAGAAAAGCCTTCCTTTGGAAACCCATACTATTTTACTCACTGTAAATGACTAGATATAGATTATTTTGGACTGCTGTTGCCCCATAAACAATAGTAATAACCAACATGTCATGAAAAAGAAGAAACTGTCCAAGTTGAATCACAAAGCCTTTGATTCCTTCTCAAATGTGTTTATAAAATATTTTAAGGCTAGATCAGCCTTCTTACAGGCTGCAGACAGATGGTCTAGTTATAAAATCTGATTGGACATGCTTTCCCTCTCTCTATACATAGGGCTAAAATATAAATTAAAACTTTTATGGTTTAATACAAAAACAAGGGAAAATATTAATACCTTTCTAAAAAATACTGGAAAAAAGGCAAATAAAATGAATTCATGAATTCTTATCTATTGATCTGAAATTCCTAGTGGTCACAGTCACAGATATCCCCAAAAAAACAAGTAGTGGCATAAGTAGAACTCCCACATTGGTATCTGTTGTGACCACCTTTTCCCTGAAGCACACTTATACATTTGCATGTGGGAATAAACAGTATCTCACAACAGAGAATACACCCCACTCATTTTTGTAAATATTCTATAATATCTTTTCATCCCTTACCATACTTATAAGCTGCTACAATCTTCTTTCTGAAGGTCGCACCAAGGTCTTTTGATCTCACCATGGCGTTCACTTTCACCTCAACAGTCAGGAGCCCACCAAACTAAATGTTTGAGGTTGAAATCAGGCAAACCTCTTTCAAAATGCTGAGTAATGATGTTCTAATTATGTGCACCTGATGTGCTACACCTGTGTGTGATTTAAGCCAATTTAATTGGGAATAAAGGTGGTGTCCTAATTTATTCCTGACCAGAAATTGCATTTTTGTAGAATTACATTTTACAGAAAATTTTGAAAAGTCTTTTCTTCAGTTTTAATTGTTTAGTTATATTACTTGAACCTCCCAGTATTGTTAAAATTGAGATTAAATATCCATATGTCCAAGAATGTTTCAAAAACACACAGGCTTTCTAATTTTTTTCACAAGTGTATCTATCTATCTATAAATACATAAAAATGATCGAGCACCTGTAAGACAAACTGGAAAAAATTCCAGGGGACTCACATATGTGAGATACCACACAAACCTTGCGGAGATCTTGTGGAGTCCTTGCTCTAAAGGCAGCATGAGATCAAGTCCACGCAATAAAACGCAGGTGCTTCTCATGCTTTGACTGACTGGTGTAGAGACTGGCTTCTGATGAGTTAAATTAAAATTCAATTTTGCATCAAACAAGTTAACAGCAGGAAAACTAAAAGCAAACCTTAAGCACTTCTTATTATAATGCCTTATTTCCTTGAAAAAGGGATTGCTTAGCACTTCCTTCACAACAAGTGTAGCTAAATGGTAATGACAAAATGGAAAAAAAAAGATGTATTTTTCTCACAAATACATAAAAAGATGTAAAAGCAATATGTGAATTACATAATGGGTATTGAGGGATCCCACTTCTTAGCCTTTTTTATCAACCATGCAGCGCTGGATGTGTATCAATACTGGAGTGTATGTAGTATGATTAAGTATTATGATTTAAAAGTAGAAATTGAATCAAAATTTCACACTTAAGTGCAGAAGGGAGTAAATTTTATCAGTTGCCTGATCACTTTACTATTGAGCTCCTAATGAGAAGCTTTTTCCATACTGCATGTTGCTATTTTAGGTGTTTTAGTATCAAAACCATTCATGGTTTGCTTAGATTCATAGATTCATATTGGTCCCCTTGAAAGCAATTCTTTCTTTGTGTGTTTGTGTGGGAAACTCTGAGAAGATGGTCAACCTATGTCAGCATCAGAGCTCTAACAGAGAAATAGAGGCGTCAATAAAGCCTTATTGTTGCTAAATGTCACATTGGTGTCTGTGGCTAAATCTCTTGTAGCTGAGCTCAGACTTTCGTAGATTCCTGATTCTGTGACTCTATGCAGACACACGTGTACAGAAGTCTCTTTTGTCCCACTGAGGTCATTTTGGAACAGTGTTCATGTTTGTTGCATGCATAGACAAAAACCTACTATGTACCAAAGAACAAAAGGGGGAACTTTTTCTCGCTAGGCATTGTAATTATCAGCCAAGGAGTCCACATAAGTACAGTAGCAATAAAATCAACAGATCCCCAACCACACTTTTCCATTCACTCATTTAATGGAATGCTCCAGCTATAACCCACACAAGTCACACTGTCTGACTGCAATGTGAGGAGAATCTCAGGGGTACAGCTCCTGTAAATATTCCATTCCAAACTCACAAAAATGGTATTCAATATAGTTATCAACTAAAAGATTTCCTTGTTTAAAGAGCAGGTGCTACAGAATTACAGCCATTCACAAGAATTTGAAGACTTCAAATCAAATTACCAACAATCTTCAAAAATATGAAAGGAAGATGTTGAAGATGGAGCAAGAGGAGGAAGATCAAAGAGAAAGTTTGTGGATATGGTGAGAGAGGACATGCAAATGATCGGTTTGAAGGAGGAAGATACAGAGTACAGGAAGAAATGGAGACAGTTGATCAGCTGTGACGACCCCTAACGGGAGCAGCTGAAATAAGCAGAAGTTAAACTTAGCAAACAAGCAGCAATTGTGCCTTACATTTACATTTGCAGCATTTAGCAGACTCCTCTTATCCAGACCGACTTCCATCCAGTATCTGCCGCTTGTCCCAAACGGGGTCGCGGGGGGGTGCTGGTGTCCAAGCCAGCGCACACAGGGCGAGGACGGGGGACGCACCCTGGACAGGTCGCCAGCCCATCGCAGGGACCAGACCGACTTTCATGTCCTAATTACAGGGACAGTCCCCTAGAGCAATTCAGGGTTAAGAGTCTTGCTCAGGGACCCAGTGGGACCCTATTGCATTACAATGGGCAGAAGTCTCTTCTCACTACAGGACATGTACTTATTATCACTTAGAAAATCAACAAACCATGTGATCCAGGGCACCTTGTGCATGTGATTCGCAATGTCATCAGTAATTTACAGTGACTGGAAAATGTACTGTTTAAATATTATACTCACATATTAACATAGCATAACTATTAATTCAGCACCCACAAAGATAAGGTAAAGGTAAAAAGATAAAAGAGAGAAAGATTCCTCTGCATGCATAATGTATTTTTTCAGACAGTTTTCAAATTTCATGTTGATTAGTTCATTGATGTAGTTAACAGTGTCTGCCTAACTAGGTACTAAATGTAAATTTGACATTGAATAAGATATGTTTTAATCCTGCTAGCTTCAAAGTAACTCTGTCTGTGCTATATCAGTAGTGTGTCTTCATACTAGGCCTCTGCCTATAACAGCACTAAGTGATGGTAAAAATTGGTTTAAACCCTGTTGGAAAAACCTGCTGTTCATTTATTGATTTATTACAGGCAAATTGTAGAAAGCCATAAACAAAACGAATCTTAAAAGTTTAAAGCTTTAATGCAAATATTTTCTTTGGGATTACCTGAATAAGAGGATTCGGGTACTGGTACAGGTTTTTCCCCTAGCAGCAGCTTCCCAAATATTTTCAACAATAACTTTAGAACTTAAATCATTTTAAAATGGCTTAAAATGAATTGCTATTTGTTTAAAAAGACGGCAAAACAATTTCCTACAGCAGAATGTGCATGTTGGCCCTACTATCAAAATCCCACAATATTTTTTTTTTTTAAACTGCAGTTTTAAAAATTCCATGCCACAAAAATTTCAGTACATTGAACCAAAAACACAACCAAAACCAAACACACAAAGACTTTTTAAATTAATATTATTTTCCCACAAATGTTTCAACACAGAAAAGTAACCACCAATCCTGCACCTAAAGATAGACCTTCCTGGTAGTATTCATTTCTGCAGAAGTCGATTTGGCTTGATCAGATGTATGATTGAAAGGGAAGGGGCAGAGTGCAGCATGTTATATACAGATTGGAACTAAATTATGCTGGAAAGCAGGCCTCCAGCAGGAAGGCTGGTAAATACTGCTCTGCACCCAAAAGGAGAAGAGGAATGCATGACTGATAGCTAGAAATCACTTGGTGTCGAAACAAACACATGGTGACAACAGGATTTTGATCTGGAACCATGATCATAGGCATTCATCAAAATAAAACATGATAATGTCCAAAAAAAACAAAAAAAACAAACCATGTTGCAACTGGACAAAGATCCCAGAACAACCAGACAAGACCATAAGAATCACTCAACAAATAAACAAAAGGCAAGTTAAAGGCAATATATGTAAATATTTTCTGAACATTAGAGATCACTGATTGGTAATCAAAGTGTTAAATTTTTAACTACAGGCCTAGTATGTGTCAAGTTTAACAATTGCCCCATCATGTGGCCAAACTGAATCCCTGCAGTTCTGTATACAAATGATCCCAGTCCTGTTTTGAAACTAAATAAAGCCAAGTATAGGTAAAAGGCTAAGATATTACAACTGAAGAGAATGTCTTGCTTACAGCAATCTTCACTTTATGCAAAAGAAACACTGGACAGTGGCATCTTGAGATAAGAAAGTATTTCTACACAGAAAATTCTGCCTCAAGGCAACCAATCATAAAAGTAGAATTTCTGAGCAGATTATTTGCAAAATATATAAAGAAACTAAGCAGATTTAATGAAACATTCTTTTTAATGCATCAAAGTAAAAATATTAGTAGAAGGAGTAGGATATAGTCCTCTGATAGTCATATGAGAAACCAATGTGACATTCTAAAGTACTCCTTGACCAACCTCAGTGAAGTGAACTAAAACAGTGGGCAGAATAAAGGAAAGCAGGGAAAACAGAACTGACAGCCCTCTGGTATTAAGCCTTTGAGCTCCTTTTGGGTTGCTTACAGAAATCCTACTAGCAGCTCTATAATTCCCTCTGGGGGGAGAAAAAAAAAAAAAAAAAAACAGTTTCAGTTCTTAAATACTGATGCAAATGCGGTCAGACAGCTGTTAATTACTCCATTGCACCACCAGTGATGAACAGTCACGCAGACTCTGTGGAACCAGATTAGCCCACCAGATTAGGGCATCAGATTAGAGTTAATTTAACATAAAAACCACAGAAGTGATCCACACTCCAGGTGCCCCTTTTCTGACACTGGTGCTGGGGCAGGGGTGGCCTAGTGGTTCGGGAGTTGGCCACAGGATCGGAAGATTGTGGGTTCAAACCCCTTACCAGTAGGTTGCCCTGAGGTACCCTTGAGCAAGGTACCATCCCCGTCACTGCTCCCCAGGTGCTTTCATAGCTGCCCCCTGCTGGACGGTGTTTCTATGGGTTAAATGCAGAGGTCCAATTTCGTTGTGGTTCACTGTGTGCTGTGCTGTGACCTCGCTATGACAAGAATAGTCACTTTCACAACCTTTCCAGCAACAGTTTTTCACAACAGTCCAACTGGTCCAGTGGTCACAACAATACCAATCCATAACAATATCTGGGTGTGAGGGTGCTTCCTCACTGGGAAATCATGCAGCAAGCCCCTTGGAAGGAATAGCAGCAGTGAGAATCTTGATCTATCAATCCAAGCAGAAAATAAGGTAGCTGTAACATTAATTTATGTTTCACTTCCAGTAAAAATGGAAGCAGAGGAGACAAGGCAGCTGTGTGTAAAATGGTCTTATTGGAAAAAAAATGGCCTTAAAGATTCCTGACCTTTTCAGCACACAGCAGAAATTGAGTAAAGCCAAAATGATTAATAAAATGAGATTGAGATGTGCTTTCAGTGGGCATAATGTAGTCAACAACCCCTTAATGAGATGCCTGCTGAAAGAGCAGTATCTGGTGACAAGAAGTTTCTTATAGTGTATATACAGGGCTACATTCTTCTGCAAGAAAATCTAGAAAAAAAAGCCATCAGGAAGTTATCTGTTAAACGAGGTCATGCTGCTCCAAAGATGCTGGAGGAATTCAATCAAGCATCGGTCTGAGCATCGAGGTAGCAACCATATAGACCCTTTGGCCACACAGAAGGCTTAGAGATGGGTAGTAGTGTAATGTAAACCATTTTTTTTTGTTTTTTCTTGAAGGCCAAATTTGGCCATGAAGTATGCTATGAAACCTGGAGTCTAATAAGAGACAGCTGCCCATTGCTAATGTGATAGTCTATACCAGAGGACGTCAGACAGTCAACAGGGTTTGCATGGGAACCTGAACTAGTGAAGTAGGACTGAGCAATCTAGGCTAGTGAGTCACTCAGTCTCACATCTCACATCTTCTAATCTGCGTAACATGTCACATGTAACCACACAAACAGGACCAGTGTTCCCCTCCTGGGAATCAAACACAGGATATTCTTGCTGTGAGGCAAAAGCCCTACCTACTGCGTGATCATGGTGCCATAGAAATACTGAGCAAAAGTACTGACAGCTTTGCTTTGAATCTTCCAGAGCACAGAAAAGTGACACGTGTGTGCCTGCAGCATGTTCTTTTGATAAAGCACAAATTATGAACTTTCATGCAGCTCATTTCACAGCATCTCTGCAGCAGGCTGCAAAAGCCAAATAGCACAGCTCATTAACCAAACCAGCTAACAACATCATCAGTGTACAAATCTCTGCTCAAGCTAATGGACTGCTTGTAACTTAGGACAAAATGCTTTCCCTTCCTGTTATTAATTTATTGCATGGAATCAAACTAAGATTGGGTTCTAAGACTGTATTATGAGGCAACATGTGAACATATAATCAGCACATCAATGTATACATTTTATACAGTGTGTTTTTTGTGGTATGCGGTGTTTCTTTTAACAGGTTTTTATTTAGATGGAGCAAAGCAATAAAGCATTCATTCTTTCTGAACTGCATTCAAAACAGTCAGTTAAAAAACTCTTACCAGTCTGTGTGCACATCATCGATGACTAACAGCACTTTGGGTTTGCGGACCGTAAGTTTGGTTGGAGCAGCAGGAGTGGCTGTTGCTGCTGCTGCTGCTGCTGCTGCTGCTGCAGCAGCCGCTTCCCCATGAGCCGCAGCTTTGGCCTGTACTGCGCTGGCTATTTGAGCAGTTTTCACCACACTGGAGAAGGAGCTGAGGAAACTGCCAGAGGCAGCAGGTGCAGCCTGGGGCTGGGCTGGCTGAGAAGGTTGCTGCCGCCTCTCTGTGGCTGGCGAGGCTGGGGAGCTGGTGGAGCTGGTGGAGCTGGTGGAGCCGGAGGGCCTCTGGAAGTCCATCATGTAGCCATTGGGCAGGTTGGCTACAAAGCTGCTATCCGACAAACGCCTGCGCAGGTAGTTCATGGTGGTGCTGGTGATGGGCAGGAGGGCCTGAGATAAGAAGAGAAAAATAGAAAAAAAAAAATGCATAACCTACCAATTCCATGCCACCACCCTTTAGCAATTGTTGCTATCCACGTTACCTCAGTCAAACTTTTAGAAGCAGCATTTCCAGTGTACGAACTTCACACAACCACTATATTTGCGATTATTTTATTGTAAGATTTAGATATAACTAGGTAGATACCCCTAAGTACACATGCTAGGTCTTCACAAGTTGAAAGGAAGATCTAAAGAATCACATTAAAATCCTTAGTTAGAATATAACAAAATTACATAACTCAAAACATAACTCATAACTAAAGTAAGAAAACAGCTAGTCATGTTCTGATGACCTCTGGATGGGGGAAAAAACACTGTAGACCTTCTGGAAGTTTGAATTGCATCACTGACTGAGAATACCAGATTTAGTCTAACCAGGTTTCAGTCAGTTGTTAAAAATGAAGCAGCAGCTCTATGCAGAAAGCAACGGTCACATCTGATCTGCACAATAATTAATAAGAAACACATACTTTCTTGGTATTAGAATAGTTAACTATTCCAACTGCTCTGTTTCTGATTTATATGCCGATGGGCAGTTAAGTGACTATGTGACTCAACACATGCATAAAAGTGAGATTGAACAAACCCCAGAAACTGCCTAAAATCTCAAGCCACTGCTGGCACACTCAAATGTACAAATGGCTCGCTATTTGGAGAACATCAAACTGAATTTGTGCAATAGAACAAAGTGAAATTTTGCAAGAATCAGAATGTTCTCACACAGAAAGCACAAGGCGAGTAAACAGCGACGTTTGAACAAAACTCTGGTAATTAAAGTATAACTATAATAACATCACACATATCACTGCTGATAGTTTTTGGTAGGCACTCCACTATAAGTAATGTTTTCCATCTGAGAACTGGTGCTTCAAAAGTAAAGCAGTGTTTTCATGCCAGTTGAAGGTGCTCCAGATTTGAGGTAATGTGTTTAAAATGGGAAAAACAATTATACAGGTGTATTTAGATTCATACATTCATACATACATACATACATACATACATACCACACACACACACACTGTACTGTGCTAAAATTTTAGGCAGGCGTAGAAAAAATGCTGTAAACAAAGAATGCTTTCAAAAATGAAAGTGTTAATAATTTATTATCATCAATCAACAAAATGCAGTGAATGAAAAGAGAATCTAAATCAAATCAATATTCGGTGTGACCACCCTTTGCCTTCAAAACAGCATCAGTTCTTCTTGCACACTGTTTTTGAAGGAACTCGGCTGGTAGGTTGTTCCAAACATCTTGGAGAACTAACCACAGATCTTCTGTGGATGTAGGCTTCATGTAATCCCAGACACACTCGATGATGTTCGCTCACTTTGCATTTGGTAAATTGATAAAAATAAACAATCATTATTTATATTTCTGAAAGCATTCTTTGTTTACAGAATTTTTTCCACATCTGCCTAAAACGTTTGCACAGTATTGTGTGTGTGTGTGTGTGTGTATATATATATATATATATATATATATATTATATATATATATATATATATATATATATATATATATATTATATACACACACACACACACACACACACACACACACACACACACACACATATACACATACATACATAAACACACACACACACAAAGTAACAGAAAAACATCAGATCTCAACTGGGGAAACAAATTATGCTGGATATCCATACTGATATGGAATGGGTAATGTATTGGGAACGAATGGATGCCACACCATCTGATGAAAAAGAAAATGATCAACCTACAGAGGGTTTAATTCGAAGTCACCAAGACATTTAAACTGAAAATTGATGCATCAGACTAGTCCAATTTGCTGAAATGTTTGCTGAAATTTGCAGCAACTTAAAATGGTACTCAGTAGTTTGTATGGCCCCCATGTTCTTGTATGCATGCCTGACAATGTCAGGGCATGCTCCTTATGAGATGACAGATGGTGTCCTGGGGTATCTCCTCCTAGATTCTGACTAGGGCGTCACTGAGCTGCTGGACAGTCGGAAGTGCAACCTGGCAGCGTCGGATGGACCTTAACATGGTGTCCCAGAGATGTTCTATTGGATTAAGGTCAAGTAAGCGTAGAGGCCACTTAATGGTATCAATTCCTTCACCCTCAAGGAACAGCCTGCATACTCTTGCCACATGAGGCCGGGCATCATCATGCACCAGGAGGAACCCAGGACCCACTGCACCAGCGACAGGTCTAACAATGGGTCTAAGGATTTCATCCTGATACCTAATGGTGGTCAGGGTGCATTCCTCCATGGATATGCCTCCCCAGACCAACACTGACCCACCACCAAACCCATCATACTGAACAATGTTACAGGCAGCATAACATTCACCGCAGCTTCTCCAGTCACTTTCACGTCTGTCACATGAGCTCAGAGTGAACCTGCTCTCATCTGCGAAAAGCACAGGGCACCAGTGTCAAACCTGCCAATTCCTGAGGAGGACATGCAGGTAGTCGGTTTGAAGCAGGAGCAGCCGAAAGAAAAAGAAGAAGAGTATGATAAACTTCTTGTTACTCTGACTGCAGGATTCTGCAACAGGAATGAAAAGTGAAGACAGTCTTCTTCTTCTTTCGCCACAGTGGATCAACCATCATGTCCTCTCTAACCACGTCCATCAACCTCCTCTTTGGTCTTCCTCTTCTCCTCTTCCCTGGCAGCTCCATCTTCAACATCCTCCTCCTAATATAATCCTCGTCTCTCCTCCGGACATGTCCAAACCAACACAACCTTGCTTCTCTAACTTTCTCTCCAAAACGTCCAACCTGAGCTGTCCTTCTAATATACTAATTTCTAATCCTGTCCATCCTCATCACACCCAATGAAAATATCAGCATCTTTAACTCTGACACCTCCAGCTCCGCCTCCTGTCTTTTCGTCATTGCCACCGTCTCCAACCCATACAACATAGCTGGTCTCACTACTGTCCTGTAAACCTTCCCTTTACTCTTGCTTGTACCAGTGTCACAAATCACTCCAGCCACTCTTCTCCACCCATTCCAACCAGCCTGCACTCTCTTCTTCACCTCTCTTTCACACTCGCCATTATTCTGAACTGTTGATCCCAAGTATTTAAACTCCTAGTTAAAGGGAAGACAGTGAAAAGACAAAATTCTAATTGCATTAAGATCACAAGACAATGTTAATTGAACCATTTCTTCAGTATGAGAACATGCTATTTCACAAGAGGGAAAGTAAAGAAGACACAGAAAGCACCAAAAAGACAGCTGAACGAAAGATGAACAGCAGTTGCATAAGCAGTGCTTTATTAGAAAGTGTCGCAAACAGCTGAAGCTTTGCAGCCCTTTGTCATGGCTCAAAAAGGGAAGGAGCAACCACTTCAGACTCTACTCTCAGTCACTGTCTGCACAAAAGCGCATTACCCTCTTACTACATGAGAGGCTTTGAGCAGGGAGCACAGAGGAGCAGTATGGCATCCTCTGACTGGATGAAGCCCAGCATGATTAGAGGAAAGAGACTGGGTTCTAATACTTTAAATAGGCCTGAAGTAGAAAGCAGTGTAGAGCTGCAGGGAGCTGGAGGGGGAAGATAACGACATTTATAGGAAGGCGTGAGATAAGGCGCTAATTGAAACAGCGCTTGCTTGTGCGGTGAGTGATGAAAGCAAGAGATTCTGTTTGATCTGAGTGGTGAAGACATACAATTGTATAACCAAGGATTTGGGGAGATATAATCTGGAGCGATCAGGCTCATAGCCCTAACAAAGTGCACATATAACAGAGAAGCTTTGTTTAACCGACCCAGACTTAGCTTTTCATCCACACAGTAGGAAACACAATATCATTCTACAATCCAGTAAAATTTCATGTAGGGGAGAAACATTGTGATATACTGAACACAGACATGTCAATGCACCTGTCCAATCCTTAATAACAGAGCAATCTAGAACCCCATGTACATCACTTCATGTAGTGTAGCTAGTACCTGGGTGACATTCTGATTTTAATCACTTTGCATTTGGACAATCAAAAGCACAGTCAAACAAGTATATTGCCATGAACTGACAATTTAATATCTAGCAGGCAACAGCTTTGCCACACAATTTGTTTGCAAATATGTAAATGTGTAAAGGTCTCATAGGCTTGTTCTGACTGTTATAAATAAATTCCTCATTCATGACACTATAAATAATGTCATGAATTAGGAATATTAGTTTATAATTAGCATGAGCTGAACTTTAAATTGACCAATAATTGCACTTTAAATCAAATCAATTGTTTGCTAGTAGTTAAGTAGGAATTTGTTCATTTACAAAAAAAAACATTATTTTCCTGTTTATCCAGTTTACAGCAGTTCAGACATATGATGACACAAATATTTCAAGCTGATGAGTTAACCTGATATTCAGACTGTTTAAAGTGATGCTGAGCTACTTTGGTGAAATACCTGCATTTACTTCATTTATTTACTTCATTTGCAACACTACAGACACAAATGCCATGTTTCTCTGGGACGGTAATCCACAAACATGCAGCCTATTTCTACTTTTATAAATGTGTATATATTGACAGATATGAAAGTGAAAAAGTGAAAGTGACAACCCTTGTCATTGCGAGGTCACGGCACAGCACACATCAACCACAACGAAATTGGACCTCTGCATTTAAACCATGCACACTCAAACCCGTGCAGCAGTGGGCAGCTATTGAAAGCGCCCGGGGAGCAGTGATGGGGACGGTACCTTGCTCAAGGGTACCTCAGGGCAACCTATTGGGAAGGGGTTTGAACCCCCGATCCTCCGATCATGCGGCTAACGCCCTAACCGCTAGGCCACCGCTGCCCCGCTGCAGCCTAGATATACATGTTAATAAACTATTAAAAACATGGATCATATCAGAATGAATCCTGTATCGGAGCACTCTGAATGTTTACTCGATGGCAAAGCTGAAATTGAGTCAACCTTGTTTGAGGGGTGGTTACAGAGTTACAACTGAAAATCGTTTATTGAAGATTTTTATAACTGATAATTAAATCTTCAGATTGATGCAACACACATCACAGTAATCCCTTATCAGTAGCAGTAGTAGCTAAACCCCATAGGTCTGATGCTCAAGTAGGCCTTTTATAGCTTTGGATGTATCCCTGGCATTCATTATGTAGATCTCATTCATATTTCTCTCTTTCTCACACACATTTATCTTCTGCTTAGCCTTCATTAATAGAAGCAAGAGCTCCAGCACTTGCCTGACAGCTACAATGAGCACTGCAAGTGGGTTGTATCAGAGGCCAAAGCAATACCGACAATTAGGAAGGAGGAAGCAGAAGCTGGATTTTTCTCATACTGTCACTGGGAAAAGTGGTTATTAAATCAGCCACCCTGTTGTACTGGGTTCTAGGTCGATGCTGCTGTAAAAATAACTACGCAGCCTTACTCGGCAACTTCCCTCACTCTCCCTTACAGAGTGCAGAGAAAAGGCTTTTAGATGCTGAAAAAGCAGCAGTAATGGATATCTAGCCTGGCACACAGTAGGCTCTGCATCTAAGGTAACATGAAGAAAGAGTAACAGGGCAGGACAACGCTGATGTGAACGTGATAATAGAGGTTAAGAAGAGGACATGCAGAGGAGGAAAAATGCACCTGTGCACTCGTGCAACGATGCATTACCGGGATTTCAGCCTAGTGGATCTCCGGGCTGCATTAGTGGGCCACTGGAATCAGCCTTCACACTTGCTTCTAGTTAAAGTCAGTCATTTTCTCCATGAGCTGCTGCTGAATTCATAGAGGTTTACCTGTCCTATTCATTTGGATATCAATACATTTGTTTGAATGTGTACAGAGTACTGATTATATCTTTCAACAGCAAAAAAAAAAAAAAAAAATCTTTCATTTATATGCCATTTGATTTTGTTTGTGACCCTTCTGAGGCAAAATTAACTCAGTCAGTCCATCCCTACTGTCTATGGCATGATGTCAACTACCAAGACTTGACTTGGTAATCCAATATCAGATTATATCAGATCTATCAATATTTAATTTGCCCACTCTGTATTTTGGTGCCCCCCATTCCTACTTGAACTCTTTCATCCATATTACACTCAACCAGTAAAACTGTGACTCCCAATAACAGCTTAATGCCATCCATGTTGTTTCACTCGCTGCTAACAAATAAGAAGTTGAATATTTGGTCTTCTGTGGACAGATGCTTTTCTTCAAACAAAATGTCCACCAACACCAACTTCAGAAAAATAAGAAATGGCAAAGATGGGATTGATTCACATTCATTTTTCCCACAAAGCAAAACACTGTACAGCTTCTTTAAAGCTTGTGTCCAGTAGACAGCGGACAGACAGAAGACAAATAAATGAAGAAAATTTTGGCTTTTTATATAAACTAAAATTAAGGTCGTGTTTTATGAGCTAAATAAAATAATTTTATCAAATAAATACATATTAAAAGAAGAGAGGAAATGAGTGGAGAAACAACAAGGACAGATGGGTCAGCAAACAGTAGATGGCAAATAGAATTTAATGAACTTAATATATAAGCAACAGATCTTAATTATCCAATTTAAACAGTCAGGTGGAAAACAATGCAGGCAATAATATACAAACTGTCAATAATAAAACAAAAAGTAATAAAAAGTTTAAAATGAACTAAAATAAATGTTTTAAGAGTTAAATAAAAGGATTATCTACAATGAATAACTAAAATTTAAAACAACAAATGAATGAACACAAAAAAAAAAAAAACTGAACAAATGACTGGAGAAACAATTAGGGCATATGGGTCTGGACAGGTCTACTGCATGATACAATTGAGCAATTAACACTCAACCATGCTGTGTAGCCTGTGTCAAATGTTAAGCAGGCTCTGCTGACCTCGATTTTGGACAAAGACAACAAGGGGAAAATGTTTAAGTGACTCTGAAAGAGGGTTAATTAAAGAAAATGGGATGGGAGGAGCGTCGGTCCCAAAGATGAAGTCACATTTGATGATTTAGATCTAAGAGAAAGGCATCTGCAGACAGCGTTGGAAACTGATGGAAACTTCATGATGGTATCATGATTCAAACGGACAGCAGATGGCAATACACACAAGATGTATTACAAACCTTTTAGAACAGTATTTACCTTACAGCATCATCTACTTGAATAATGAATAGATAAATTATGTTATGGAGAATAGCATATTTTTAAAAGTGTTTCTTAAACTGTTTAAGAATAAAGGAATAAGGAATAAATAATGCTGAAGCACTTTATTAAAAGTATGCTCATCAGACTTGTGGGAATAAGAAGAACAACTCTTTAGCTAACTGTAGTGAGCATTTGGGCACATGAGCATGTGTAATGAGATTTTTGGCTGCAGAATTATCAGAAAACTACAAATGGTTTGCTAATATGTGCCTTACAACATAAACTGCACTATAATATTCACTGAATTAAGTGCAAAGTTAAACTGATTGCTCATCTTTATCCCTTAAAAAACTGTATACTCATCATAAAACTTAATGGCATTTCTGGGAGGATGATGAGACCAGGCTATGAAGGGTCAGTGACATGAGTGTGAGAATTAAAGAAATTACCTTTGCAGTCTCTAGACACGCACCCACCTGAACACCTAGGAGTCATATTTTCGTCAAAAGACCTAAAATATTCAGCAAATAAAGATGTTAACTGAAAAGAATGGAAGCCCACAATTTTAGACACACATTTAGAGTCACGTTAAATATTTTCCCCTTGAGGTGCAAAAGTTCACTAGGGGTTTTTTTTTGGGGGGGGGGGGTTATTATTTTTTAATATTAATGCTCAAACAGCTCTACTTGATGGAGAATATTATATTTTGCAAAGATTCTGATGGAGGGCAATGTCTGTTTATATATATAACATGCATAAAATTATATGTGGAAAGACTGTTTTTGTTACTTGACGAACCAAAACCCTCCAGCCCTTCAGAGGAAAGTGTGTAGAATTTTCAGTTCATTTCCATATAATGCTAAAATAATACATCAAGTAATAATAATGCAAATGAAATGTGCTACTAAATGTGCAAAGAGGCTTTATCATTATCATTAAACAAAGCAGATGAAAAATGCAGAGAGGGGAAACAGAGAGATTTATATGTCAGAATTATGCCTTTGCTATTATTGTAAGTGCAGCCCTCCAGTGAGCCTAAACCCCATGAGCTAAAAATACAGACAAGATGTAAAAATCCTAATATGCTTCAAGGATTAGATGACTCAGAGTTTTGCATACATCTCTGCTGCGGCTAGCAGTGACAACATCTAAAAATCATCCAAGTCTAAAAAAAGTAAAGAACTAAAGTGACCGACAGCCTAATTTAGCTTTAACATGTGTGGTCACATAAATGTGACTCAAAGTCTTCAGCATCAGCAGTAACATCTTTCATTGAATATTAAGGCACAGACGATCTGCATACACAGAAACTAGCAGTACAAACTAGAAATTGACAAGCTATACGCCTGTGAAAGGTAAATTAACTCCCATGTACAACAAGCTTTGTTCACACTGCTTATCCACGGTTAGCTGTCTTCAGTGCCCTCCGTGATGTCTGGGACAAAGACAATTTTCCTTGATTTTCCCTTCTGCTCCTCAGTGTAAAAATATTTAAATTTAAAAAAATTATAAATAATTTTGTGCACAATCCAGGATTTAATTAAAGCTATTTGTTAACATTTCAGTTTCACCCTGCAGAAATTATAACATTTTTTATATTTTTTGTTGAGTCTCCCTCATTTCAGGGCACAATAATGTTTGGAATAATTGGCTTTACAGGTGTTTTTTATAGCACAGATGTGTTTCATTGTTTAATTGGGAGTCTGTAATTGCCATTGTTCAACATGAGGAGAAAAGCTGTGCCAATGAATGTCAACAAAGCTATTATGTGGTTGAAGAACAAGAATAAAACCATTAGAGGCATAGATCAAACCTCAGGATCACCAAAATCAACTGTCAAGAAAGAATGCACTGGTCAGCACTGTAATCACAAAGGGACTGTTAAGCCCAGGAGGATCCACTGCTGATGACAGAAGAAAGAGGAAAATCGCCAAACGCCTGTCCAACAAATCAAGACAGGAGGCAGGTGTGACTTTTTCAGAGACCACTATCTGCAGAAGACTTCATGGAGACAAGTACGGAGGGTACACTGCAAGATACAAACCACTAATTAGCCACAATAACAGGAAGGCCAGATTTCAGTTTGTGGAAAAGTCATCAAAAGAGCCTGCAGAACTCTGGAAAAATACATCATGAACAGACGAGACACATATCAGCTCACGTGTTAAACATGGTGGTGGGGGTGTTATGGTATGGTTGCCACAGGTACTGGCGCACTGAACTTCAATGATGATGCAACTGCTGGCAACAATGAATACTCAGCTGTGTATAAACATCTGATCTGCTTAAGTTCCAGTAAATGCCTCCAAACTCATTGAATGGTGCTTCATTCTGCAACATGACAACGACAATACTGCAACAAGATAATACTCGGGCAAAAAGGGAGTTGCTCAAAACTAAAAAATGAAAAATTCATGAATGGCCATGCCAGTCACCTGATTTAAATCCAATTTAGTATGCCTTTCATATGATGAAGAAGAACCTTACAGGAACAAGCCCCAAAAACAAGCAGGAGTTGAAGGTGGCTGCAGTAGATGTTTGGCAGAGCATCACCAGAGAAGATACGCGGCACCTAGTGAGGTGTATGAATCACAGACATCAAGCAGTCACTGCAGGCAAGGAATATTCAACAAATAAAACATGACTGCTTTATTGCACCTACTATTACTTCGTCCCAATCATTAAAAAGTGTTGTCATTTCTACGTGGTGAAACTAAAATGTATGCAAATCAAGAAAAAATTTGTCTGTTGCAAACATTGTGGAGGGCACGGTTTATTCCGTCTGGGCTAAAAAACAAACAAACAAAAAAACAGGTCTTCATTTATAGAATTTAAATCTCGCAACTTCCAGAAACCTTTCAGCCTTCGCTTATAGAAAAGAATCACAAAATAAATCTCACACCTTTCCTCAGATCCTCCATCCTTCATTTACAGCCAAGAATCATCATCATCTAAATCTCACACTTTCCTCAGATCCTCCATCCTTTAGTGACAGAATGAATCCTCTCACGCTCAGGCTGTTGAACTGGCTGCAGGAACAATGTTGGTGTCAATTAAGGCTAAATTGTATCAGTGTAAAGTGCAGCAGCACGAGACCAGGTCGGACCTCCTGAGGAAAGAAAGGCAGACCATTTCCACGGCGCGTGCAGGCCCTCGCGCAGCAGCTCCCATGTGTTTCCAGTGAAAGAGTGAAAGAGCCTGATGGGGGATGCAGGAGCACTACAGGACTGTGCTGCAGGACTAGTGTGCAGTGACAGCTCAGCTCTCGTTTCCTGTTCTCAACAAGTGCAGGTCGGCAGCACCATAACCGGGGCAGGAGATGCCCGCCTCCCGGAGCTGCAGAGTGTGACGGACAGGGAATCCCCCTCTCTATCACCCCTTCCCCTCCGCCAGCCTGTGTGCGAGCCGTGCACCCCGAATTCCTGCGACACAAACAGCGCTTTAGCTCCTGATAGCGAGCGATACCGGACCGAGGGAGTGTCTCTCAGAGAAAACGGCGAAGGGAGTGGCTCCTCCGCTCCGCCACAATAAAAACACGAGGTTTCCACGCTCTGTTCCGCTGCAAAACGCATAAATATGAAGCCGTTAGTGAGCAATAGAGCGGCCGATTACCTCAGCGCGTGTCTCCGCTCCTTGCTCGGCGTGCGAGTGAGTGAGCGCTTGCGCGTGCGGGAGGAGGGGAAGCCCTGCGCTCGTGCCGCTCCGCCTCACGGTGCATGCCGGGAACTCTGCATTCACACCCCCCACCTTCCCGACGGGCCCAGGATCATTAATAATACAGCAGGATGCTGAATTCAGACCTGTTCTTCAGCACAGCGTCCTCACCGAGCTGCAGCGTGGCCTTCTCCTGCACCAGGGCTGGTCCCACATTTTGGAAGCTTTTGTTTTCACTTTTGGAAGCTTCTAGAAAGAGCGTCGAGACCCGTGCGTCGATTAATAACACAAACATGAAAACACGTCTCATTTCCTCTCACTGCCTCTGAGCTCCTACTCACAACATCACCTTCTCTCACAGCGGTTTTAGTCCAAGCATAACATATAGTCGCTGTCTCCAAATCTAACCTTTTATAGTTTTCTTCTTGTCCATTTTTTTAATAATCTGAGATAATCAGTTGCTGTGTGGATTCATATGTCATGATGGGCCACACAACAGAAATGATCAAATGACCTACAGTGAGTAATTTCAGGGGTTGGGATCAGGGATCAGGGCTCAGGTGTTGGGGCAGCGGTGGCCTAGTGGTTAGGGCATTGGCTGCATGTTCGGAGGATCAGGGGTTTGAACCCCTTCCCAATTAGTTGCCCTGAGGTACCCTTGAGCAAGGTGCCGTCCCCATCGCTGCTCCCCGGGCGCTTTCAATAGCTGCCCACTGCTGCACAGTGTTTGAGTGTGCATGGGTTAAATGCAGAGGTCCAATTTCGTTGCGGTTCATTGTGTGCTGTGCTTTGACCTCGCACTGACAAGGGCTTTCACTTTCAGAAATCACCAGATGAAAAGGTTGTGGAGAACATTTTGCATGATTGCATGATAGTTAGTTCATCCTGGTCACATGAAGGATGATTATTCTTCTTTATCTTTCGGCTGCTCCCGTTTAGGGGTCGCCACAGCGGATCAGCCGTCTCCATTTCAAACCAACCACCTGCATGTCCTCTCTCACCACGTCCATAAACCTCCTCTTTGGCCCTCTTCTTCTCCTCTTTCCTGGCAGCTCCATCCTCAACATCCTCCTTCCAATATAATCCTCGTCTCTCCTCTGGACATTTCCAAACCAGCGCAACCTTGCTTCTCTAACTTTGTCTCCAAAACGTCTAACCTGAGCTGTCCCTCTAATATACTCATTTCTAATCCTGTCCATCCACACCCAACAAAAACATGAAAACATGAATATTAAGGATGATTAATTATGCCATATAAAAGACAAGATAGATTCATTATAATGTTCTATCAGAAATCTCAAAAACATGGCTTTGGAGACATCGGTAGGCATCAGCTGGCATTATTGGATGGATATGGATATTAAGTAATATCTTCATGTTTCAGAGCATAACATAGTCAAACATTTTAAAGTAGAACGGGAAAAGAGACAACCTGGAGGCAGGATGGGGTGAAATGAGAGAAAAAAAAAACCTGCAATGGAATATGGTAACATTATGTTCGTGAAATAAGGTAGCACCCTTTTTCTCAACTAGCTCAGCTTGGTTCTCCATCAGAGCACGTTTCACATTACTGTGTCTGAAAAATCAAAGTAGATGCATTATTAAGTACTAAAGGAAAAAAGGGTAGTGGGGGTGCTGGAGCCTAAGACCCTCAAACACAGACACAAAGACACTCACAACTAGAGCCCAATTAAGCATCTCCGGTCCACCTGAGCAACATATCACCTGAAGAAACGCACATAGGTATGGGGAGAACATGTAAACTTCACACAGTATGGACCGGCCCACCTGCAAAGATGATGCACCTTATTCCTGGTCTTTCTTCAATCTTTAAAGAAAAGTAAGGATAATGGAAGAAAGAAATGCCACTTCTTAGGAGACATGGGCCAAAGCATAAAACATTGCTGTGTAGCACCAGCATCAGGTCTTCCTTCTTGATTAGGTAGATGCACAGAAATGATAAATTAACCCCAAGTTTGGTGTCTCAATTACTTCCATTCTGTCCCCCAAGACAAGTTTTTTTTTTTTTTGCATCAGAAAGAGCAACTTTAATTAAGGTTCCAGTATCTGTGGTTCTTGGACCAAAAGTTATCGGTGCTTCTTTGAAAAAGGCAGTTAGGAAAAGGCAATCAAAACCACAACGGCCGTTATAGCCAACGGGCAGTTCCAAGGGTCTTGTTGGCATGTGTTACTTACAAGCGAGGGTAAGTAAGAGAGGTGTGTTCATTTGGTCTTTTTTCAAAGCGTAATATAAATGTCAGCATGAAGGAAATGCTTTCCACAAGGACAAACACATGTAGAGGCGACACAAACTTACATTAACCTCATTGTGTTGGCTGGAGTGAAAAGGGTGATGAGTACCTGAAACTAATAGCATGATCCATTGATTTATAGGCCTTAATTCATAGAGGACAGCTCCAATACACTTTACTGCATTAATGGAAGCAGAGCATTGTATTATTAGTACCCGTGGGAGCTATGTAATTTTCAAACTATTTTAGAATGCAGAGTGGCCTTGTTGGTGCAAATGAAACAGTGGGAATAACACTCCATTGATTTCTCTTGCAAAACTGATTGAGGTGCCACAATGATTTTATTGCCTTCCCTGCAAAGACTCCCCTCCCCCTGCAGCTGCACATGGACACACACACACACACAGAATTCAATGCTTCAAAAGAAGTGAATTTCAAGTGGTTTCCATCAGTGTGCACATGTAAAGAAGAAGTGAGATTGAGGAATGGCTGTTTCAAAGCAAAATACATTCTTCCTTCACCACTTTTCCCCTGAAGTACACAGGACATTATTTTATTTATTCAAAATGTTATGGGTTTTAATCTTTGGCTGATTGGTGTATGTGATGGATGACAAAATTAAAACATAAGGAGTGCAGCTGGTACCAGATGGGCATGTTTCGATACTGTAACATTAGGGTGGTGTTGTTTGGACATAAGTGCATAGCCGGGAGTCTCATACTCAACTTTATTAAACATTAATCACAGAACTCAGGAACCAATAGTAAAAAGGAGATAACGAAAGAGATAGTTAATGATGACACTCTGTTCTGGCTCACTGAGACTTATAAACCCTGCCCCAATTAGGCACACCTGTCACCCTAATGAGCACAGGTGTACTCAGTCAGAGCAGAGTGCTGCCTATCGTGACAATCTCCCCACTCCCCAAAATAGATGGTGTTTTGCCCGGAGCAGGCCCCTTGAGGGGAGGCCAAGGAAAACTAAATAAAAAAATAAAAAACAAACAAAGCAAACAAAATTGGGCCCATTCCAGGGCCAACACATGGCTGCAAGTGGTCCTCTTTCCCGCTGCAGTCATGTCTAGAGCTTCAGGCAGCAGCAAGGGGTAACCCAATGTAACTGTCCATAAGGTCCACAAAGCCCCACCCTCCATGGCAGGCACAGAAGCCATAGTCCCGGAAGCACCATCTTCCGAGGCGGGGCACAGAGTCCAGTCCCAAAGCCCTGCCCCCCGAGTCAGGTGTAAAGACCAGAACCTAATCCCTGCCCTCCAAGGCGGGTGCAGAGTCAGGGCCAATGAAGCCCCGCTCTCCGTGCCGGGTGCAGAAACCAGTGCAGAAGCACTGCCCTCTGTGGTGGTCGCAGAAGCCAGCACAGAAGCCCTGCTCCCCATGGTGAGTGCAGAAACCAGTGGAGAAGCACTGCCCTCCGTGGCGGTCGCAGCAGCCGACAAAGAAGCACCGCCCTCTGTGGTGGTAGATGAAGCTGGCGAAGAAGAGTTTGCATGGAAGCTGGCATCAAAGCCCTGCCTCCCTGGGCTGGCATAGAAGTCAGCATTGAAGCCCCACATCCTTGGATTGGCGCAAAAGACGGTGTCGAAGCCTTTCCTCCCTGTGCTGGTGTGGAAGAAACAGGAATCGACTTGACCTGGCTGGGAGGGAGTAGAGAGCATGCCAACTTTTGTTATTTCTGCCACCAGCAGTTTCTGGTCACTCCTCACCTGCCACTCATGGAGGTCCAGGGTCCACGAGGAGTTGCTGCGGACAGACTGAGAAGTTGGATCTCATAATCTCTGCAGCTGCAGCTCCCATCTCCTGCCTGGCCAGATCGGCTCCCTTCAGCCTCCTACAAATCTTCCGGCATGCTACGCTCATCTTCTTCTGGTTGGGCATTTCTGTAACGCTTGGGTGTTGTTGTACAGATATAAGCGTGCAGCCAGGAGTCTTGTACTCAACATTATTAAATGTAAACATAACTCACAGAACTCAGGAACCACTAATACAAAAGTAGGTGAAGTAAGTGATACGAAAAGCGAAGGACCGACGCTCTACCCTGACTTATTAGGACTTATAAACCCTGCCCCAAGAGCTCCACCTGCTGTGACAGATATGATATATTTAAACAATTAAGATGTACCTCTGGCCTCTTGTGCCAAATTTTCTTGTGGAAAACCTGTCCATCCTGATCTGGTCCTTTCTACCTTCATACTAATGTCATCCTCTTCCAGAGAATGTTAGTATAATTTTTTATATATATATATATATATATATATATATATATATATATGTATTTTTTTTATATATATAAAACGTTAGTATATATATATTTTTATATATATTAGAAACAGTATAAGATGATATTTCGGTTTAAAATATATTTGCTTAAACAGATCACTCTTCATTACCATCATCAAAGACCAGCATGTAGTATTACTAACGATAGGTTTGTTAAGTTTTTTAAAGATAAAATTAACAACATTAGGCTCCAAATGTGCCCTATTAGCCCTCGAATTAATCCACTACCAGAACAGTGCTCACAATATTTTAGTGATTTTAATCTCATTGATAACTCTGAGCTATTTTCCGTTATAACCAAGGCAAAGTCCACAACCGGTCGGTTAGGTCCCATTCCAACCAAGCTCCTGAAGGAATCCTTAGGAGTACTATCAACACCTATACTTGATATCATGAACGCATCCTTGACCTCAGGTGCAGTCCCCAATCAGTTTAAAACAGCAGTGGTTAGACCACAGCTTAAAAAACCTAACTTGGACCCTCACTCACCAAGTAATTATAGACCTAACTCTAATGTCCCGTTTCTCTCTAAGATTCTAGAAAAACTAGTTGCGAGACAACTGCAGTCATATCTAGACACTCATAACCTCTTAGATAAATTCCAATCAGGCTTCCGCCTTGGCCATAGCACAGAAACTGCTCTAACTAGAGTGGTGAATGATATAATGGTCTCGAGTGATGCAGGAAACATCACTGTTCTTGTTCTCTTAGATCTTAGTGCTGCGTTCGACACGGTAGATCACTACATTTTAGTAAATAGACTTCACTCCACTGTCGGCATTACCGGAACAGCCCTTAAATGGTTCAACTCCTATCTTACAAACCGTTACTACTTCATCCAAATGGATGATTATGGCACCCCCTCACCTATGTCACTAGTTAACTATAGAGTCCCACAAGGGTCGGTGTTGGGCCCAGTGCTCTTCTCCCTCTACATGCTCCCACTAAGCACTATTATACGGAAGCATAATGTTAGTTACCACTCTTACGCTGATGACACTCAGCTATACTTATCTTTTAAATCATGTGATAAAGCATCAACCGGCACTTTAATTAGCTGCCTCAGTGTTATTAGGGATTGGATGAATAACAACTTCCTCTCACTAAACCCCGAAAAAACTGAGCTGCTCTTGTTTTGTAGTAGCGATGTAGACAGGGCCAACTTCATTTCGCATATCCGGGATGCAGGGTTGAAGTTTTCAGTTAGTACTCTGGCACGTAACCTTGGTGTTATTTTCGATTCAAATCTTTCATTTAATCACCATGTTAATGCAGTTGCGAAGACATGCTTCCTGCACCTTCGGAACATTGCCAAACTACAGCGCTTTCTGTCAATGGAAGACACGGCAAAAGTAGTACATGCATTTGTATACAGTAGATTAGATTACTGTAACGCCCTACTTTCTGGAAGCTCTCAGGGCACATTAAGCACCCTACAGCGCATTCAGAACACAGCCACTAGGATTGTTAGCAGGAGCAGGAAGTACGACCACATAACTCCCATACTCTCCTCGCTTCACTGGCTTCCTGTTAGGTACAGGGCTGACTTCAAGGTCCTCCTCTTAACCTACAAGGCACTTAAAGGTCTTGCCCCAATATACCTAACCGAACTGCTTAATACCTATACACCTAACCGCCCACTTAGATCCCAGAATAAAGATCTCCTAATCTTCCCTCGCATAAATAAATGTATTGGAGCACGAGCTTTCAGTTACAGGGCACCTAGATTGTGGAACAGCTTGCCTGCTTCTGTACGGGATGCCAATTCAGTCTCAGTCTTTAAATCACGGCTGAAGACTTACTTCTTTAGTTTAGCTTACCCGCACCAATCACCATAGTGCACCACTACTAATGTCGCTGGTGCTGCTGTACATGCCATCGCACTGTTGTTTCATTTCTGTGTCTGTCACTACTGGATCCTGCTCATTACTGACCCCCTCATTCCATTTCTCTCCCCACGTCCGGGTGGGCCCGCTGTGGTCATCACCTGAGTCCAATGCCGAGCTACCATCTGGTCTGTGTGATGCATCTGATGCGCCAAGGGACCCTAGCGGCTCATCGGTACCTGGAAGAAACTTGGGACTCCTCACTGATCCTGGGGTCTAAAACCTAACTCACTTTGTACTGTTAGTATACCCAAGGGGGTTGGGTAGCCGGTTGACCTTGGACCCTCAGAGGTTTTTTTTCTCCACATAGTGGAGTTTTTGGTTCCTCTCCTCCGTAGTCGTCCGGCTTTAACATCTATTACTGTAACCTGTTCCATCATCGACCTTCAATGTAAAGTGCCTTGGGGCAACTTTGTTGTAAAAGGCGCTATACAAGAATAAATTGAATTGAATTGAATTGAATCAAAACATGATGCTGAAGGAACATAACCCTAGGCCATGTCTTTTGGAAAAATCCCTAAACAGCTCCAGAGGTTCTATGCAAAAGAAAGAGTAATTCTGTTAATTTGTGAAAAAACTAAAAATATGTATGTTTTAGTTAACATGCTTTTTTTACAGTTGCTGCTCTGTGATTTTATTTCCATCCAGATCATGTCTGTGATGCCCTGAGATGCTGTTACCTCTTTTAGCCACCAACAGACAGTATAGGATTGTCTCTCTCTCTCTCTCTCTCACATTCATTTCAAGAGTGTTTCCAGAGTAAGTTAAGTGTTTTATATAGAACAGCCTACAATAGTGGGTAGTAAACAAGTGGGCACGCCACTATTAAACAACACAAAACTGGACAAGGCAGAGACTTAATTCTACATTTTCATTTGTCCATTTTAGGGATTTTTAATCCTTAGACAGCACCCACTGTAGAGTTTAAATACACTTAAATAAACCCTTAAACCTTTTATACCCTAAACCTTTTGTATAGTTTTACCTTGGCTTACGCTTCATGTTGTGTTTGTGTAACCAGGTTGAATTATATAGTTATAATTACACAAAATCTGTTAAGTCCTAGGCAGTTGTTGCTCTACCTGACGGTGAGGACCTCCAAACCTGTGGTGGCACTTATTATTAATTACAGCCACTCCTGATCCCTTCTCTTCTTCTGTGGTATGCCCCTATAAATTTGGGATCTCGCCTTGGTCCCTCCCTCTTTCTACAATTCCCCTGAGGGAGAGGAGCTGGAGTGGGCGCTACACTTATTTGGAGGTGTGTGTCTCTACTGCGTGCCATCAGGTAGGTCAGAACGTGCTTAAATGTGTATTCTGTTTTGAATGTATGTTTTGCTCCATATATATAAGTGCATATGTGCCACTTTGCCGGCTCTTTCTACAATTCCCCTGCTAAATGCCGTAAATGTAAATTATTTGCAGGAAGATGAAGAGGACAGTATGAAAATTGAAATGGTTGATCCGCTGTGGTGACCCCTAAATGGGAGCAGCCGAAAGAAAAAGAAGAAGATCCATTTTAAATTATTTACATGTTCATGAGGGGGAGGAGCTGGAGTGGGTGCCACACTTATTCGGAGGTGTGTGTCTCTATTGTGTGCCGTCAGAATAAAAGGAGAAAGCCCAAGGAGACTCCTGTGTCGTGCAAAAACGCCACAAAACGCAGAAGTCCACCAGTCACATTTGCTTAATAAGTCAAGTCAAGTAGGATTTTGTCATTTCAGCCATATACACAGTACACAGTGAAACGAAATAACGTTCCTCCAGGACCCTGGTGCTACACACAAGCGGTCATCCATGGCTTCTGGTTGGGTCATGATATGATGAACTTGGAGACAGTAACATCCTCAATGCACTTGCTGATGTAGCCAGTCACTGAAGCTGTGTACTCCTCCAGGTTGATGGAGTCACCGTAGGTTGCAGCCTCCCTAAACATGTCCCAGTCGGCGCGTTCGAAGCAGTCCTGAAGAGCAGAGATGGCACCTGTGGGCCAGGTCTTTACTTGCTTCAGGGTGGGTCTCACGCGCCTGACGATGGGTCTGTACGCTGGGATCTGCAGCACAGAGATGTGGTCTGAGTGTCCGAGGTGGGGGCGGGGCTCCGCTCTGTACGCGTCATGTTTGTGTAAACACAGTCCAGCGTGTTTTCCCCCCTCGTTGCACAGTTCACATGTTGATGGAATTTGGGGAGAACTGACTTGAGATTTGCATGGTTGAAATCTCCGGCAACAATAAACAGTCCGTCTGGGTGGTGGTTTTGGAGTCCACTGATAACTCCATAAAGTTCAGCCAGCACGCTGTTAGCATTAGAGCTGTTAGCGCTAGCGCTGGGTGGGATGTAGACTGCCGAAATAAACACTGTAGAGAACTCCCTGGGCAAATAAAACGGTCTGCACCTGACTGTTATCACCTCCAGCAGTGTTGTGCAGTGTACTGAGACCAGCACAGCGTTTGTACACCATCGTGTGTTTACGTAAACACACAGCCCCCCTCCGCGAGTCTTTCCGGACAGAGCGGAGTTTCTGTCCGCACGAAACGCGGAGAGTCCGGCGAGCTGGATGGCGGTGTCCGGAACGCTGTCGCTGAGCCATGTCTCCGTAAAAACAAAAACACAGCAGTCTCTGTACTCACGCTGGGTGTTCAGCTGGAGTCGTATACAGTCCAGTTTATTATCCAGGGAGCGGACATTGGCAAGGAGGACGGACGGGATAGCCGGTCGGCTAGCGTTAGCCTTGAGCTGAGCCCGGACCCCAGCACGCTTGCCATGTTTCTGCTTCCTCTCACACCGCTTCCTATGTCCTCTCAGTCGGCCAGGTTCAGCAGGAGATCTCGGGGGCTGAAGGCTTGGTCTTCTCAGCACGCCGCACTCCAGTAGCGTCGTTCGGAGAGTCGCTGGAAGACTGAATCCTGGCTGATTCCTGAGCTCCAGCAGTGTTTGGCGGTTAAATTTAAGAGCATTCACGGATGTGACGCTCATGTGCAAGTCTTATGGTGAAAAGTAGTCGGATGAAAGACTTTTTACAGACTTTAACACCAAAGTTTGGACCCCGGAGCGGCCGCTGCGTGTTACCGCGCCGCCATCTTGGATAAAACCCCCAAAAAGCTCCTTGACTCACATTTATGTCCTCCAACCAAATTCTTGTTTTGCCATATTAAGGAAAATGCATTTTGAAAAAATAACAAATAAATGCAGGGAACAAAAAAGAAAGGGGACTAAAACTCTTTATAACATCAAAGCTTATTTAAAGTCTTTCTGTCATGCCAACAACTACTCAGCCTCATCAAACACAAAAGAATGGTTCAAATATAAATACTGGACTTTTGATCAAGAAATGTTGGATCTTTAAACCATAAAATTAACAGTGATACTGTATGTTTTTCTGGACTGTAGTCCAGATGGCGTCAGGATTTATTAAAATTGGAAACAGGATGGCTTTTTAGTGAATGTACCAGTTATTTATTGGAAGAAACACCTGCAGCCAAATGATGTCCAGATTGGGAAGCTGATGGTTCTGGTTGTGATGATAATATTACTGTAGAGTATTTTTTTTTTATTGCCATTGTATTTATATGTGAACCATTCTTTTATGTGTTTGATGAGGCTGAGTAGTTGTAGGAGGATGAGGTCATCCCATTGGCAGGTTATTAGAGTGAGCTTTGAGACAGTTCCTCTTGTATTGACTGGTCAGTCAATTTTAAAAGTGACTGAGTTTTGTGTCAGATTTTTCTCCTCCAACAGTTCCATGATTGGGTCATAAAACGTTAAAAGCACATCCAAGCACATCCATTCCTCACCATACTATGGGATATCTATTTTTAGTAATTCACCTTCTGGCTCTTTCAGCTTCAAAACACAAAGCTTCCATATGTTTCTGCTTCTGGAAATTGTTTTAACTGTGGCGATTCTTCTCAAGCATTTCCTTTCCTAAAACACGAAAATTGATGGTCTCTTACAAATATCTAATATGGGAATGATCAAGAAGTGATAAAGGATTATAAGGTCAAAATGACCTTATAATCAAAATGACCTTATAACAGCACAATGCAACGAAATTCACTGTTGAAAAGCACTGTTGTAAGTCGCTCTGGATAAGAGTGTCTGCTAAATGCCGTAAATGTAAATGAAATTCCTTCTGTGTTTCACCCATACACACTTGTGCAGCAGGGGGCAGCTATTGAAAGCGCCCAGGGAGCAGTGACTGGGACAGTACCTTGCTCAAGGGTACCTCAAAGCAACCTACTGGTAAGGGGTTTGAACCCACAATCTTCCGATTCTGTGGCCACCGCTGCACCTACAATAGAATAGTATAGCTTTGTAGTCCCATAGCTTCCTTGCCTTATTTCTAATTCCTGGGAGCCCAGGGACACTTTTGAACCCTTTATTGTTTATCCTTTTAACCCTTTTTCTATACCTCTGTATAGGTACGTCCAGAAATATTTTAGAGTTTTACAGATTTCCTGTAACAGAACTGTCCTGGACATCAGCTTGGTGGAATTTTAGCTCATTTCTCAGAACAGAACAGCTTGAACTGGGATGTTAACGGGTTTCATGAACTGCTCACTTCCCCAACATTTTTATTAGATTGAGGTCTAGACATTGACATTGGCATTCCAAAACAATGAACCTGTCTTGCTGCATATCCCACTTTTTCTTGAGGTTCAGTTCATGGATAGATGTCCTTAGTTTTGTTTTGTAGACTGCCTTGAACAGCTCAGTAGCTCCACCTAGAGTCAAAACCAAGAAATGCAATAACGCCAGTGTTCATGTGCGGGCTATATTCTGGTATATTTTTGGAATTTGCTGCGGGCCAATTAAAAATGGATCGCGGGCCGCAGTTTGCACACCCCTGCAATGGACGGTTCTTTTTTTTTTAAAGAACAGTGGGTTTCTCCTTGTAAATCTGCAGAAGTCACCAATTCTGCTAGATGTTCTCTTGATGGTGGACCTATGAACATTTACACTGGTCAATGTGAGAGAGGTTTTTCATTGCTTAGAAGTTACCCTGGATTTCTTTGACTCCTTATGGAATATTATGCATTTATTTAATAACCTAGCCAAGAATGCCAGTCAATCTCCTATTGAGCCACTTTGCTCAGTTTCTGCTAGAATATCAGCAACTCTATGATCAAACATAATTTGAATTCTTCGTCACAGGTACTTTATAATTAAAGGCTAAGAGTTTCTGAGTTTTACATATGTAACTCCCAAAGATTTACTAGGTCAAACTTCTAGATTTGCTTACTGGGTCAAACTCTGCCCAACTTCTTCCAGGGCTTCTAAAGTCATTTTTGTTGGTTTGTTTGTCTATTTTTTTTTTTCAATAATGCCACTTAGTTTAGATTGAATTGTAAAATGAGTTTTAAACTGAAAAGTAAAATGAAAAACATGTGTGCAGTTTAGTTTAATGGTGCCTTCTACTATGTTCTGTATTTTAAATTTTTTGCACTAAAGGCAGATTGAAAATGTAATAGCATTTCCCATCACAGATGATCAGTGTTTGATAGTGTGAGCATTTAGTAACTCTAGGCATAGTTTACTTCTGTTTTTCTGCAGTTAATAATTGCACATGATCACAGATAAATGGTTGTATGTTTGAATACTTTACATATGATACTCTGTTTTTTGTGAGCTAGACTGTCTCCTTTAAGATTATGCAGAGGATTAATGGATGTCTAACGGGCAATAATTCATGTGTGGGAGTGAAATATGACAGCATTCAGGCACTAAAATGTGTTGGTTTGGTTGAAATGTGTTTTTGTGCTTTTTTTCCTGATCATTATGTTTTTGTTCTGAAACTTTACAGTTTTCAGGCTAAAACCTGCAATTTAATTGCAGATAGCTTGTAACAGCTGTTAAGAGGTATGTGTGTAATTATGTTTCTTTGTGTGCTGGGTTGCTCTGAAAGTGTAGAGATGACTGAAAATAGGAATTAAATGTTTCAAGTTACAGTTGCTCTGGATGATTATAGAGGATGAACTCCGTTTGCTGATTTGAAGCCCACAAAACTTGTGTGTGGCTGACTGATTCCTCTTGTTGACCTCTTGAAAGTTGAAAGTGACAACCCTTGTCATTGCGAGGTCACGGCACAGCACACATGAACCACAACGAAATTGGACCTCTGCATTTAACCCATGCACACTCAAACCCGTGCAGCAGTGGGCAGCTATTGAAAGCGCCCGGGGAGCAGTGATGGGGACGGTACCTTGCTCAAGGGTACCTCAGGGCAACCTATTGGGAAGGGGTTTGAACCCCCGATCCTCCGATCATGCGGCTAACGCCCTAAAGCGCCCTAAAAAGGCCACCGCTGCTCTTCAGGGTGTTTTCACTCTTTGAAAGCTGGGACAGGCTCCAGCACCTCTCACAATCCTGATCAAGATAATGAAAAAGTAATTTTAATTGAAATTTAAGCAGTATTTATTTTTTTTAAAAGTTGTATATAAACCCAAGCCCACGCTACACAAGTAGAGCACTTTTCTCTGATATGTCTAATACATTATAAATAAAATAATGTAAATATGAATAAATATGCTAAAGTCTAACTTTTTTATCTGATATGGCAGAAATCCTGTTCATACGGCCAATATAGTCATATTAATCCAGGTTCACTGTCACACTGCAATCATACATATCCTGAACTACTCTCACATACTTTTCTGTAACACCTGACTTTCTCATACAAAAAGCACAACTCCTCTCTAGGAGTCTTCCTCTCTATGACACAATGTCATATGCTTTCTCCAAGTCCACAAAGGCACAATGTAACTCCTTCTGACCTTCTCTGTACTTCTCCATCAGCACCCTCAGAGCAAACACTGCATCTGTGGTGCTCTTTCTCAGCATGAAATCATACTGCTGTTCACTGATCATCACCCTTTTCTTAACCTAGTTCCACTACTCTTTCCATTAACGTCATGGTTAGTTCATGGTTCGTGGTTAAATGGTTAATTGTTATTATTCATTATAATTCATATATACTGTCAAGCAGGTTTGTGGCGTAGATGGCTCTTAATGTAGCCCCTCCCATGCTGGCCTAGCCCCGCCCACTAAGCCCCACCCCCTCTCCACTCATCTCTTTCTTTCTCTCACTCTCACACTTTCTATCTCCGACAGAAGCGGGCTGCTCTGGCTTCGAAGCAACGCCGATAAACACAAGTAAGAGAAAATGTGACCGTTTTTTCCTTTCTGAACACTCTTGGGAGGAGTGTCGGTTAGAAGTGATCGGCACTTCTTTTACTGGAGGGTTCGATTCCAAAGCCGCTCAGTCGACGGGTTTTTGTGCGAAAAAGTTCACGTTTTTACCAATATTTGCTCAGATAGATTGACTTTATGCGTATAATTAGATAAATAAAGTCTCTTTTACTTTATAAAGCTTCATGTTCCTGAAAAAGAGGGTTAATGAGTCATTTCTCGCGGTGTAATCAAGGGACTCGATACGTTTTATAGAAACTGACCGAGTCATGATCATCTGCAGTGATGCTGGAAGCCAGGAGTCCCAACGTGTACAGATTAAATACCAGCCGTCTTTATTTTTACTGCTCTGAAGTGAAGTTCCACCGTCTCCTCGTGCCTTTTTAGGATGAAAATATATTGATTAAATAGTGCAAAGCCTCAAACACCCTTTTGCCCTTATTATATCGGTCTTTATCTTACAATTATGCATTTATAATCTTTCAGTTTTAGTTCGGGGTATGTCATTTGGGAAAGCATTCATGATGCATAATATTTTTTTTCCCTGTGCCACAAAATATATGAATGCATTTCATCCACATCTCCCGCTCTTCACTAAATCCAGCTAAAGTGGACTAATTACACCCTCTCTGTAAAGAATTGTGGATGGTATGGATCATCATAAATCACATCATAATCTTTTTTGATTGTATCACATCAACAGTATCATCAGGACCCGGGGTCAAAAGGTCACGGGTTCGAATCCCATACCAGTAGGTTGCCCTGAGGTACCCTTGAGCAAGGTACCATCCCCATCACTGCTTCCTGGGAGCTTTAAATAGCTGCCTCCCTGCTGCATGTGTGTGCGGGTGAAAAGCAGAGGTTGAATTTCCTTGTATCTCACTGTGTGTTGTGCTTTGTTTCACAGTGACAAACATAGTCACTTTCATTTTCATCATGCTACAAAACTGTATGTCAGAGATTAAATAGTGTGTTAATAATGAGTCTTTGAAATCATATGCTCAGAAAAGAAGGTTATGATGTGATTTATCACATCAGCAGTAGCATCAGGCCCCAGGATCAGCAGATCGCAAATCCCAGACCAGTAGGTTGTCCTGAGGTAGCCTTGAGCAAGGTACCCATCACTGCTCCCTGGGGGCTTTCAATAGCTGAACAATAGCCCCTTCTGCACAGTGTGTATGGGTGAAAAGCAGATGTTGAATTTTGTTCTGTCTCACTGTGTGCTGTGCTGTGTTTCACAATGACAAAATGTCACTTGCAATTTGCTAGTGCAATGCTTTCATTTTTCTAGTCTGTTGTTTCATGTGAGCCACCATGAAAGACTTTTTTCTGGCCTAAAATATGTTTTTCATATGTATTTATGGTGCGAGAGATTCATGCAGAGTGCTGTAAAGGAAAATAGTCCCTATAGAATTTTTTAAATACATTTTTATCCCTATTGTGCCATTATCAACACTTCAAGGACTGAATTAAGCAGACAATTTGAAAAATCAGTGGAATTCCCTTTTAGACATCAGGGCAGTAGGTGAAACACTGCTGGGTCAAGGTTGGTTTAAAGTGCCAGTCCTGATACACAGACCAGATCAGGCTAAGGATTTTTTAATGGACAAAGAAAGAACACTCTCATAATAAACACTGTACTGAAATTTTGGGGTTTTTGATTTTTTTTTTTTTTTTTTTTTGGTCTGCTTTTGATTCAGTTAAAGTGTGAAAATTTGAAAAATTTGAAAGTGTGTCAAATCTGTTTTATTTGGCACGAAATCCAGATGACCTTTTGATGTGGAACTGTCATGTGAAATGTTTCTGACCAAGCCGATCTGATCAGTTTGCTCATGTAACTCATTTAGCTCATTGAGCTGTTGTTTGTCCTGAAGTCTGAATAACATTGCTGTTAGCATCACGCGCCTCCATGCTCTGTGCCATTATGGTATTGTTCGGCTTCTTTAGTCTCCCCGAGTGTCTCTCGGTTTCCTGCCCACTGCAGGGAAGCAGGAAAGATCTGCAAGAACACACTGATCTCAGATCAGCAGAAAAGATCAGCCATCACCTTTTCTGGACATGTCCAGATGGATCAAACACATTCCAACACTGACCCTAACTCTGGTCATCTGAGGGTCAGAAAGTAAAGAAGCAGCAGGAGGTAAATACATCTAACTGCATGGAAAACCCTGGGTTTAATAATAATAACTAATCTCCTCCTCTTCTTCCTCTCTGCAGTCTTCATCATGCCACAGTGGGGTGGAGGGAACAGGTGTGTTTCTTGTGGTGGAACAGTGTATCACGCTGAGGAAGTCCAGTGTGATGGAAAAAACTTCCACAAGTGCTGCTTCCTTTGCAGTAAGAATACACACACTGGTTCAGCATACATGCCTAAAGTAGACACACACTCTTTCCACATATACACTGTCAGAGAAACTATACACCATTGTAGATAACACACTCACTGACATCATACACACACTGTTAGAGAAACACACCCCGTTATAGAATACACACACACACACTCTCAGTAGACACAGCGAGCTTAAGAAGACACTTACCTCACCGCATATTTGCTTTTGTGTTTGATCTGTGGTCAGAACACCGGTGAGATTAGAAGTCATTACCTTATGGAGCATCATCACTGCTGTTTTTGTCTTTTCAGGACTAGACTTTTAAAGGGAAATACTTCCCTTTAGCAACAGGATGCAATCAGCCAGCTTTGAGAGTAAAGAACTAATGAATAGTTTGTCATTTTTTATTATTATTATTATTATTATTATTACTTGGTAGCACTTTATTTGGACACCCCAGTAGTTGTTTGTACAACTGAGCAATTGACCTGAATAACGTGTGTGTGTGTGTGTTTGCTTGTTGAAGGGGTGTTCTTCTAAAGGATTTCTTGCTTAGTCAGAACACAAGTGTAAATTTGAGGAATGTGCAATAGGAATGTCCCTCAGCTCTTTTCCTGTTGCACAAGGTTGACTGGGCTTAGGTTACCTGGCCTTGTGGAGAATCTAACAGTTTTTTAAAATAATTCAAGCATCTATAGAAAATCTACAGGCTGTATCCAAGTAAAAAGGTGGTAATGGTCATTACATGGTCAGTTTGAGTTGAGATGCTGAAGATTTTATGTGTTTGGATTCTTGAGGGGTAAGGGGAAAGCTATTTTTGTTGTTGAGAGGAGACCCCTGAAGAAATCCCTCATTGCAAAGGTTTGTGGATTTATTTGTCACAACTCTGGGAGAAATGCCTAGTCCAATGTCTGAATTTGCTGTCTGAAGGTTAAAAATGCTGATAATTTTATCTCAGTGGTTCAAAATTCCAGTTGTGCAGACACCCTGTTCTTAATGATCCAGCTTAGGAAAGAATAGTTATCCAGTGTAGCTGCAGGATTGTAGCTGAAATTGCTGATCAGTCTGATATGATCTAAAATTAATACACCTGGTTACTGCTAATCATGGTTTAGGCCTTTTGTTGACTGTATGATTTATTATTTATGGAACATGCCTTCTGTCCTTTCGTTACTTTTATTGTAATTTCACTGCATAAACTGAACTGTAAATGTATCTTATTTTGACCTAATTAATGTGTGTTATGAGGCAGGGGTCTCAGATAGCTAGATGACCCCAAGGTTGAGGAATGTGCTTTTGAATTCTTAATGTTGATCATTGTTTAATGAACAATGAATGGACAACGCTTTACTGTTTACACAGTTAAAACATATGCTAATACTGCTTTTTCTCATTTTCAGTGGTGTGTAGGAAAGGACTAGATAGCACCACCGTGGCCATCCATGATAAGGAGCTCTACTGTAAATCCTGCTATGGGAAGAAGTATGGGCCAAAAGGTTACGGCTACGGTCAGGGAGCTGGAACACTCAACATGGACCGTGGAGAGAGACTCGGCATTAAGCCAGAAGAGCAAGTCATCTTTGCTTATTAAATCACCAGTTGAGGTTTTCAAGTTTGGCATTTGGTGTTGAAGCTTTAGAGATAATTTGATTAAATTACTAGATGAGTTTTTTAAATTACTACCTGAAGCCATTTTAAACAAATTCGTGAACCACCCAAAGCTTTTTGAGTTATTTTTTGCAAAACTTATTATTTTGGAACAGCTCACCTGTGCTTTACTCCAGAGGCTGCTGTTATTTGATTTTGATTATTTTCTTGCCTACACAGAAGCTCAGTAATTTTTAGAAATGTTCTATGATTTTTTGGGCTAGTTTATAAGATGTCTCTTTTGCCTCCGTGGGGCAGCGGTGGCCTATTGGTTCGGGAGTTGGCCACAGAATCGGAAGATTGTGGGTTCAAACCCCTTACCAGTAGGTTGCCCTGAGGTACCCTTGAGCAAGGTACCGTCCCTGTCACTGCTCCCTGGGCACTTTCATAGCTGCCCCCTGCTGCATGGTGTGTTTGTGCATGAGTTAAATGCAATTTTTTTTGTGGTTCACTGTGTGCTGTGCTGTGTGTACTCTCACTTTCACTTTAACCCATTTAAATTGAAACAATTCAGAAAAACTGACAGTGAGCTTTAGGATATTGACTCTTAGTCTCCAGCTGCTTTCAATTGGGATTTTTTTGTAAAGAGGGAGTGTAAAAGGTGCCTTGATTTTGAGGTTGAATGGAAGACCCACTTTGACCTAAAGTGATGCCAGAATTAAATACGTGCAGTCAATGTAAAGACACTTTTGTCTTTATTTGGTTCTGGACAGAAGCTTCATCGTGGCCACGTATCTGCTGGCCAGTCTCAACTCGACCTCGTCTCGTTATGAAAGAGTGCGTTCTAGGAGTGTGTTATGTAATCAGGCTGCAGAAGCCATCAGCTGACTTCCAAAACAAAGACCCTCTTTCAGATCAGCTGGATGCCAAAGCTGCTCTGGGCTGAGCCCTGAGGCCAGGGACTAAAATTGACCTCTTTAATTGTTTCTAATTTAAGAGACCTTTTGAAATTTGTGAGCAATTAGTGACTAATTTTGTCTAATTAAAGTGACTTTTAATCTCTCTCAGGACAAAGAGTCACCGACCAACTACCAACCCAAACCCCTCCAAATTCGCTCAGAAGTTTGGAGGGTCGGAGAAGTGTGCACGCTGTGGAGAGTCTGTGTACGCTGCGGAAAAAATTATAGGGGCAGGAAAGGTCAGTAATAAATGGCGACAATACAGATGTACTTAAAGAAGAGATCTGTTATATTTTATATAATATAGTACTACCCTCTCCTTTGAATCGGGATTTGGGAAAACTATTAAAACCGTTAGAGGAGCATGTCCAGTCCCTTCCAGGTTTTATAGGAATTCTTTGTGTATGTGATCATTTAATATTTCCAGTGCAATGAAAGCTTTGAGGAATTTAATATGACAACCGATGTGAGCTCCGATTTCTCCAACTGTTCTGAGTGTCTTAGTAAAGAAACTGGAAGACTGTCTTTTGATTTCAGCTTGTTTTTCTCTACAGCCATGGCATAAAAATTGTTTCCGCTGTGCAAAATGTGGGAAAAGTCTGGAATCGACCACTCAGACAGAGAAAGACGGAGAAATCTACTGCAAAGGTAAAGATGCCTTCAAAAAGCTTAAAGATTTTAATATAGAACATCAGCCTCAGTTGTGCCTCCAGCAGCACAACTGCACATTTTGTTTCATAAAAAAATTGTAAAAAACATTCAGTATTCAATAGAGGTCAGCCCTGACTTATAGAGCCCTGACTGGGTGCTTTCAGTAGTTTTGTATTTTCATTTTTGGTTTGTTGAAATTCTCTCCCGCAGCCTGTTATGCCAAAAACTTTGGGCCGAAAGGATTCGGGTTCGGACAGGGAGCTGGAGCGCTGCTGCACGCTCAGTGACGTAGACTCACATCGACTCAACATGCATATACACACTGTCGCTCTACACATGCTCAGTGCCTCACACGTGATTATATACATATATTTCTTTTACGTGTAGATCTTCAGGATTTTGCTGAAAAACTAACTGGAATTTAAATTTGTTTTATGTAATAAATAAGCTTCAACTTGCATCTGTCTCTGAGACATTCTGTAAAAATTGGACATGCTGGAAATAACGCTCATAGACAAGTTTTCTTACATTTTTTTTATTAAAGCCAGTAAAATGAAACCATGCCCAGGAAGTTTCTGAAGCGTTTCGGGGTGAATCCTGACTGAGGCACTGCAGATGAAAATGTGCTTTTCACACAAGCTGGAGAAAAGGCTGAGGAGACGATGGGGGAGAGTTTCTTTATAATGAGTTTCGCTTTCCTAAATAATTGTTTTACTTCAGTGCTGATTTTCTCTGCCTGGACAACCCAGATCCACACAGTATTCACTACGAGGCATTAGAGAACATCATGATAAATCCTCCTCTGTTTACGGCCTCTAAAACCCTTACAACCTTTCTCTACGTTTTGTACATCCAGTGATAGAACAGATCCAGCAAAATTGACCAAAAAAAACCCTCCCATTGACTATTAATATTAATGAAACATTCAAATAGATCACGTTTCCACAGAGCAGACGTAGCGAAGCTCTGCAGATCAGAAAGGACAAACACTAAAGATACACAAACTGGGTTCAAAATATAAAAAAAAAAAAAGAAGAAAAATGAACATACTTGCAAATACTGAACATTCACTATTTACAGTCGCCCCGCCAGATTGGCGGTGAGCAGGAGGGCAGGTGAGGGCATGGTTACTATAGCAACAGCCCCAAGCTTTGCTCATGCACTGGAGATGCGCAGGTTAAAATGCTTATAAACAGCTGTGGCACACACCACTAACAGCTACAGTCAGATACACTGCGGTTATAGTTCTTTTTGGTAACAAACAAAAAATAATAAAATTAAAAAAACGCTCAGGTTCAACTAACACAGACAAAAAAAAACAAACAAAAAAAAATCACTCACAGCAATGTAGGTTTATGTACAGATACACATTCTTTACATCAGTTCAGTTCTTCCAGCTCAAACTGCAGGGCATCCAAAAGAGTGGAAAGGGGATGGGACCAAAAAAAAAAAAATCTAAATAAAAACTACTTAAAAACATCTCTCAGGAAAGCCATGGATTCTTCAGTAACGAAGTCTGCAGCAGACAAAAAAAAAAACTTTTATGAAGTGAAAAAACTGTTAGAAGCCTCTCCTTTCAGTGAGCGAGTGTAATTATGATCAACCATCTTTTGTCGTTCACTCCAGCCTTCTGTTCCCACTTTATGGTGAAAGTAAAAACCTGGACGCAGTGCCGGCTCAGGACAGAATCAGGAAAAAAAAAACATTTTCTGGAGCTTGTGCACACACACACACACACATTCAACACATCTAAACGAACACAGACTTTTTTCTTTTTTAAAAAATTAATGTAAAAGAACCAGATATTAAGACAATTTTATAAAACATTAAATAAAGTTTAAATAAATAGGATCACATTATTCATGGAGACTAAACACACACTTCAGAGCACTCGGACACTGACTCGCCTCAGCTTTCCGTATGAATGCGTTTGTTAAATGCCAATTTAAACTACATCCATAAACCACTAAAAGGGATTTAAATACTCTTGCTATTTGTGTATGAGGCAGAAACAGCATCTATGAAACACTCCCATCATTCAACCATTATTGCAACACATCACAGACACACACTTCCTATGACCTACAGCTTAACCAGAGTAAAAAGGTCTGAGAAAACACACAAAATGTTAGAATGAAATTAATTATTTCACAGGAGGCAATGAAAATGACACGTGTAAAAACAAATAGATATATATGTCTCTCTCTCTCTCTCTCTGGAACCGCCACTGAAGCAGTATGCGCGCATGTGTGTGTGTGTGGTGGGGAAAGGCAGGGTAGATTTGCAGCAATTGGAAAAAGAATTGTGGGCTGTAAACGTGTGTGTGTGTGTGTGTGTAGTGGCAGTTTGTGTTAGCAGCATGCTAATATGATGATGAGTGTATACTACAGTCTTTCTGGGCGAAGATGATGGTCCAGTTTGCCCCCCTAAACACACTCGCACGCACACACACACACACACACACACACACACACACACACACACACACAGTGTTGCTGAACACTCGTCATCTCTCCTCTCCTCTATATGTGTGTCTGTCTCTCTCGGCCACTCCATGGTTCTATTAAACCAGCTGGTATCCCGAGCCAGATGTCTGATCATAATCTATGGAAAACTGGACTGTCCAGTCTACAACCACTGGCCGCAGCAGACCGCAACACCGCAGCTCAAAGAAATCGATCAGGTTCCGCACACAGCCGTGACTGCAACACACACAAAAAGGTGTGTATTAGCATGATGAATCATACTTCAGTTTTGCACATGTAAATGTAAAAAAGCATAGATATTTCTCTACATAAATAGGTAAATGCATATTATGTATACACTGTATAGAAAGGCCAGTGAGGGAAAAGAAAAAAGCTTAAATTTAAGAAATGTGTCAGTTGTCTAAATGTTAGTTGTAAGCACTGCTTATAACACACATTAAGAGTGCATAAAATATGTAAAGTTTAACTAAAATTGTGTAAATGTGATAAACACTTAAGCTTTTAACCCTGCAGCATGTAAACTGTAAAATGTTAGTCCTAAAGCATGTGTAAAATGGTAAGAATGGTAGAAACTGTTGAACAACATGAGCTGTAAAAATGTGTACACTTGAAATCTACAAAATGTGGAGAGTCCAGGCTATAAAATAATGATAAAAGTTAAAAGTGCAGAATGTGCCCAATGTAAACAGCATCGTTATTTTATAAAATATACAAAAGTAGAAAATATGGAATGTATGGAAACTCACTTGAATGGACTCTCAATAGAAGTTGCTGTGACCTTAAAGTGTTTGTAGCGCCGCGCATTCATCCGCTCATTAGTAGTGATGCCCAGACCAGCAATCTGCAAACACACACACACACACACACACAGTTTTAAACCCACTATTTTATAAATACAGTGAAAGGACGACGAAAAGACCTGATGTGTATTGTCTGACCTGGTAGAGCTGGCACATAATGAGCACTGCCACCCACAAAAAGTGGAAGACACTGTTGAGGAACATCCAGAACATCCACGGTGAGCAGGTGGCGATCTGAGTGATGTATACCCACAATCCATCTCTACTGTAGCTGCTTGCACAGTGCAGACGCCAGTCTGAGGAAACACATTAAAAAGTGACTTTGCCTGCTTAGACTAAAGGCAAGTGTAGTATAGTTCACTTATTAAACAGATGCTACAGAATACAGACTACACTGGTGTTTAACTCCAAATTTGCAGTCACTGCTGTTTCACTGAGGGTGTTGAGTTAAAGCACCACAATTATGAACTGGTCGTTTTTCAGCTTTCCTGAGTGTATACTGGAACTTTTCTTCAAAACAGGTACAAAGAGTACAAATGTACACTTCTTTCTGCTCCGACACAAATTCAGAGATTTAACTGCTGCACTGCTATGTTTAATGTCCTCACAAAGTTCATATGATGTGGGAGTGTATGTGTTTGGAAATACTCACAGCAAATGCAGCCATACATCATCCAGCAGATCATACACAGCAGGAAGAATAAATAACCCATAAAATATCTGTGATTTCCACTACCTGCATATAGACATATAGATGAGAGATGAGAGAGAGATGAGAGAGAGAGAGAGAGAAAAATTAGGCTTACACTGCATTGAGGGAAAGGGCCCACAGAAGCTCTAGGTTTTCAAAACTGTAGAGTGTGTGTGTGTGTGTACACAAATTCAAATATTATCTCAAAGTAAGCTGTTTTGTTTCAGTCCCTGTTGAATGCATCAGCATGTATAGCAAAGCAGGTTCTCTCATTTAGCTGGATTCTTAAAGCACAATGGGAGTACTGTCCAATGGGAATACCCCCTCCTCCTTTTCTCTCTCTGTCCTGTCCCAGTCCTCTACTGCATTTCCCATCAGCACTATAAGGGTCATTCTTTCTTGAACTTGCAGGACTATTCCGTTAAAACTACAACCCAGCTCTCAGCATTTTAACGTGAATCCTGACAACTTAAAGAAGAAAAGAAATCAGAAAGCAGAAACTTCCTTTTTGAAGTTAGGGCTATTTGTCCAGGAACAGAGATTAAAGGTTAAGGGTTTGAAAATGTTTCTGCAACACTGACATATTCTGCAGGATTTATGAGGTTTTGTGATTCCAGGGGGAAAAAAAAATTATATCTTAAACACCACTCATCAGACCTGCCCAAGAAATGTCTGGGTGTGATCATAATATTCCAGGGAACACCTGTAACTGACTTGTAGCCTTTAGCCAACACACCCAGCCTGTTATTTTACTTTCCCATTGAAAATGAACAAAACATGTCATTTGAGTGCAGACAGGGGTGTCTTAAATAAGGTAAAGTTTTTATTTAACCTGACAACTAAATGTGCATTCAGGAAATGCAGGTGTGTCCAGTTGAGCAAACAAATGGATGGACAATGGGACAGACAAATGAGCTTGCTGGATAGACTCAGGTATACTTGTTAGAAGAACTAAAATACAGAGACACAATAAAGAATTCTCTTTAAGCTCCAGCTATGTTTTTGGGAAAACCCCTATCAACCTTACAAAAACTAAAGGACTGCTGACGAGGGCATGATCCAATATAAAACTGCCCAGTTTACAGTGATAATACATGGTTCATACCTTGTAGATAAATACCGTTTGCCCACAAGAACAAGGTTTAAATGATTTCATTCTTTTAAGGGCAGGAGTTAAAGTCTGGGGATAGGTTTCAAGAAACCGAGTTAAAGGTAAGGGGTTATGGCTTTGTGAGAGGACACCTACCTACACAATTACCAACCCATGGACAGTGATGATCAAACTTGGCAATGCACCGATTACACACCGCACAATGTTTGGACCTGATGGGCTTCCTTATCTGAGGAAAGTCCATAACAGACAGGGTTAATGTAGGCTGTCGTTGTGTGTTCTAACAGTATGTTTAAATAGCCAGGTAAACCACAATATTTCACTATCAGTAAAAGTCCTTTCAAATACAGGAGAGGCCTGAGACAACAGTTTAAACAGTAAAATGTAGGAAAGAGAAACAGAACAGTACTTACTAAACAGGTGCTGCAGAATATACTCAGATCCAGACTGCCTGTTTCTGCCAACTCTACTATAGTCTAGAGAGTGAGAGAGAGATCTGAATTAGTGTTGAAGCTCCAAAGGCTAACGATGCAAATAAGATAAAATCCATGTAATCCCTATATGAACAGTGTGTGTGTGTGTGTGTGTGTGTGTATATATATATATAAAGATTAAAAAAAAACCCTTGGGAAAATTGGGAATCTAGTCTGCTGTTCAACCTAGTTGAAGAAGGGGGTGTTGGAGGCTCTGGGCTTCAATAATGATGAGCTGGCTGTTGTTTTAGCACATTATGAGCACATTATTTAGCACAAGCTTGATGAGTTTGGAGAGACTTGTGTTTTTTTTTTTTAATGTTAGGACTGAAGCTCCAAGCCTAAAGGGGACAAAATTGGACCCCAAGTCCATCTTGCTCAAGCAACGTCATCTAGTATAAGTGGGTTATTTTGCCAAACAAGGACCAAAACAAGGCAATACAATTTCCCCACTCATTAATGATCAGGGATAGGATGTCAGATAAAGGACCAGAGGAGATGGTCATCATAAAAGTCACTGCTCAGGAAATATTTCGTGAAGAAGAAAAAGAAAAAAGACTGAACTGATTCTATAATTTTGCTGTATATAAAGTGCGGTATTTTTGCTTTCAGATCAACTTCATAGCGTCTGACCTTTTTCTTCTGCTCTTCGGATGCTTTGATGATGCCAGGGTCAGACTTCCAGGACTTCCCAAAGTTGTAGAAGAGAGCCAGGCTGTTGAGCAGGAAGGGCAGATGGACGGTAATAAATGGTAGATGTGAGAGAAATTAAGGAGAATGGCTACATCTTGATGGGTCAAAACATCAAAACAGTGTAATCAAAAACAGCTGAAATACTGCAATGCACAAAAATAAACAAACAGCCTTAGTTAAGAAAGCCATTGTTAAGGACACTTCAGAAGGCAAAAGTAGTGCAGGTCAAAATAAGCTAAATAGACAGTATAGGCCATGGCAAACTAGAGATTTCATTTTTTTTTTAATCAAACCTGCAAAAAAAAAAAAAACAACAACAGTGCAATAATTAACAATAATAACCAGGTGGTACTATTTAGGTATAATGTGGGAACAAACATAGCTGAAGTACCGCAATACACAGACATCTACAACACAATATGGACTTGAAAACACTACACAGGATGGAACTGGCAGTCACCGCACCAATTCTGGAATGAGGCACAGAATGCTTTATTTTCATGTAAATACAGCATAATGCACATGGAATATCAAAAATGTCTGCTCCTTTAGGCAGCTCTACTGAATAAATTAAATTCATAACAGCATATCGATAAAAATTCAAAGGATATCGTTCCAGAACCAGTAAAACCAGGTGATATACATCCAGAATTTAGTAGCCAGATAAATACCCAAGGGCAGGGCACTGTGCATGGAGTGATCAAAAAACGACCTAAAAAAGAAAGGGGGAAAAAGTGACAGAATGAGAGTTATTTTAAATTAAAGTTTAAACAGACCTGTTTGAAGAACATTCATTCACTACAACATTGGACTTGTAGGAATAGTTCACTTGATTCAAGACTTGACTCAACACTTGATTCCCCCTCCAACTTGATACTACTGCTCATCTACAAAACTCAAGCTCTTGCAGTCCCTTACAGAGTAAGGTCATGTTATTATAGCACTACAGACAAACTAGTATTGAAGGTGTAACCTTGGTTCTTTGAGGAAAACATGCATATACTATTGTGCTGCATTATAAAGCTGGTTACATGTATTCACTATCACTATGAAGATGTTTTGCACATATTGCTATATCTTAGTTCTGTATTTTGATTTTTTTTCCTTTATGCATCAGCAAAAGCTCAAGGGATTATAGTCAAGCTCAAGTTTGTACTTTATTTGAATAAGATAGGACAGGACATATTCTCAGGGTGGACAACTAAGCACTTTTATAAGGCACTGTTGATAAGAACATGCTAAATGTCATAAATGTAAATACTTGTGATAAGTTAAAGCTGGTTTACCAGTGGCTGAATATAGCCTTTCATGGCTGAGATGATACAACAGGAATAAAAGTGGAAAGAACTGGAAGCTACCTTTGGATAAAGATGAGCCGTACTTACACTGAAATTAAACTATTTTGTCCTGCTTAGGAAAAAGTGCAAACCAGGGAACTCTGGGCTGGATTTTAAAAGGGACATGCCCTTCTTAGCAGTGGAGTTCAAAGAGTTTTCATAGCTAGAATCTAAGTTGAATCAGGTGTGTTGGAGCAGTAAAAGGCCAAATTGAAACCCATCCAGAAAAATTCATGGGTAAAAATGTATCAGTGAAAGTCTTACTTGGACAAAAACTGTACTGCCAGCCATACTCCAGCATACATTAGTCCCTTAATGAGCCACGAGTCAATATCCAGGTCAGCAATGAAGCCTATTAGCCAGATGACAACAAATGGGGTCCCTAACATCACCTTCTGACGAAACTCCTGCAAAAAAAAACAAAAAAAAAAAACATGCACGTGCGTGAGCGCACACACACACACACACACACAGTGTCCAGTTTATTAGGTGCTCCAGTCTTTGTGGGTCCAGTGCTGAGTACAGTTTGGAAGTTATTCTAAAACACACCAACTAAATCTAATGAATAAGTGATAAACTGAACCAGATGTGTTTAAGCAGTGAAATCACCAAACTACACTGGACAACAGCCCTCCAATATTGTGCACCCATGGCTAACACAAACTGTGCACCTGCGTAACAAGTAAAAGGTTTTTACTACAAGGCCATGTTCACAGCCTGAATAAATTCCAGCAGCGTGTAGAGACAATGGCGCCCTCTTCTGTCTTTTCTCTTGACACTTTTTTCTAATCTACCTTTTAAAGCAGAAATCAGATGTGACCAATTTTGTTTCTTATTTATATTAGGTAAGTGCACAATTTTAAACATGCCCTTTTTTCCACAGAAACACTGCCAAAGGTTTCTATAAGTTCCCTTCAGGCATTTTTCTATAAGTGGGGGTAAAACGAATATACCTTATCCATTTTGAGTCTTTTCAGGTAAGATGGGCTGTCATAGCCTTTAGCCTGTCGTGCTTCCTGTAGGTGATTAATCATCCACACATTTTTTCTCTGTTTGGCCAGGTCTAGAGGAGTTTCCCCCTAACAGAAAACAAACAGCAGACAGGATTAGTAGAGGAAAATGGAGAAGAAAGGACGAAGTGCAAAGTTAAAACATGTTTAGCATATACATGGTGATAATTCACCATCATAGTGCATAGGTGAAAAACGGCAAAAGCAGAGAGTTTTACGCAAAGGCAAGACTCTTACAGTGCACATGGTTGAGTAAGAATGGGTTTCCTGCTTCTTTTTAATATTCACCAGCATCTCTACCATACCATGCTATCTAAGCAAAATCAATAACAAGGCTAATGTACAGTGAGGGCTTCTCAAGTCTGAAAGAATGGAATTAAAAAAAAAACAAACAAACAAACAAAAAAAAAAAACAACATAACACCTGTTTTATTAGAGATCCAGCAGACGTGTGCCTGTCTCCCACTCGTCATAAACTCTAGTTAAAACCAGAACAGTACTGTAAAATTAGATAAAACTGATTAATAATATTCTTTGGCATTAGAGGAAGTGAGTGCAGAACAGGTCATATGAGAAAATTGATGGCATTAGAAGACTGACCTTTATATTCTGAGCATCTACGTTAGCATTGGACTCCAGTAGCAGGCTGATCACTGTGGTGTTTCCTGCTAAAACGGCCCAGTGCAGTGCAGTGTTCTTGTGGTACTTATCTCCCAAATTCACGGACACATTAAATGTCAACAACAACCGTGTTGGGTCCACACTGCAGCAGAGAGAGGGAGAAAGGAAGGGAGGATGGGAAGAAGAAATGAAGTGAAAAAGGGAAGGAGGGAATAATGGCAGAAAAAGAAGGATGAAAAGCAAGAGCAAAAAAGGGGTTTGGAGAGAGATCTACATGTCAAATTTATACACTAAATTAACACATAACCAGAAACCAATAATAAAATAAAAACACACCTATGTGTTCGATAGGCTGCCCACATAAGAGGAGTCATGCCATTCTGATCCATCATATCGACATCCTGCAACAAAGAGATGTTTTGTTTTAAAAGCCCCTAGACTGTAATTGATTGTAATTGTATTAATGGGCTGTATGTTTTGTACAAATGGTTTGTTGTTTTTTTTATTTATTAAAAGAGAAGCAGTACGTCTTTACTTTGGTATTTCTACTGACTCCTCCCTTTCTGATGCTATGGCAACATGACGATCTGGTAACTTTATTGGTGACCACATGGTGGTTAGTACTCCAGCAATGCTGGTGAATACAGAGTATGGTTAACTGATTTGCTAAAAGGAAGGAACAGTGATGCTCATGGGAGATCCAGATTAAGGTGAACTTTAAACTGCCCCCTGGCAGCCATAATTCATTACCCACAATTGTGACCCAGAAAGCAAAAGCTTTTGCAGTCAGGACTATTTTGGGGATTTTATTCAAATACAAACTATAAGCCAGCAGACATTTAGCTATGAGGTAAAGCTTCAGACTTCCAGGCTCCAATGCGAGTGGCAGCCTAACCAGCAGTATCTTTCTATCCATCTATAAGACGCAGGCCTAATGGAAGTGGGTACCTTGGTTTTCATTTTAAGATGAGGCCCAACAGAGGAGTGTACCTGCCTTTTAGCTATGTTGAAATGATTAAGTGCCCTGATGGACATGAATGCACCCGATTTTTAGCTATAAGGAAAGACCTGACAGATGTGTGTACCTGTCCTTTAGCTATGAGGTAAGCTACAATGGATGTGTGTCCGAACTGAGCTGCAAGGTGCACGCAGCTGCAGCCTTCTCCATCAATCAGAGATGGATCAGCTCCATACTTCATCAACTGCACCACCATGGAAAGATGGCCCTGCCTGCAGAGGGGGGGGGGAAACACACACACATTCATTTTTCTATTCTAACTACACACTTTATGTTCATAGAAATATTCTCACTCTCACACACACGCAAATCTGACCTTGTAGCCCAGTGCAGTGGTGTTGAGTTGAGGTCTCCACCAAGTTGGTCCACAACAGCACCCTTCGAAATATAGTATCTGTCACAAAGAACGAACACTGAGTAAAGTTATGTATTCTCTTGTTCTTTCTCTCTCTCATACAAACATAAGAATCAAAAATTATACACTGAGCATGTATGTTGTGTGTAGTTACACTTTTAGATCTAAGATTAAAGTAACAGTACATAAGTATGTACCATTTAGTACACAGTAAACAGTATTAGTACACAGTTAAAGTGGTAAACAACTCCCATTATATTCAGAATTACTTTAAATTTACATATAAAAAAAAATCTCTACCAATTAAAAAAAGGCATGCATGGTTTACAAGCTTCTAAGTCTACTGCTGCCATTGGAGGCAAAAAGTAAACAAACAGCACTATTGGCTTAATCAATTTAATTAGATCTTGTTGCACAGAGAGAGAGTTAGTTTCTGCAGCCTCAAACTGCATCTGTAAACTCTTCCATACTTTGTTGATGTGCATGGACATGTTTAATTTACAGTTAATTAATACAGAATTTTAAGTAAAGTCTGGTCTGATGCAGCCAATGAGACATCAATGATATGCAAGATAACACAATGTGATTGTTTTTTTTTTTAAACTTCAGAGGTAATTTTTTATGCATTTCTCATTTTAAAAATTAATCTCCACAAGACTGCAAATAATCATAGACTTTGCAGTTGGTTAAGATTTTTGGTAAAGGCAGTGGTTCCCAAACCTTTCTAGATAGGAACATTACTGATCCCCCCCCACCTTCAAACTATACAGGTCCAGATTCAAACTTTATTTGAAATACAACTCACTTTTCTAATTAAGTGAAACAAATGCAATTACAAATAGTGCAATTTCACCACTATGGGAAAAATAAAGAGCATTACTGAAGCTATAAACAAGAATAAACAACTGTCTCCACAAAAATGGCTGGGGAGTGGCGCCTGCCCTGCAATATCTCTGCCCCCTAGTGGCCACCTTTGGTATAGCTCCTGAGATTGGCTGCCTCTTACACAAAGTGTAAGTGACAAAGTGACAACCCTCGTCATTGCGAGGTCACAGCACTGCACACCATGAACCACAACGAAATTGGACCTCTGCTTTTAACCCATGCACACAAACACCGTGCAGCAGTGGGCAGCTATTGAAAGCGCCCCGGGAGTAGTGACGGGGACGGTACCTTGCTCAGGGGTACCTCAGGGAAACCTACTTTTTGAGGGAATCGAACCCACAATCTTCCGATGCAGGGCCAACTCCCTAACCACTAGGCCACCGCTGCCAATTCAATGCAATTCAATTTCCCACCCTGATTACTAAGATGTATTGTGCTCAACTGGAGGAATAAATTGTCCATTAAGTTCCTCCTGGATCAGGAGAAAAAAATAATAATAAAAAAATGTAAAAAATCACAGAAACAAAAGCATGACTTCCACTCCTCTTCCTGGTTGAAAAGGAATCCAAGGGTGTAAATCTAAGGAGGCCTGTTTCTATTTTGCTTTAACTCTATACTTTACCTTAAAATAAGGTCAACTTTATTACTGATTTTTCAGGAATGTTTAAATCTGCATTACTTCAATGTTTTATTGTACAGTAACAATAATTGCTGTGGTCTAAATGTAAATTTATTTTTTGTTACGTTAATTTGTTTAAAAAAACGTTAAAATGGCTTACTTAGTGACACCTTTGACAAGAATAAATAACTATTTTTAGAGACTGCTGCACTTTTCACATTTTCAAGTCAAATGGACATGGGTAATGTAGTTTGAGTATGTGTGTGCAGTCCAGCAAGACTGACTTGACCAGGTCGATGCGATTGTTGATGGCAGCCCAGTGCAGGAGCGTGACGTTTTCTTTGTCTGGCTGGCGGACATCATACCCTGCCTCCACCAGTTCACGACACCGCTCAAATATTCCATATCTAGACACATGTGGATAGACAGACAGACAGACAGGCAGACAGGCAGGCAGACAGGCGAGTCAGGGAGAGTACTCACTATTGACATAATTTCTGAGAAAATACTTTTTGCATAAGCTGGAATGATTATGGCATATGTTGCATCGCTATAGCAAAACCAGTTGGGCTACCAAATGCAACACAGCACAACATTTTAATTGAACCATTTTTGTCATTGACAAAGGTCTTTACAAATGACAGTGAACTTTATTGTATGGTATTGCATGGTAATTAATTAATTAATTAATTAAATACATGAATGAGCCAACAAACTGTGCCACTTTTCACACGGCCATTGAAGCAGAAAGAGCACAGATGTCTGAATGTTAGAGGAGGCTACTATTAGTCTATAGAGAGGGTGACACTAAAACTGGAAGCTCTGCTCATGAGAGACTCAAATGTCTGTGGTGATTTGCGTTAGTTGTGAATGAGGAACATCGGAACATTGATTTCTGCCATCATTAACAAAAAACTAATAGTGCACAAAGCTGTATTTCAAGGAGAAGTAATTTTTTTGGCAAATTTAGTTGTCTTCAACTCCCAGTCAATACAATCAACACTGGGAGGGTGAGGGCCTGCTTTCTCTGAGTCACTGGAAGCAAGTCACCGCATTCTGTCAATTGCATAACCTCACTGGACAGTATAATGCACTTAGAGGACAACACTGATGGTAGCAAGCACAACCTGGGATTGAAACTGCCATTCTCCTGATGATGTGGCCAACATACTGACCACTGCACCATTTAACCCCCACCCCCCCAGCTCTGTTTTCTATAGCAACAATCAGCCTAGGAACAGCTACTGGACATATTTAGAATAACAAAGTATTTGAGATAAGGAAAAGAAATACAAATATTCAAACTTTAAAGAGAACATGATTTTTCACTCCAAGATCCTTTTGTGCAACATTTTTGTAATTATGTGTGTGTGTGTAGCCTGTAAAAGAATAACTTACTGAGTGGCTTTGACGATGTCCCAGGTGCTGTAGTCATCCGCATGGCTTTTACGGCTAACACTCTCACTGTAGCCATGGTTATAATGGCCCTGCGGCTTTAACTCCTGAAGAGACAAAAGAGTGTGCATGAGGCAGTGCAAGACAGAGCAAGATAGAGTGAGAGCGAGAGAGCAAGCGAGAGAGAGTGAATGCGAGAGTGTGAGATAGAGAAAGATTAAGTGTAACAATGTTGTGTCAGCAGGAGACAGGGAGAAACTGAACTGCTGCATATACACTGCATACATGCAACGAACAGCCATAAGAAGCACTGGCAGGTGAAGTGAGTAACATTGATAATCTTGTTACAACAGAAGGGTGTAATATGCTCCGTATCAAGCAAACAGAAGTTGATGTGTTGAAAGCAGGAAAAGTGGGCATGTGTACATCTCACTGACTTGGACAAAACTGGCAATTCTTGTGGGGTGCTCCCCTTATGAAGTGGTTAGCACCCATCAGCCCGAAGGCAAACTCATCTGGACCAATCTACAAACGCAGCTGAGTAGCTGCAAACCAATCAGAGTGGGCCTGCTAACATATTATATAGACCATTTATACCCTCTTTCTCCAGCTGACACAATATTGTAACATTAAATCTCTCTCACTCAGTATTAACTAATGGTAGTGGCTTCTTTCAGCAGGATCAGAATGTTTCCAAATCTAAATCCAACCAAGCATCCATGGACCGTGCTGGACAAACTGCACCATGGAGGTCTCACCTTAAACTTAAAGGACTTACAGATCTGTTCCCATGTGTTCTGGTGACCTATGCTGTTCTGGTAGTAAAAGTGGGTCCCACACAGTATTGGACACTTTATTTTATTGCTATGACAGATCATACGGTGTTAAAATACAAATGTAATTATGTCCTATGGACCATAAAAAGCATAATACTACAAATTATGCTTTCATCTGTGCTTGTTTGCTAAGGTGTCTCTAAACCTTGGTCCTAAAGTCCCCTTGTATTGTACAATTTAATGTCGTCCATACTGTTCCAGATCCATTTCTGCCAAGTAAGCCTTAGTGTTTAGCTGATTAATTATTTCCAGAGCTGGAGGGACTTCAGGACCATGGATGGAAAGCATTGTGTGCAAGTATCGAAAATGTAAGCAACAGCATAGGCCACAAAACCCATTACAGACAAGAGAGAATGGCAGGTTGAAGATATTCAAATTAATATTTCTTTGGTTATGCTGTGGGGCAGCGGTGGCCTAGTGGTTAGGGCGTTGGCCCTACGATCGGTGGATCGGGGGTTCGAACCCCTTCCCCATAGGTTGTCCTGAGGTACCCTTGAGCAAGGTGCCGTCCCCGTCCCGCTCCACCCTGCGATGGGCTGGCGACCTGTTCAGGGTGCGTCCCCCGTCCTCGCCCTGTGTGCGCTGGATTGGACACCAGCACTCCCCCGCGACCCCGTTTGGGACAAGCGGCAGATAATGGATGGATGGATGGATGGTTATGCTGTGCACTTTGGCTCCAGAGTTTGGGATTTCTTTGCCATTGCAAAAGTTTTGATATCTGTTTCTCCTGAAAAATATTTGCAAAGTCACAAAGTCTGACACATAAAAATGGCCAATTTCATCCCTGGGTTTCTTTTTGAGGGTCCAAATTCCTGGCATATTTTTACAACACTTTACCTTTAAGGAAGTAATACACTTCAAGCTTCACCCCAAGTAGTAAACACCTTTTCTACACTGAAAACAATGCTTCCACTGAACATTAGCTGCAAAAAATCTAACAAAGAGCACAGGGAGACACAACGACTGACTGCATGCGTGTGTGTGTGTGTGTGTGTGTGTGTGTGTGTGTGTGTGTGCGCGTGCATGTGTGAGTGAGAGAGAGAGAGAGAGAGAGAGAGAGAGAGAGAGAGTGTGCGTGTGTTAGGGGATGGCAATATGAACTCAAATTTATAAAACAGCATTTTCTATTATTTACCAGAAAATTATATAATGATATTCTGAAAGATTATAATAATAATAACAACAATCAATAACAAAAACTGCCTATCACTTTTACAACTGTTAGTAATATTACTGTTATCTTTTTAAATAATTGATCCTTAAACAGCCAGGAGGAAAATGTACACAAGACAAAATCAGGTTTATAACATTTTTGTTCACAACAGAGCACAAGTGATACAATTTCTGAAACTACCCCTAACCTTTAGTTATGTTCATAGAGAAAATGCATTTACATTTATGCTGTTGCTTCATGTATAAATTTAACACACAGACAAAACCATGGAGGATGGGAATGACAAACAGGCATACACTTAAGTACAAAAAATCTGAAAATGTTACAGCATGAACTGCATAATATGCAAAAATTAATAGCATTTCAAAGAAGAATGGCAATACAAACAAAACAAAAGCAGTAAAGTCCTAATCTAGTTTCTGCTCCTGCTTATATTGCAGTTACTAGTTTATTTTGCTCTGTTTTTATAAAGATTGTAACTAAAGAGCCCAGGAGGCTATATGCAGCCAAATCTAATCTAGACTAATCGAATTTATTTCATGATTCAGCAGTATTCAATAATAATATTTTGTTTGAAGGTTTGAAGGTTTGAAAGTAAAATGTAATTTTTTCCTGCAAAAAAGAGGCCTGCATGAAGGAACTGATTAATAATAATAATGACATTTAAACTGCAACTGAACTAATGGTAAAAGATTTTATCTTCACATATGGCTCAATATTTCAGGCTTTTGTGAATAAGATAGGATCAGTGTTTTTACATTTATTTTAAAAATCAAATTTATAGCATTTAGCAGACGCTCTTATCCAAAGCTATAGGGACAGTCCCCCAGGAGCAACTTTGGGTTAAGGGAACCCAATAATGGTAGTGCTGGAAGTGGGATTTGAACCTGCAATCTCTTGGTCTGCAAGTGAGTGTCCTACCACTAGACCAACACAACCAAAAAACCTTTAATAAATCTTTGACGAAAATTTAGGAAAACTCAAAAGCTTCCTTCTGGCTTTTATCGTTTGAGAACCCTAAAAAAAAAAAGAGTAAGTGAACACATTATCACATTGACTTGTGCACTGATTCTGAAAGTGTGGGGTGGGCACATCTTAGGGTGCACCTTGCCACTGCAAGAGGGGCAAGAAAATCAAAAAATGTGTGCTAAAATGTGTAGTGGAACCAAAGCTGAATTTACACAGCAATTACAAACAGCAACTTTTTTCTGAAATAAATAGGCATATAAACATGAATGGATTTCTGATAGGAATGAACACAAATACCAGCAACATTACAATAAATCAAAGTTGAATTCTGGTCACATGCTTCCAAAGGGGCAAAAAAAAAAAACAAGCATGAGATTTTTGTTTTGTTTTAAGTTTTTTGAAAGCTAATTTTCTCTGAATAAATAGCGATTATCTGTTTCTAATATTTTTCTGAAATCTTCTCTTTGCGAATCTTATTTCCCTAGGTTTACTCCAAATAAATTGAGCTGTTTGACATGACCAATTGGTTTGTGAAGGAGACGCCTGATTCTGTTTACATAATGTCGTTACCAACTCATCAATTAGTAAATAGGCCACTATTTTTCAAAGTGATTAAAATAAAAATATAAAGTGGTCAGTAATATCAGTAACTCTAACTCTGTTTCAGTGTAATATCAGTAACTCTAACTCTGTTTCAGTGTAATATCAGTAACTAACTCTGTTTGAAAGTGAAAGTGACAACCCTTGTCATTGCGAGGTTACAGCACTGCACACCATGAACCATGCACACAAACACCGTGCAGCAGTGGGCAGCTATTGAAAGCGCCCGGGGAGCCGTGACGGGGACGGTACCTTGCTCAGGGGTACCTCAGGGCAACCTACTTGTGAGGGAATCGAACCTACAATCCACAATCAATCTGTGGGGCCAACTCCATAACCACTAGGCCACCACTGCTTCAGTGTAATATCAGTAGCACTAACTGAATTAAACTAAACCCCAAAGACCAACCCTGTGCAGGCCAAACACCACCAACTCCATGATATTTTGCAAATTAATTAATCAACAATAATTCCAACACTAAGATTGGCAAAAGCCATGATTAAGCTAGGCTAAACCAAGCCCTTTCTTAATCTAAAGATTAGCAGAAACACTTACATTGGCATCACTGGGAGTGTGTTGAACACTAACACAGTGATCTAAAATGACTTTCATTAAAACCAGAGAGAAGCCAGGCTGAGGCACCAACACTGCACCTCAGTGTGTGCTAAAACACCGGCCTCTCTCCATCACTGCCCTGCTTTCAGCTCTCTCTCTCTCTCTCTCTCTCACACACACACACACACACACACACACACACACACACACACACACACACACACACACAGAGAGAGCGCATCCCACAGGACCACAGTATGAGCTACAGTGATGTATATTCCTGTGATTTCGCCGCAGTTCTGCGCTGAAGCCTCTCTTTGTGGAGGTTTTAGTTCATCTCTCTGGGTGTTTGGGTAGTTAGCAGTTAGCATTTAGCACATTAGCCTTTAACAGCTGCGGGTTTTGGTCCCTGTGCTCCGCTCTGACCACCTGCGGCTAAAGCGACTCGTGTGGGCCCTCGGAGCCCCTGTTCCCGAGTGTGTGAAAGTGTGTGTATGTGTGTGTAGGTGTGTGTCCTCTGTACCTCTGCGCGCAGAGCCTCCCTCTCCAGCTCCACCGCCGCTGCCATCTTACTGTCAGGCCTCGCGCAGCATCATGGGAAACAGGAGGGTTCGAGGGCCGCGTTGCGTCACTGCCGCATTACGTCATCGTGGATGATCAATGACTGATTCAAGATCACAACAGGCTTCAATGGACCTAAAAAATACAACTGAGGGGTTCCTGGAATTAAACCTAAACGTGAATTACGTCATTGTCGTTACAATTACGTCACACACGATGGAGAGGGTTTGTTTTTGGTGATCTCAGGACTCAGAGAGCAATCCCACCCCCTTAAAGTTCAGTTACATCGGGAGTGGAGCATAGAGTTTATACACACCACAAGGTCATGTTGGGCTTTTTTCATTGTTTTAAACATCAGGGACCCTCCCCACCCCACCCCGCTGGCCTGGATTATTGACTACCAAAGAGAAAGTGAAAGTGACTTTTTGTTGCTGCGAAGTCACAACACCACAACCCAAGTGTTACCTCTTTTACTCTGAGGTACTTTGAGCAAGGTGTCCACCCACTACATATGTTCTCTACAATAGTTCTGAGACAGCACTGATGTATTAGTGAAGAAACGGAGAAGTAATATAGGGTCCTGGTGAACAACTCTGGGGACATGTAGGGAACTAATAACAGGAAGACAAGAAGGATGTGGTGGATTTCAATATAAAGAAGTCTCCCCCACCTCACCATCCAGGCTGAGAACTTTGAAGTGGTTAAAACCTACAAGTATCTGGATGATTATCTGTGTTAAGAATGGGAGTTGACAGGCTGAACAGTAAGGGCCAGGAGCAAGGTCTACTGTATGAGGAGGCATACAGTATCATGTGGTGTGAGAGGACAGCTGCCTGCTGCCTGCTGAGAACCCAGCCAGTAGACTAATCACTATCATTATAAAGCTCAGCTCAGTCCTGGGAGCAAAGCTGGACAGAGGGCAGCGGTGGCCTAGTGGTTATGGAGTTGCCCCGCATCGGAAGATTGTGGGTTTGATTCCCTCACCAGTAGGTTGTCACTGCGCTCTGTGCAGCTTTCAATAGCGGTGTTTGCATGGAATGAATGCAGAGGTCCAATTTCATTGTGGTTCACTGTGTGCTGTGCTGTGTGACCTTGCAATGACCAGGGTTGTCACTTTCACTTTCAGAGTGGAGATGGCAGCAGAGAGTACATAATCAGGAGGTGTTCTTGCTCTCATGCACAACATTGTACAAAAATACTGTTAAACTGCCCTGCCCTGCCACCTTATTACTGTGGACCCTTTCAACTACCTTAAAACTAACTCATCCTATAAACACTGCACACATGCTGCACGGAATTAACACACCAATACTCCAAATAGCAGAAACTGTGATTGTAAAAATGAATACATTTTACTGCAACACTCTTATTAACACAATGATGCTGTTACTTAGATGAGAAGGTCAGGTATATAATCTCCATTCTAGTTCTTAAGATTGAAAAGGGCTTAACAACTGATTATGCCTTTTTAAATTGAAATTGCTGCAATTTTTAAAGTTCTGTATCATAACTTCTATATATTTTACAGTAAGTACAGCCCTTTTCTGGCTTCGTATTATAATACTAAAATCAAACAATGCAAAGGTTGTTAATTGTCATTCACCCACATTACATTTAGTCCTAAAATAAAAGTCTGGACTCTTGAGAAAACAAATGGTCTGAATTTAATATTTTATATATATATATATATATATTATATATATATATATATATATATATATATATATATATATGTGTTGTGTGTCAATTTCTATGTATTTACACATATACATATATATATATTACACATTATATATATATATATATATATATATATATATATATATATATATATATATATATATATACATACACACATTAATATTAGATATTATTTATTAGATATTTTCCCTGAATGTTTGTAAAAGTGACTGCATAGCTAGGTGCTTGATTTTATACATTTGTGGCAATGGGTGTGACTGATTTGTGAGGTGTGACCCAATATTTTTTTTGTAGATGCAATAAAATCACACACAGCCAGTTTGTTATCTGTAATCCACCTGACGTGCAGGCCTTTGTATGTTGGGAGGAAACCAGAGCTCCCAGAGGAAGCCCACACAGACATGGGGAGAACATGTCCACACAAGATGGACCCAGACTGTCCCTCCTGAGAATCAATCTCAGGGCCTTCTTGCTGTGAGGCAACAAACACAACAGGTGGTCTAGTGGTAGGATACTTGCCTACAGACCAAGAGATCACTGGTTTCGAATCTCACCTCCAGCCTTCCCACCACTGGGTTCTTGAGCAAAACCCTTAATCCTGAATTGCTCCATGGTGATTTTCCCTGTAGTTAAGAAATGTAAGTTGCTCTGGATAAGAGCGTCTATTAAATGCCATAAATAAAATGCTGACCATATTTATCCATGTAAAACGTTTTACTAAAATGGTCTATTCTGTTTCTCACCCATAAAAAGCTCATCTTTAATGTTATTTTCACATCAGAAACAGTTCAGCTTTATCTGTAAAACACTTTCTACCCTGCCTTGTTCAAGAGATGTTCCCTAATGAACTCCTTACAGTGATAAAGTGCCAGGAACCACTGAGTAAGAGCAAGCAGAAGAACCACTATAGGGGCTGAGTTTCCAAAAAACACCCCAAGACCAACCACTATGAGGAATGAAGGCTCAAAAAAAAGGAAAAAACACTCTAAGCATGAGGAAGAACTGCTTAGAGGAAACTGGCCTGGAAAGAAAAATCTCTGAGACAATGAGGAAGAAACATTTCCTGATCAATATAGATTGTAGCTGTGTCCCAAACGCGTACAACCACACTAAACTTTGTGTTCAATCATTAAAAATGCATTCAATAATGTGGGATGTAAAGAATAGAAGTGTGCGGTTTGATACAAGTGTTGACAATGAAGATGGAATGAGCTTTCTTCTGGAGGATAAGTAATACCGACTCACACCACTTCTTCCTTATTTCCTTCCTTATTTAACCAAATTCCATAATAATTACAGCATAGCATTAAAACATGAACCTATTTTATTTCTGTAAAAGACTACTAAAGATACTGGAATGTTTTAACATACAGTAGGGCTTGTTTTCTCAGCTTTATTACATGAGAAATAAAAAAAACATATTTCTGAAGACTTTGCTAACACTATATTCTGCTGTCCCGAGGAATTGCATTTTACTATTATAACCGAGGAGGTCTGAACCTCTTCAAAAATAAAGCTCAACACTAGGTGCCAGAAGCCTTTAATGAGATTCTTTTTTTTTTTGGACGCTGCAGCCGTGCCTTTATTTTGAAGTGTTTCACCACAGACTTCACAGAGAAGCCCATGCTGAGCCAGCGCTGCAATTTAACCCTTTCCTCTTCTCCACAGCGCAATATCTGCCCTAGCTCATGAAAATCAGAAATGAACATTAAAATTAATTTCATTAATATAAAGATATGACATGCCGACATTTAATTACTCTACTGATTACTCTAATTTGTGTGGGTGCAAGATTACCTCTGACATTGAGGGCTTATTCAGTAACACAGAAACTGTTACCTATTAAAATTAATAATATTTAATAATAGGGTATGTTATTTATTGATCTTTTTATTTTCCGTGTAAAATGAAGCGCCCTCTTCTCCAGGATGTTTACTGGTATTGGGACTTTTATTTTGAAACAGAAGGACCCTGCCATCTTGGTCAGCCGCAGTGAAACGCTCCCGTGTTCAAGCCGTTTGTTTTTTTTTCCGCGACTGCTTTGCTGTACCCTGTCATGCTTTAGAACCGTTCACGAATGTTGATCCGCGTTTATAAACCGTTGATCGTGAGCGTCTGTTGATCCGAACCTGTGTTTTGGTTGCCTTTTGAGCCGCAGACAGTAGCAAAGTTTGATTTTATTCTTCAGGATTTAGGAGTTTAAAACGGACACGTATTCAGCTCCTGCGCGTGAAGCTATCTGGAGAGTTTAACTTTATCCTCATCCACCGCCACCACCATCTTCATCATCACCATCCCTCTGTTGAGCCTGGATCCTCCTCCTCCTCCTCCTCCTCCTCCTCTCCAGCCCACAGCCGGAAAATAACGTTCAGATTCACGTTCGCTCCGGGAGACCTGCCGCCTCGCGCGTGAATTGCACGCAGCACGTCGGTTGATCAGGTGTGTTTCTCTCCACATTCAAAAACGAGCCGAGTCCACTCTTCTCCTCTCAGTCTTTATTCGGCTTTGGTTCGGGCAGAGTGAACACAACACTCACTTGAACCCGCTGTTTCTGCACCATAAGTTAAGTTATAAACTCATGTTCTGTGGTTTTTGGTTTTGGTCTGAAATGCCGTTTATTCGGAAACTCGGTCAGAATTGTGCCCAGCGGGGGTGACAGGAACCACTGGAGTGTCTCATTACTCCAAACCCCCCCTATTTTAACCACCGCTCACAGATATCACAAACATTACAAATATGGTCTCTGTGTGTGCTTTTTATTTATTTATTTATTTTATATATATATAAAGTTCTGGCCTAAAACGTCTTTTAAATCGCTCATGGTGGAAAGATACATCCTGGGAGTGATGAGGCAAACTAGTCCCCTCCCAAAAGCTTAATTCCCTACCAGATTAAGAGCTAATTGTTAATATATTTGTAAAACCCATATTTGAAGTGGTCTATGGAAAGATATATTTGTGTTTAGTAAATGAAATGGCCTTATTGGCATCGTAGAAAGTCTGTTTTCTGTCGCCACCGATGAAAGTAACTCGGAGTGGGCTGTGAGAGATCACTCCGCCCTCAGTCACTTTCAGCATCTGCACAGGTGACCTGCAGACGTTCCAGAATGAGTGTTTAATAATAATAATAATAATAATAATCCTTTATTTATAATCCCACGAATGGGAAATTCGCTCTCTGCATTTCACCCATATGCAGCAGTGGGCTGCTATTGAAAGCGCCCGGGGAGCAGTGATGGGGACAGTACCTTGCTCAAGGGTACCTCAGGGCAACCTAATGGGAAGGGGTTCGAACCCCCGATCCTCCGATCATAACTCAGGATTTAACATCGTGCGCAGAGAGATCAGCACGGTGGAAGTGGTTTGTTGTGTTTATATCTTTATGGTTTCACATCTCTGAAGAGCGCACTGAACACTGATTATGCTGCCAGTGTTTCAAAATCAGTGGCCATGTGGAAGATTTGGTTGCTTCATGCCTTCATTTATCTGCTTGAAAACCCAACACTGTGCATCTGCTGCTGCTTTCTTTTACAAAACCAGTTTCCTTGTAAAGTGTGTGTGTGTGTGTGTTGCTGTAGGATTTGTGCTCCAGATTGTAACCTGGATGTTACTCTCGGCTCCAAATCTGTAAATCTCTTCCTTTCCGTATTGTAATCACGTTTAATCATATTGTCTGCCGTGTCTGATTATTTGTGTTCAGTTTTTTTTTTGTTTTTTTTTTTCCCCTCTCTCTGATGCAGAGGGTGAGATGTCAGTGCTGGGCATCAAGTTTCCACTTTCTCTTACTGCACGGAAGGGTCAGAAACATGAGCTTCACTACACCTCTACTAAACACTGCAGCTGCTAGATTGTGGCAAAAATGATAATTCCGATTATAATATTGTGGTCACTACTGAGATCATGATAATTTAACACCATGGAAACATCACGCTTCTTTTTAGCTTGTCTGTTCACATTTATATGATTAATATTTAAGTAAGTTATGAACACTATTATAGACTGTTATATGTGTCTAAAATAACCTCTTTAAAGTTTTAACCAGAAATACCAGCCTGTTGACAAAGTCTGGTTTCAAAAGTGAGTGCTTGCAGGGTTTCATCTTTGCTGACTCTTCCTGAAAATGAACGCAGATATTCCTTTGGCAGTTTGGAGAAACGCGGGTAGAGCGTTTCCTTCATCTCCTTAGTCGGTCCTTTTCAGCATCAGGGATTTCATCCACTAATAATTTTTAAGTGATTTATTTTCTTTTCATAAAGAGGACGATGCAGAGGACAGGAAGAAATGGAAATGGATGAACCCCTGTGGATACCTCTAACTTGAGCAGCAGACTGAAGAAGAAATTGAATGTCCAAGTTCAGAATTCAAATAACTGAGCAGCCCTATTAAACACAATGAAAACACAGGAAAGGCTGATTAACAATGATCTCACTGTAGCCTGTAATCAATAAGCACTTTTATTAGTTCCAGTAGGGCTCATGTTGGCTCACTGTGTTGAAATGATAGAAATTATGCACTTAAGGCACTTTAATGGGGTTTTTGTGGCTCTGCATCCTGGGGGTGGACCAAAGAAAGGCCAGTGTTCAGCTGGGCACGGCACCATGTTTGCCACACGTCGGTCATTTGTTCTCTGTTGCAGGATGTGTGTAAAGGCCGGAGGTAGAGCTCGGCCACAAACAGAACATTTGCCTGTCAAATCCAGCGTTCACTGCAGTGTTGCTAATGAGGGACATTTGTTTTATTTATTAAAGTAATGCAGGGTGACCTTGATCAGTGTCTTTACAGTGTCCTAATCACACTGTCTTCGGTGTCCTTACTACACTGTTTTCCGTGTCTTTATCACGCTGTCCTCAGCATGTGTAATACACTTTTCTTATGGTATTCATTCAACTGTGCCTTGTGTGTGTGTCTTCAGTGTCTATATAACACTCTCCTTTGTGTTTTATTTAGGCCTCGTTACATCTCCAGTGTCAGTGTTTTACATTGTTCCTAAAATGTTCACTGCATTTTCCAGTCTTTTTTTTTTCTTTTTCTTTTTCTTTTTCTTTTTCTGTGTTTATTATACTACTTATAATGTTGCTGACTGTTCAGTGCTGTGATTTAGAATGGTGCTGTAATTTTTCACTCATTACTATGTTAGAGATTGTTCAGGGCTGTGGTTCTGCTGTACATTGCTGTAATGTAGGTAAGCTACTGAAAGAAAAAAAAAGGATTTAAAAAATATTTAAAAATGTAACTATATATGTATATAATAAATACACACAGTAATATATAAATAATAAATTGTGCTCTTCCATCAGCAGTATTCCTGATTGAACAATTTTCATTTCTTTCTGCAGTCCCAGTAGTTCTGACACCAGAATTAACTCTCAGATTGAGAAAGGATCAACTAAAGTTGTGTTGGAGTTTTGAGTGAAAGCAAAACAGAACTGCTATCATACTAGCTGAGTCTTCTAGCTTGATGTGCTGTTTAAAATCTAGCAGTTGTTGTAAAAGAATTAGACATTTATTGACTGAAAATTGTGCATTTTACAAATTTGATGGCCTTGTGAGGAAAGCCAAATTTTTTTTTTTTTTGTTATATATTTAATTTTTCTCCAGAATAAATGAGTGTGAACAAAAGGGAGGAAAGTGGAGTTGTTAGGATGCAGGGAGTAGAGGTGACAAAGGTGGAGGAATTAAAATACTTGGAATCATATAGTGGGGCAGCGGTGGCCTAGTGGTTAGGGAGTTGGCCACAGAATTAGAATATTGTGGGTTCAAACCTCTTACCAGTAGGTTGCCCTGAGGTACCCAAGGTATCGTCCCCGTCACTGAGCCCCGAGCGTTTTCATAGCTGCCCCCTGCTGCACGGTGTGTGTTTGTGCATGGGTTAAATGCACTATGCACGGTGTGGGTTAAATCCCATTTCGTTGAGATGTGCTGTGTGTACTCACATTGATACGATTAGTCACTTTCACTTTCACCAGTTCAGCGTAATAGAGAGCGTGGAAGCGAGCGTAGGCAGGTTGGAATGGCTGGAGTAATTTGTGACAGACGGGTACCAGCTAGAGTAAAAGGGAAGGTTTACAGGACAGTAGTGAGACCAGCTATGATGTACAGGTTGGAGACGGTGGCACTGACAAAAAGACAGGAGGCGGAGCTGGAGGTGTCAGAGTTAAAGATGCTGAGATTTTTGATGGGTATTACGAGGACAGGATTAGAAATGAGTATATTAGAGGGACAGCCCAGGTTAGACATTTTGGAGACAAAGTTAGAGAAGCAAGGTTGCGTTGGTTTGGAAATGTCCAGAGGAGAGACGGGGATTTTATTGGGAGGAAGATGTTGAGGATGGAGCTGCCAGGCAAGAGGAAGACCAAAGAGGAGGTTCATGGATGTGGTGGGAGAGGACATGCAGGTGGTCTGTTTGAAAGAGGAAGATGCAGAGTACAGGAGGAAATGGAAACAGATTATCTGTTGTGGGGACCCCTAAACGAGAGCAGCCGAAAGAAAAAGTAGTTGAAAAAGATGTAAAACTTATTTTTCCCTCACACATTCCTGTGTTTACCCAAAAAAATGACACCACCTTGCCCAGTTTATTACTCAGCCCTGTAATCTGTAATGTAATTTCAGGCTTGTTATCATCAAAACATTCAGCATAGTATTGTAGTTTGATTCAGCACACTAATGCACATTTTAATAACCCTTTACACACAGCTTACTAGTGTTAGGAAACTGTCAATTATTTCTTTTAAACCCCAAATCTTTCCTTCTTTTCCTCCTTAAGTCCTCATTCATGTTGTCTCTGATGTTAATTTATGATGATAATTTCCTCCATAAAGCTTTAAATGTCAGGCAGCAGAGTGTGGGGCAATTTGGTCTTTTATCTCTGTGGCCTCTGCTGTGGGTTACTGTGGTGTGGTGACCTTTCATTGGCATGACAACCGAGCCATTTTATAGAGATTTCTCAGGCTGCCTCACACGGGCTGCAGACTGAAAACGGCTTTAAAACTGAATTTCATCAGCTGTTGCGCTTTTCGAGTACAAGGGAACCACACAGCACAGCTACAGAAACTTGTGCAGTTTGACAGTATTTGCAAGCCTCTGAAAGTTTTTTGCACAGTAAGAAGTACAGTGCGGTATTGCATTTAGATAATAGGACCCCTGCAGCATTGAAATATTATTTGTAGTGCAACAAAACATTTTATCATGGATGTAAAAAATGCTGGTGCTTTATATGAAAATCTCAATCATTTTTAATGAAAGACTTCGGTCGTAAATGAAAGTATGGAGCCAAAATTATAATGGTGTGGAAGTCAGAAAGTGTCATATATGGGACACAAAAATGGTTTGTGAGGCGATGTGATGAAGTATGATGAACTTTAAAGGGTCAATATCTTGGTACCAAATACCTCAGTACCTTCAGAGGCCATGGATGGTCCATGTCTTCATCATGAGTCATTAGATTAAGCCATTGCATAGAGGTGTCAACTTGTCAAGTTACAAATCCACTTTTTGGTACTGTGCATAGCAGTCAGGTAGCTGGGACACATCAGTGCTAAAAACCATAGTCGACAGACATTTTGAGAGTTCAGAAGTGCCATTTTGCAAAACATGTAGCTCTTACATATTTCTAGTGTTTGAATTCCCCTGTGCACAGAAAAACAGACCAGTGGGGTTTGAGAACCAACATCTCTGACAGAAAAGGGCCTTTAACTGACTTGCAAAACCTTTTGCCTGAAGCGTTTGGGAGTCTAGTAGCCATTTTTCCTTATTTCTGCACGATGCCAGTGGTCACTGAACCTGCTCACATGACCTAAATGTTCCTGCGGGGGTTGCTGGATGTATTATGATGCCGTCGGTGTACATTTACAAAACTTCCTAGCATGTCATTAAACACTTCTTTCATCAATTCCATAACTGACATTGTGACAAGCACACATCAGGTTGTAAGAACTGCATCTATGTTAGCTGTAATGAAGCAGCTGAGGTGTTGGGCAGCAATGCTTCACTATAATGGCACATAAGGTGGCCCTTATCCACACAACGGGTGGCTCATCCAGACCGTGTTCTCAGAGGGGAACTAATAGTTAATGCCAGGGTAACTTTGTCTGTTGTGATGTTTCATGATCATGAGATCTTCATTTAGTTAGCTAAACTTGTCTTGGAATGACAAGAGACACAGTGTCGCTTATCACACTGTCACATCACATGTTCTTGCTCTGAGATGGAGTGCAGCATGAAGCTGGCAGATTAGTGGAAAGCATCTTTTCTCTCCAAGAGAGAAAGGAATGACCAGTAGTGGAAAAACAGTTTTGCCCCAGTTCTGTAAAATGCCTATGTTTCAGATATTTTTTTAACTGTGCTCAGTTCTTTTTGTCATTAATCTACATGCAAAACTCCAAAATGAGCAAGCAAAACAATCGAAAGACAGAAATGTCACATTCACATAAGTATTCACACCCTTTGTTATAACATTTGCAACTGAGCTCTGATGCATCCTATTTCTGTCAGTGCTATTTGATGAAGATGCTCCTTTAGGTAGCTTACTTAATTCAAAAGTCAAGTCGTGTGTTTTTTGTCATTTCAACCACATACATAGTACATAGTGAAACGAAATAACGTTCCTCCAGGACCCTGGTGCTACACATAAGACGACATAAGACAAACAGACAAGTGCAGAAACAACAGACAGTAGCAATTTTCTTGAGAGCATCTAACAACAAGGTGTCATCAGTCCCGAAATGCTGTGATAAGCTGTCTCTCTGCCTGCTTCGAGCTGCTGTAGTATGAATTGAAAGTGTATATAGCTAGTTTAAGCCCCTTCTGTATCCAAAGGCCACCACTGACTGGAAGTTTAAACACGGTTAAAATAAATTAATAATTTTTTTATTAAAAAATAAAATGTGTAAACACTATTTGATTAGCAAGGTCCTCTGCATTTCAGTTCCTCTGTGAGTGTTTTTGCACATTTCCTTACTCATTATAAATGAATGAATATTAATGTTGAGTAGACCTTTTGGTTTCATGAATGTTTGCCTGGGTCCTTTGGCGACTTCCTGTTTGACTGGCCTCTGTAGATATGGGGAAAACCCTGCAGCCCTTCCACTCTCTCTTTGTAGATAATGTTTTTTACTGGAGAATGTTTTAAAACCTTATGCTTTTTTTCCCAGACTGACCTATTTCTTATTGTCATGGGCAAGTGTGCTTGTTAAAACGTCTTGGCCATGACATCTCTGTAATTGGAAGAGTCAGTGTGATTGATGATGAGTTGAATCTCATTATCTGTTCAATTTAGTTCCTTTGTTTCTTGATGAATTAAGGGGTGATGCCATGGGTTATGCGAGTCTTGATAACTTTGCTTTGTGTCTTAGATTTCAAACGATTATATTATTCATTTGCCCTACCATTGTTTAATATTGCATTTTGTGTAAAATAGTTGTTCTCAAGGACCTCCTGACAACTCCTGTTTTTGGTCATTCCTTAAATTTTATGAATGGAATAAAAAAAAAAAAAAAAATTGGGCTGCTTAGGGATCTCTGGGGACTAATTTGAAACCCACTGACCTAAAAAAAATTCCCTATGAGTAATTTGGCCTCTTTGCCATGCTAAAAAAAAAAAAAAAAAAAAAAAAAAAAAAAAAAAAGCACTTTTTCCTGGCACAGATAAAGGCTGTGCTGTTGGTTATTTGGTCATGTATTTTCTCTCAGTTATGTAAATACTTAGTTCCCTATTATATATCATTTTGATGAATTTATCAAGGAAATAAGGCTGAAGCTAAAGAAACTGTCATTGTGAATTCAAAAGGAGTCCTTCCTGGATTTATTCTTTCTCTCTTTCACTTTCTCACTCTTTTCTGAGCTGCTTGTCCTAATTATGGTTGTGGGAGTGCTGGAATCTTTTCTAGCTCTCACATGGTGAAAGGCAGGGAAACCCGCTGGACAGGTCACCTTTCCATCACCCGGTGCGCACACACACACACACACACACACACACACCTATAGGCAATTTAGTATCTCCAATCCACCTGACGTGGAGGAAACACGCACAAACCCAAGGACAACATGTCCACTCCACACTGAAACTGAGAGCTACTTCATGGGTACTGAGCCAAAGGGCTACTAGTTACCTAAACTTATCTAAACTTTAATGTATAATAAATGTTTTAAATGCATTTTTTTAATTATTTTAGATATTGTCATTTTCAAATCTATATAAAGGAAAATGTGATTAAAGAAGAATAGCAACAGGATAAAATAAAATTTTAGACACAGTTTTTGTGCTATGTTCAGAACAAGTCCATGGGCAACTTGTGGTCCTTGGGGGCATGCTGGTGCCCGCGGGCAACATATTGTTGACCCCTGACCTAGTCCTGTCCTGAATCTAACTCAGGAACAAATATACTTAATGGTATATTTGGTGCAGTGAATTATTTTATATTAAAAGAAAAATACAAAGAAAACAAAGACCTTTGCAAACAAAAAACACAATTAAAAAAAATGTATTTTGTTCAGCCAGAATGTTTGATCACTTGTGAAATTTTATCACTTCAAAATTGGCTCCGTTAAAATGAATAAACAGCTGTCAAAATGGTAAAAACTAACTTGATATGAGCTTTTTGCAATGATGTGGAAGAATCTGAGCCCATTCTCTGGCGCAGAACTTTATTTCAGATTCTCATTGGTGTTTTAATCATGAGCTGCTCATTTGAGGCCCTGCCACAACACTGTCACGTGTATTGCATTCAAGTCGGCACTTTGACTAGCTGTCTTCAAAAAAAAATTGTTTTTGTTGCTTTTTAGCCATTCATGAATGTGGATTTGCTATTGTGTGGCAGATCACCATCATGCTGTACTGCTGGAAACGCTGTGTATAGCCGTGTAAAGCTGCACGGCGGAGCTGCTGCTTGTGATTCTGCATACTATTTAGAGTGTGTGGGAGTGTGCAGGTCTCACTGTTGCAAAAACTCTTGCACACATACTTCCCCTTGCTGCTGCTGTATTAAGCTTGTGCAGTCTGAATAAAGATAGAAGCGAAACCTTTACCCACAATGCAATTCCTCTTTTTGAACAGGCAAACACTGAGAAACTGCTTACAAGATGGTGCTGATTAGCTATGGATGACGAGTACTTTTGTTGTTATAAGAATTAAAGCATGCAAAATTAAGCCATGCAAAAAATAAAAAATATATACTTCTATTAAAATACACCTTAAATATTCTATTTCTATTAAATTGTCTGTTAAAAAGAAATGGGCTGTATGATTTATTTATTTTCCAGATGATTTTTTGATTTGACTTAGAAGGACTAAAACTCATCAAAATGTGAATTAAAGAGTTAAAGTAACTGAACCCTAAACCTAACGTGGCATCTTTGCAGCAACAATCAGCAATCAAATGTTTACAGTAGCAGTAGGTTTGCCTTTGGATTTGTAGTTTGACTTCAGCTGCATTGCAGGCTATAGCTCGATTAGGTCTGGCCACGTGTCAGTGGGATAGTGGTTGGCTAGTGGTTAGGGAGTTGGCCCCAGATGGGAAGATTGTGGGTTTGATTCCCTCACCAGTAGGTTGCCCTGATTAGTACCCTTAAGCAAGGTACCATCCCCATCACTGCTCCCCAGGCGCTTTCAATAGCTGCCCCCTGCTGCACGTGTGTGTATGGGTGAAACGCAGAGGTTGAATTTCATCATGTTGAATTTCACTTTCACTTTCAGTGGGGTTCAGGTAAGGACTTTGACTAGGTTATTCTAAAATCTTAATTTGATTTTCAGCCATTGTCATTTACTATTAATGCTCTAGTGAGGAGAGGAATGAAAGTGAGTCAGAATACATGAGTGTGAACAAAAGGGAGGAAAGTGGAGTGGTTAGTATGCAGGGAGTAGCGGTAACAAAGGTGGAGGAGTTTAAATACATGGGATCAACAGTTTTACAGGACAGTAGTGAGACCAGCTATGTTGTACAGGTTGGAGACGGTGGCACTGAGAAAAGACAGGAGGCAGAGCTGGAGGCGTCAAGAGTTAAAGAACCTAAGATTTGGGTGTGATGAGGATGGACAGGATTAGAAATGAGTATATTAGAGGCACAGGTCAGGTTAGACATTTTGGAGAAAAAGTTAGAGAAGCAAGGTTGTGTTGTTTTGGACATGTCCAGAGGGGAGAAGAGGATTATATTGGAAAGAGGATGTTGAGAATGGGGCTGCCAGGAAAGAGGAGAAGAGGAAGACCTAATAGGAGGTTTATGGAAGTGGTGAGAGAGGACATGCAGGTGATCGGTTTGAAGGAGGAAGACAGAGGACAGGAGGAAATGGAAGCGGATGATTCGCTGTGGCAACTCCTAAAGGGCAGCTGAAAGAAGAAGAAACTACTTCTACTACTATTGATTGTTGTCATTCTGCATAACCCAGCTGCGCTTAAGCTTCAGATCAGACTGATGTCCAGATTTCCTCCATTAGTACTTACTGACAGAGAAATTCATCTTTCATTGCAAGTCAACTGGTCCATGAAACAGCAAAACATTTTTCTACAGGACAATGTTCCATGACATGCATGGAAGTTCTCCACTATGTGGCCAGGAAACGCCTTAAAGATGAAAGAATAATGACACGGCCACCTGACCTAAACGCTATTAAGAACTTGGGGGCGTTCTTAAACTGGAGATTTACGGGGAAGAAAGACAGTCCACCTCTCTGAACAGTGTCTGGGAGGCTGTGGTTGCTACTGAACAAAAAGTTGATAGTTATTGAAAAGAAGGGAGGATATATTGGATACATATTACAGATATGTATATATTTTTCTTTTCTGCTATGTATTAGTTTGTTAGCTTATTCTCTTAACTTGTAACACATTCAGTTTTCAGGGTTATTAACATTGTGGATTGGCTGAAAGCATTGGATTTGTTCCAGAATAAAATTAATCCTCAAAATACTAACTTGCCTACAAATTAAAAATATGATGTACAATATAATCAAGTCAAGTCGAGTAGGATTTTATTGTCATTTCAGCCATATACACAGTACATAGTCAAACGAAATAACATTCCTCCAGGACCCTGGTGCTACACACAAGATGACATAGGACACAACATAAGACACAAACGGTAATGGTACAATTAACATAACTTTGTAGAATATAAGCTTTTCATTGCACATTTACAGTCTTGAAGTGGTTATAGTAAATTGTGTATGTGTGTGGGTTTGTTCATAGGTATGATGACCTCAGAATTGTACTAATACACATGCTCTTCTGAAAACCATGGAGCCTTCTACTGATGCTCAAGCAGATCCTGAACAAACTCTGGTAAGTATATGTAATTGAAATGTTTTTATTTACACAGCTCCCCTGTTCTGTATGATTAAAATACTGGGCAATGGTGATGCTGGGTGTGCAGTGAGCAGGGCGTGTGGTGGTGCTGGGTGTGTAGTGAGCAGGGCGTGTGGTGGTGCTGGGTGTGTAGTGAGCAGGGCGTGTGGTGGTGCCGGGTGTGTAGTGAGCAGGGCGTGTGGTGGTGCTGGTTGGGCTTGCAATAGTGCTGGCAGTTCTGTATTACTGAAATACTCTGTGTGTGTGTGTGTGTGTGTGTGTGTGTGTGTGTGTGTGTGTGTGTACACGCTGTGTGCACAATTATTAGGTAAGTGAGTATTTTGAGGATTAATTTTAATCTGGAACAAATCCAGTGCTATCAGTCAGTCCAAAATGATAACCCTGAAACCTGAATATTTTCAAAGGAAAAGTGAGTGTGAACATTCTCAGGGAATACATATGTGTGCCCAATTATTAGGCAACTGTTAGTGTGCAAAATTATTACCTGATATGCTTAAATCCAGTTAGCATTTAGTAAATCAATACAGCATGGAGTTGGAATATATGCATAAACATGATATGGTCAAAATATTCACTTGCCTAATAATTGTGCACAGTGTAATTGTGTATTTACTTTTAAGCATTATGATCATATCTGGGAAGAGTGAGAATGGAGGAACTGTCAGTTCAAAGAGTTATTAACTCTTTGAACTGACATTTAACTCTATGTGAGGGGTGAAGTGAATACACCCCTCACATTTTTGTAAATATTTTATTATATCTTTTCATGGGAAAACACTGACAATATGATACTTTTTGCCTTGTCAGTGTGCAGCTTATATAATAGTATACATTTGCTGTCCCCTCAAAATAACTCAACACACAGCCAATAATGTCTAAACCAACAAAAGGGAGTACACCCCTAAGTGGAAAAATGTCCACATTGTGCCTAAAGTGTCAATATTTTGTGTTGCCACCATTATTTTCCCGCACTGCCTTAACTCTCTTGGGCATGAATCCTCTTCCACTCCTCCATGACAACATCATGGTGCTGATGGATGTTAGAGACCTTGCACTCCTCCACCCTCCGTTTGAGGAAGCCCCACAGATGCTCAATAGGGTTAAGGTCTGGAGACATGCTTGGCCAGTCCAGCACCTTTACCTTCAGTTTCTTTAGCAAAGCAGTGGTCGTCTTGGATGTGCGTTTGGGGTCGTTACCATGTTTGGAAACTGGGCTGCAGGGCAGTATTCCAAGGGTTCATTATGTCACAGTACATGTTGGCATTCATGGTTCCCTCAATGAATTGTAGCTCTCCAGTGCCAGCAGTACTCATGCAGACCCAAACCTTGACACTCCCACCACCATGCTTGACTGTAGGCAAGACACACTTGTCTTTGTACTCCTCACCTGGTTGCCGCCACCCGCTTGACACCATCTGAACCAAATAAGTTCATAAGTTCAAATTTCATCAGACCACAGGACATGGTTCCAGTAATCCATGTCCTTAGTCTGTTTGTCTTCAGCAAACTGTTTACGGGCTTTCTTGTGCATCATCTTTAGAAGAAGCTTCTTTCTGGGACAACAGCCATGCAGACCAATTTGATTCAGTGTGCAGCGTATGGTCTGTGCACTGACAGGCCCTGACATTGACTCTGCAGCAATGCTGGCAGCACTCATATGTCTATTTTCAAAAGACAGCCTCTGGATATGACCCTGAGCATGTGCACTCAACTTCTTTGGTCTACCATGGCGAGTCCTGTTCTGAGTGGAACCTGTCCTGTTAAACCGCGGTATGGTCTTGGCCACCGTTCTGCAGCTCAGTTTCAGGGTGTTGGCAGTCTTATTGTTCAGGCCATCTTTATGTAGAGCAAAAAGTATTTTTTTCAGATCCACAGAGAGTGCTTTGCCATGATGAACTTCCAGTGACCAGTATGAGAGAGTGTGAGAGTGATAGCACCAAATTTAACACACTTGCTCCCTATTCACAACTGAGACCTTGTAACACTAACGAGTCACATGACACCAGGGAGGGAAAATGGCTAATTGGGCACAACTTGGACATTTTTCACTTAGGGGTGTACTCACTTTTGTTGCCAGTAGTTTAGACATTAATGGTTGTGTATTGAGTTGTTTTGAGAGGACAGCAAATTTACACTGTTATACAAGCTGTACACGGACTACTTTACATTGCATCAAAGTGTCATATCTTCAATTTTGTCACATGAACAAATATAATAAAATATTTACAATAATATGAGGGGTGTACTCACTTTTGTGAGATACTGTAGGCTGGTTTCCAGCAGGTATATTGATGGATGGAAGGAAATTAAATGGTCTTTAGTTGTTTTTAATGTTTCACAGAAACCAAACATTTTTGTACTTTTAGTTATATAACTAAAATCTAAATAAATGCTAAAAATTGAATTACCTCCAATTAAATGAGGTGATATACACAGGTTATTTATGTGTAAAGTAATCTCTTATAGGCTTTTAGGCCGAAATGTTAGGCTGTTGTCTTGCCCTGGATTCAGAGACAAGCTCATGAAGGTGGTAATATTTCCACTGATGCGGAAAATTCTATCTGAACATCTTTTTTTTGCCAGAACGGAAAGCCACAGGTGGGGCCTCTACAGCTATCATGAGTCCTTCTCAGTTTTAGTGGTTTAATCAATATGCAGATTATTATATTTTGAGTCACAGGAAGTGAAATCATCATCAAAATTAAACTGTGATTAATTGTGAAGCCCCAGTTTAGTGCTGATGGTCTGCTTGTACCATCTATTGTCTATTTGATCTCATTGGTTGGATGTTTGTCTTCCACGTCATTTGTTTTTCCCTTCTATTCAATGTTCAGATTTCCACCTTCAAAACAAATACAGACACTTCATTCTGTGTTCTCTTCAATGCCCTTCTCCCTAACAAATAAAACAAACATCTTGACTTGATTGGTTGGATGTTAGTGGTTCAGCTTATTTGCAGAGCCAGAAGTAGTCACACAGTATTTTTAAATAAACTCACTAACCCTTTTATTAATAATCTAGATCAGAAACACACCAACCACCACAAACACCTACGTCTGTGTTTGTATGTGCGCATTAATGCAGTCAGAAGGTTTTTTTTTTTTTTTGTTTTTTTTTTTGCCAGTCTTTGTTCTGGTAGGTTTTATGATTTGATATGCTAATCGGATGAGACATTTTTGCCTGACCACACTGACCACAAACTAGTTGAATGTCTGAAAATAAAAATCTTTTTGAAAAGCCCCTATTTCTCCAAAACTGATGAAGAAACAAGTCTTTGAATCTGTGATTACTGGAAATGTTAAATTTGAGATGATTTCATACAAACATATATTCAAAATTCCTGGAAGTTTTCCAGTGATTCATAAAAACAATCATCTGATTAATTTAGCTTTTTGTATTATTCCAGAATGTATGTTTTGACCAGTTCAGTTTATTGTTTGGTGATTTATATATAATTTTTATTCAAGCTGTAAATTAACATAAATCAAACTTGCTTGGTGAAGCTTCTAAAGTGCTCTTATTGTTCAGGAATCTCCATGCTCTTTACCACACTGCTTAAACCTCATTAAGTGTTCAGTCATAATTTGTGTCTAAATTCATTCATAAAGTGTCTAAAAATGCTTTACTGGATTAGACCACTGCTGGACCACACGTCAGATAAAACAAGCTTTGCATGTGTGGTGCAATCGAGCCCTGAGCAAGCGTGAAGATCAGAATCAGATTTAGAAGAGCTTCATTGATCTTGAGAGAAATTACATATGTGTCAACTGCACAAATGAAGCGACAGAGCCTCCGGTAGACACAAAGGATGATGTAAAACAAAAAATTAAACAATGGATGCAAAAAATTTGGACTGTTCCTGAATGCATTAATGCTCTTCATCAACTGTGATTAAGCTTGAATGAGCCTTTATGGAAAGAAAAGGAGAAACCTCCAAAAGATACTTTTGCCAGGTATAGGTAATTCCCCCCAGGAATTATGGAACATTTTTCTAAACTTCTTCCCAATGTTTGCAGCATTGATGAAACTGGATATAAGCAAACATTCACCAGTACTATTTAGTAGCTTTTGGTACATTTTGTAATATAAAATACATTTTTAGGCTTGCTTTATATCAAATATAGTAAAAAAAATGGGGTGGTCAAAAATATTAGCCCTATGGGAATGTTTGCTTTCAAAACACACCTACAGTAATTAATCAATATGCTTTGAAACCACACCTGTGCAGTCAATTGACTTCCTAACAACATTCAATCAGCAGAAAAAGACTCCAAGGAACAGGGCACTTGAACGCATGAGAGGGACTACTGTTACTCACCATGCCAAAGACAAAGGAAATCAGTCTGGAGCTCAGTAAGAAGATAGTAGAGGCTCATGATAAGGGGGAAGGCTACACTGCCATTTCCAAGCAATTCACAGTGTCTAGAACTGCTGTACGTTGCATCATTGCCAAGTACAAGGAGACAAATCCTGTAAGAAACAAACCTGGCCATGGCCATAAGCGCAAGATTTCAAGAACTCTGGAGAGGAAAATGGTCAGAGATGTCAGCAAGGAGCCCCAGACATCTGCCAAGATGATTGTTGCTGACCTGGCTTCTTCTGGAGTTGATGTTTCAAAGAACACATTTGTGAGGGCTCTTCATCGTGGTTGGCTTCAGGGCCATCGTCCCAGAAGAACCCCTTTATTCAAAGAGCAGCACATCACAGCCCGACTGAGGTTTGCCCTTAAACATTTGAAAGGTAAAGATGAGTTTTGGAAGTCTGTGCTTTGGTCTGATGAGACTAAACTGGAACTGGTTGGGCACATGGATGTTGCATATGTTTGGCCAAGAAAGGGAGAGGCCTTCAAGCTTAGGAACACAGTTTCCACAGTTAAACGTGGTGGGAGCATCATGCTGTGGGGCTGATTTGTAGCCTCAGGCACAGGGAGCCTTGTTCAGGTGCATGGCATCATGGAAAAAAGAAAATTATGTTGACATTTTAAGGTGGAATATGTCGAAATCTGCTCATAGTCTAGGCTTAAGTCGTCGCTGGGTCTTCCAACAACACAATGACCCAAAGCATACATCAAAATTAGGGCCCGCACAGAGCCCAGACCTCAATCCTATTGAGAATCTGTGGCGGGTGCTCAAAGTGAATGTCCATGCTCGGAAACCATGCAATTTGAAGCAAAAACAATTTGAAATGGAAGAATGGGCCAAAATCCCTCAGGAGACTTGTGCCCACCTAGTAAAGAGCTACTTAGAGATTGTTGTCAGTTGTGGCTCAGAAAGGGTACACTATTGACTATTTGAACAGGAATCTTTTGAGGTCCTTCTATGACACTGTGGTAGCGTCTGCTGTTTTTTATGCCGTGGTCTGCTGGTGTGGTAGAATCGCGGAGAGCGACAGGGGGAAACTAAATAAACTGGTCAAGAGGGCCAGCTCTGTCCTAGACTGTCTGCTGAAATCTATCGAGCAGGTAGGGGAAGAGAGGATGTTATCCAAGCTAACATCCATCAGGGACAACACTTCCCACCCCCTGCATGAGACTGTACGAGCACTGAGCAGCTCGTTCAGCGGTAGACTTTTATACCCGCAGCGTATGAAGGAACGCTACCGCAGGTCATTCTTACCGGCAGCTATCAGACTCCACAGCTCAGCCTAGTATTGCTTATTTATTATTACTCTTATTATTATTATCATCATTATTATGATTATTTTTAATATTATTACATTTATCTATTTATTTATAATATATTTATAATAATAATAATATGCTCTCTGTATTTAAGGTTATTTTTTCTGTTTTTATATTCTTTCTTTCTTGCTAATTGCCATGTAAATATGTATATGTGTATATATAGCTCTGTATATGGATATCTTTCCTTGTGTTTTATATATTCTTTCTTTCTGGTTAAAGAGCCCTGTAACACCCGCATTTCTCATTCGTGGGATAATAAATGATTATTCTATTCTATTCTATTCTGTTAATGGCCAGGGGCCTAATAATTTTGGAGGTCAAATTTTTTGCCCTTTCTTGTTTCAACTCAGTGTATCAATAAAATATCCTAATTAAATTTAGTGGACATTGTTTTTTATAGTGTATTTGTTTCCAAAATAGCAGACACTTGTTGTTAATGGTCATTTTCATTGAGAAATCAAGAGTGTTGTCTAATTTCATAAGAGGGACTAATAATTTTGGCCTCAACTGTATGTAAAAGGGTTTTTTTTTTTTAGGGGTCTTTTATTTTGAACAAAATGATGTTATTAAAAGGTATATTTTCTAATAAAATATAATAGATTTATTTTAGAATATTTAAATTGTTGTATAAAAGCTGTGTAGGTGCTTCACACAAAATTATTTATTTTCATGGTTTTGGAAGATTTTCACACCCTCCTTGTTTGCTGCTAACCGGTATCCGTGTTGAATCTGAAAAACACATGTTGGTCAACCCCTTAGTGAGGGCTTCTGATGGCTGTTTATTCAGAGATGATTTTTCTGAGGCCATTCTGGGGTTAGTGGCGCTTCTCCTGTTTGCATCGCTTTCCAAATCTGTATCCTCTGCAATGTCTGCTAATCTATGCTCTTCAGTGTTTGCTGCCCAGGCAGCATTGGCCTAGTAGTTTGGCACTTAAATCCATAAGTGGCGGATTGTGGGTTTGAGTCCTAGGTACCCTGAAGTACTCTTAAACAAGGTACCGTCCCAATCACTGCTCCCCTGGTGCTAGATATGGCTTCCCCTTGCTCTGCTTAGGTGGATGGGTCAAATGCAGAGAAACCTTTAGTTGTTGTTCCCAATGACGGATTTCAGTGACATTTTTATTTTCACTCGTGTGTGTGTGTGTTTGTGTTGTGCTTGTGTGCCTTTACCCTGACTTGGTTGACTCCACTGCTCAGTCTGTGTGTTTGTTTTGTTGTGTCTTTATGATGTTATTTTTGACTAATGCTTCTTTTTTTTTTTTTTTTTGTCTTTTGTGTCCTCTTTTATCTACTGCTGCTCCATGTGCAACGCAAAAAAATATCACCAACACCTCTCACCTCTCCCGGCGGACCAACGTCTGTGTGTGTGTGTGTGTGTGTGTGTGTGTGTATGTATGTATGTATGTATGTGTTTGTGTGTGTGTAGCACCATGCAGAGAACAGAGAGCAACCTGCCCATTCAGGTAAGCAGCTGGCATTCAGCTTTCGTGTGTGTGTGTGTGTGTGTGTGTGCGCGTGCTTGCTGTTCAGATGTGTAGGCGAATCTTTGTTTTAGTTCATTATTTCCTCATCTGTGTGTTTAAGCACCCTTGCAGACCTGAAAGGGCCCAAGGTTATCCCCAATCCCAATGTGAATAAATTAGTGTGACTAAATGAATCTTTGAGTGTAATGGAATGCATGTGCTAGAGTGAGGGTGAAGGTATTTGAATTGGTTGGTGATGAATGAACACAGGAGGGTGAAGGAGTGAGTGTGATTGTTTCTGTTTCTCATTCTGTTGTGAAAGAGAGGGTATGATTAAATGAATGCAGTGCAGCACGTGTGACTGAGTGGAAGTGAATGCAAATGAGCAAATGTGAGAGAGTGAATGTGTGAGTGTGATGGAGTGAGAATTAATGTGATGGATTCAGGGTGATTGGGTGGGTGTGATGAAGTAAGGGTGAATATGAATGATTGGTAAAAATGAGGGCATAAATAAATGAGCATTCAGGAGAATGATGGAGGTAGGACTGAGTGAGGGTGAGGCAGAGAGTAGCCAGTGGTTAGTTTGGAGGAATCAGGATTATCTGAGTGTGACTGAATGAGAATGAATGCTCTGTATTGATGAAGAATGAGTGAGAGTGAATGAGTTTGAATGAACAGTTGTAAAATATTTGAATTGACTGCATGTGTGTTGGTGAATTTGAATAAGGGAGGGATGGGGTGAGAGTGACTGAAGAATTGTAAATGAGTGATGGTGAGAATTTGAGTACATGTGTGTGCTCATGAGTTTTTAATGATTAATGAAGAGCTGCCTCGTCAGTGAGTTTTTCTGATTGACTGACTGCACAGCAATATAACAAAGGAGTACACACGCACAAAAACTAGTTCTGTCACTGTTAAAACTCTGTTAATAAGTTAATAAACGAGGTATGCTAGGTTGAGTGTGCATCTCCTGCCATGGATTAAGGTTGTTCTGGTTTTGTGAGGAACTCCTGTAGTGCTTATGAGTTTAGGGCTAAAAGTTTAGGGATCAATGTTAGGTTTGGGGTCACTATTCAGTTTTGGAATTTGTGTCAGAATGCCCTAAATCTGGGTGGGTGAATAGAATAAATCACATAGAAGTCAGATTAAAGGTACAAAATCTGTTGTTAATGCTACATAGCCACTAGAGGGCGTGATAGGCAAACCTATTCCTATCTTTTGACAATAATGGTCCTTCTGAGTTCAGTGCAGGTGAAACCCTATTTTTCTTATTCAGACATTTTATATATATTTATGTAAATTGAAATAATTAACTGATATTTCCTTTGTTTTGCTACAGGTGCTGTAATGCCAGGAGATGATGCAACATTCCTGACGCCAGTGAGGATGAGTCAGCGTGGGAAAGAGATGGGAATGCACACTCCCAACAAAGAACACCTACTGACCCCATCACTCAGTCCAGGAATCAGCACACATGGTATAAGTTTGAAAATTTTTATATATATATATATATATATACATACAGTACTGTGCAAAAGATTTAGGTAGGTGTGGAAAAATGCTGTAAACAAAGAACGCTTTCAGAAATGGAAGTGTTAATCATTTATTTTCATCAATCAACAAAATGCAGTGAATGAAAGAAAGAGAATTGAAATCAAATCATGTTTGGTGTGACCACCCTTGCCTTCAAAACCAACTCAATTCTTCCATTTTGCCCTTTTGCAGTTTTTGAAGAACTCTGCTGGTAGGTTGTTCCAAATATCTTGGAGAACTAACCACAGATCTTCTGTGGATGTAGGCTTCCTCACTTCCTTCTGTCTCTTCATGTGATCCCAGACTCACTTGATGATGTTGAGATCAGGGCTCTGTGGGGGCCATAAGAATTGATGCTGGTTTGAAGGCAGAAGGTAGTAACACCAAATATTGATTTGATTTAGATTTTTCTTTTGTTTACTCACTTTCACTGCATTTTGTAAATTGATGAAAATAAACTCATTAAAATCATTATTTATATTTCTGAAAGCATTCTTTGTTTACAGCATTTTCTCACAGCTGCCTAAAACTTTTGCACAGCACTGTGTATGTATGTATGTGTATGTATATATATATATATATATATATATACACACACACAGCAGCGCACTCTACTGACCCCAACCGTCAATGGTCAAGACCCATTTTGGGAACTACAACACACACTTCTACTGATCTACGCAATCAGTCAAAGGCATGGTATAATTGAAGAGAGCCAACAGATAAGCGGTTCTTTGTAAATTGGATGGAGTTACTGATAAAACAGATGCTTTACACGTTCGAGAAGTCAAAATCAAGGTCTGACACCTTCAAAAAATGTTGAAATGAAGTCACAAGTACAAATGGGTATTGAAAACTGTTATGCTGAAATATGTAAAGAGTGAAGTATAAACTACAGAGCCAGGTTTTTTATTATAAATTTTTATTTTGACCATGTTGTAAAACATTAACATAAAGGGCTGAGGTAAAGTACTGCCTTTTAGCTTTAGCTTATTTTACAGTGGTGTGTGGGCCCTTTTTCAGGCATACTGGTTCAAAAGCATGATTAAATCAGAAGTAATTTGAACTGAAACCTTCAGATCCAGTCCATCAGTACCGTTGATTCCCGGCTTCATACTGTCAGTATGTCTAGTTTCTGTTGTGTGTGGAGCATGTGTGTGATTGTCAGGGTTTTTGCAGAGTTGGTGAGGAATTTCTGCCCAGATTCAACAAAGCAAAATCTGAGCATTCAGTAACTGAATTACAGTTTTATTTCATGCTAAGGATTGGCTTTGGAGAGAATTATGTCTGGATTAGACTAGACAATATTTTTGTCTTTCACTTTGTGTGTGTGTGTGTGTGTGTGTGTGTGTGTGTGTGTGTGTGTGTGTTTGTTTGTGTGTTACAGAGTATGATCCTTCAGTGGTCTACACATCCATCCAATCAGAATTTATTCTGGACACTTTCCTATGTTACTGGCTAAGCTGCAACTTGCGTATTGTTTGTGTTGCTGGGGCATATCCTCATTCTGAAGCACGTACTCAACACATCACATACAATCTTAGTCCTTGGAGTGCTGTTTTTCCTCCATAACCTCGGTGCTCATTTATTCTGCAAAAGAAACCTGAGCTATAGTCCCATCTCCATGGCAACAGGAGCCTTCAGCAGCCAAGCCAGACACACTCACACACACACACAGCTCCTGACATCTCCTATCCCCTAATCCCCTAACAGAATATATTAAATATAGGATGGAGTGTACAGAGTGGATGCATGTAGATGGTATAGGGTTAGTTCAGAGTGGACATGTGTAGATGGTATAGAGTTTGTAATAATAATAATAATCCTTTATCTATAATCCCACAAATGGGAAATTCACTCTCTGTATTTTAGCCATACACACATGTGCAGCAGTGGGCTGCTATTGAAAGCGCCCGGGGAGCAGTGATGGGGACGGCACCTTGCTCAAGGGTACCTCAGGGCAACCTACTGGGAAGGGGTTCGAACCCCCAATCCTCCAATCATGTGGCTGACGCCCGAACCACTAGGCCACCACTGCCCATAAGATGTCCGGAGTGGACGTGTGTGGATGGTATAGGGTTAGTCCAGAGTGGATGTGTGTAGATGGTATAGGGTTAGTTCAGAGTGGACGTGTTGGTTCAGAGTAGACGTGTGTAGATGGTATAGGGTTAGTTCAGAGGGGACGTGTGTAGATTGCATAGAGTTAGTCCGGAGTGGACGTGTGTAGATTGCATAGAGTTAGTCCGGAGTGGACGTGTGTAGATGGTATAGGGTTGGTCCGGAGTGGACGTGTGTAGATGGTATAGGGTTGGTTCAGAGTGGACGTGTGTAGATGGTATAGGGTTGGTTCGGAGTGGACGTGTGTAGATGGTATAGGGTTAGTTCGGAGTGGACGTGTGTAGATTGTATAGAGTTAGTCCGGAGTGGACGTGTGTAGATGGTATAGGGTTGGTTCAGAGTGGACGTGTGTAGATGGTATAGGGTTGGTTCAGAGTGGACGTGGACGTGTGTAGATGGTATAGGGTTGGTTCAGAGTGGACGTGTGTAGATGGTATAGGGTTGGTTCAGAGTGGACGTGGACGTGTATAGATGGTGTAGGGTTAGTTCAGAGTGGGTGTGTTTTAGAGATTGTTTTAGAGTTAGTTTAGAGTTGAAAGTGTAGATCATAGAGAGTTTGTCTGTTGGGGTGTGTTTAGTTCAGAGAGGATGATGTAGATATTGCTGTGAGTTTGTGTTGAATGTTAGTCAGCAGCTTACTTTTTCTGAACATAAACATTTAATCAGGCTGCAGTCAGAAAAGCAAATGCAGATCCACTGAATAAAACCAACAGATCTGTTTGTTGCCTACCACCCTCTGTATCCCTCTCTTACTATCTTTACTCCCCTTACTTTGTGTCTGAGAGAGAGAGAGAGAGGGATTGTGAGGATTAGAGGATTATGTCTGAACAGCAGAAGAGGATGCAAATGGATAGTATTCTCTCTGCCAATCACTGCTCACCTCACTGTTCTCCTGCCTGACTGCTGTCCAATGAGAGCAGTGTATCTGTTTGTGTGTGGGTGGTTTGTGTGCTTGTGTTTGTTCTTCTCAGTGCTGGAAGCTTTGATAGTCATAAAGGATGATCACACTTTGAGTATCTATAATAAGAGCAGGACATATCGCATTTGTGACAGTTTGTGTGTGTTTGTGTGTGCATGTTAAGGAGGGTGTGTATGTGGTTGATGGTCTCTTTTTCCACACATTACTGCAAACAAGGCAAGTACTGTAGAACTGTAGGAGAACGACCAGTGTGTGTTTAGTGTAGCGACAGCCCTGGACCCCATAAAGACCCGTAGTTTAACTCATTCCCGTCGTCGTGTGAAGAAAAGGTGTAATCTGCATTCGTGGAGTCAGGCTGTTTTCCTGTGTTAGCAATGATAGGTGAGGTCAGAGGGGGTAAAGGGTCAGCAACTATAACATCAGTGCGACGTGTGTTGGGTCGAGCTGCTCTGATCTCGCCATTTATCGCCTGTTAAACTGGATTTACCATTTTCTCTCCTTAACCCCAATGTATTTAATCAGCCAAGACATGTTAGAGTAAAATGATATTAGTCACACAGGAACTAAAAGGCAACTGTAGTTAACAGGTTGAAAACCCTACCAACGAGCAGCATGTTTGCTGAAGTCATCATACACTTGCCGGAAGTGTAGGCTTTAAAATGGCACTGTTTAATCTTTGTGACAGAAGGGGGATATGAGGGTGTGTGGGGGTGCTCTATAAAGCTAAATCCTGTCTAAATTAACATGCGCAGGATGATGGTGCATAAACCTACACACAATTAAAGAAATGAACACCAACAGCGGATGATATTTTTAAGGTACAAAAACATTTCATATTTCCCCCCACTTGCACTTGGTTCATTTGGTGTACCTTTGTCATCTCAGTTGCTTAAAACATGAAAACATTATTTAATTTCTCTAATGGCTCATGTCATTGGTGTTTGGTTTGGAACAGTTTGCTCTTGTAGGTTCTGAGTGACAGCAGGCCTGTCTGGAGTTTATCGTGTCCGAGTGATTGATTTTTTGCACTCACTAAAACTTCAAGATTTGTTTCATAATCTAATGTTGATCTTGTCACTAAGTAGAGGGTACATATTCATGATGAGATACATAAAAATAAATACATAGCTATTAATTAGCAAGCTTTACTATCTGATATAGTTTATCAGTAAAAGTTTCCAAAACTGTTTTGTGCAGTGAAAATTGTTTACAGGATTTCTGGTAGCTGAACATCTGCAGGTTTTTTTGGAGGGTGAGTTAAACATTAATGAGTGATTAAAACTTCACTCTAGAATATAGAATGCATCATGACGAATGAACGACGTCCCCTGGACGTTAAGGAGTCAAATTAACATTTAGGATTTAAAACATTAATTTGCATATATTTAGTTTTCATAATTGAGCTTAGTGTAGAAAGTATAACTTGTCATTTTCAGTTCTCTGTGAACTAGTAAGGTAACCTTTCTCTGGTTAAAAAATAACTGCACTCTTGCTGTTTAAGACAGTCTAGCTCACCTCATGAATATGGTACTTTTCGGTTGTACTTTGTAAAGAGTGAAACAAAAATGCAGTGTCTGCTCTGAAGCTGGTCTATTAATGGTGTTTTGCTAAGAAGGAGTTTATGCTTCATCTAGCTACATCAGCCTTATAGCTCCAAAAATAAAGCAGCAAACTATAGACACCAGATACTTCTCGACTGATAAAATTCCTTTTTGAAGATGGTCGGGAAATTGTGCAATTTAGAACTTTAATACAGTTCAGTGCTGCGTGTAAAACTATCGAATAACCTTAGCTTTTGTTGTAATGCAAATTTCTAAATAAAGCATTCCAGCTTTACTCTTTCTGGAGCTGAAGCTTCATGACACTTGCATAGTTTTTAAGAAGTTTTAGTTGAGGACTGGGTGAGGCTGGAAGTTTCCATCAGGGAGATAATCCCTCTGCACAAGCCATGTAAGGAAGGCTTCCAGCAGAGCAGAGCTGTGGACCAGAGGAAAATCTGTCATCATGTTAGAGTAGTGGCCTAGTAATTTAGATTTTTCGCAGCAAGTGTTAATGCCAATTATTTTTGGTCCCCGGCACAATCTTTGCAGCCGTCAGTCTTTGGAGTCTTCATTATGGGACATTTGCAAAAGAAATCACAGAAGCGTCAAAGATGGAAAAACCTTATAAAAGTTGCGTCAATTTGGGCATTTAGTTGGCTAAACACCTCCTCAACAAGAAACACGATCGGCGGTAAACTTAATAAATGTCTGACTCAAACACATTCCACATTTTATATTTTTCAAGCCTGTATGAACATACAGAGGCTGTTTGCCCAATGTGTTCTTTAAAGGAAAAAAAAAAAAAGAGTCCAGTTTCCTCACAGAGAGCTGGTTAATATCAATGGAAAAGAGTGATGAATTTGTCATCTGTTCCCAAAACAAGTTTAATACTTATTGTATGTGTCATTACATCACTGCTTTATACTGTCCAGGTTACCAATGAAGGTCATGTGAAACTACAGCTGAAATTTTGGGAGCTGGGAGAGTAGAGGTGTCAGTTTTTAATTAATCGCAGGTGGATTACTGATGTCAGCTTTAACATCAAAAGCAGCCTAGAATCAGACACAACTGTGTTAATTTTTTTTTAAAACTGTGTAGGTGCTATTGACTCAGTGACCACTTTAATGGTAATCTCTGCTGTTGAGAACGCCTGTTCTCAACAGCAAGCTGAAACGACCAAGCTGAAAGATCATCTCGTCACCTAGAACATTTTCAGAAACATCAAAAGTATAGGATTTGTTTGTACGCTGCTTTGTGCTGGTTGAGTACTAGCAACTTTTATAGGAACATTTTACATTTGTGTTGCATTTTGTGACCTTCATAGTACTAAACCTTAAAATCATTACAGCGCCACTGTCCATCTTGTGGTCTTTGTTGGTGTGTTGGCAGGGCTTGTTATTAAACTTTCATGTTATTTGAGATGTTGGTTGGTGCAGAGCTAACTCCAGCTCAAGTCTCACACACACGCACACAGCTCCAGACAGTCTGCATTCTGTGTGCGGTCACTGAGGAGCAGTAAGTTCCTGTCTGACCCAGCATCCTGCCAATTCACTGAGTGCTTCTGAAAGCATTACTCTATAGCCCTTGGTCTTAGTGCTTTGTGAATAAAACAGGTGAATGCTGGGATATTTATGCACTCGGCTTTGATTAAAGTGAATTGCGGAAACCTTTTATAACATTAACAATTTGTTGACCAGCATATATTGCTGCATTCTTTTCTGTAAGTTGTTGTGGTCTTGTGTCCAGCCCTGACCTGCCATACAAAGAGGATTAGAGCAGATAAAGCTGTGCTTTCTGATGTCTCAAACAGTGCAGCCTGGTTTGGTCTCTTTCATTACATGTCTCTTTTTAATGAGTTGCTATTTGATATGTTAATGTCGGTCTGTTACCCTGCATGGACCCTGCATGCATAAAATTCCTCTGCATCATAACTATCTAAGCATTGGCGCTGTCATTGGGAGATTGAGATCAATCCCCAAAGATGCAAGAAAGCAGTATGGCCTTTGGCTCTAAGGTTTAGGGGGGCCTTCCCTCTTGCCCCCCATCATTCAGTGAAATGTTAGCTGGCATGGGTGTCTGCTAACCAATGTAACAGATTTTGAAGACTGGCGTTCTCCTCCATGCATGTTGAGTTGTCAAATCACAACTAGCTTCAGACTAGAACTGGAGTTAGAGTTGGTTTTAAAAAGGTTTAACACTTTACTGCGCGACCTTTCATTAGCTCACTGGTGGGCATATGTTGAGAGCTGGAAGGCAAAAAGGTTCACCAGAATTTTGGGGCCATACAAACTGGATCGTTAAAGTTATGTGTGCTAGTAAACTAGCAACTAGCTTATCAAATACACATGAAGGTAGTTTGTTATGGCTGATTTGCCTTAAAAAAAAAAAAAGTTAAATAAATAAATTTTTAATTTGGGTAAATTTTGAGAGAGAAACATGTAGTAGTGTGCTTTAATGTGTCATGAGAGGCTCTCTTATTCTGGAGCTTAGATGCAAACAATGAGGTGTTACTTCCATCATGCACATTTAAAAATATATATATACAGCGCTGTGCAAAAGTTTTAGGCAGGTGTGAAAAAATGCTGTAAACAATGCTTTCAGAAATGGAAGTGTTAATCATTTATTTTCATCAATAAACAAAATGCAGTGAATGAACAAAAGAGAAATCTAAATGAAATCAATATTTGGTGTGACCACCCTTTGCCTTCAAAACATCAGTTCTTCTAGGTAGACTTGCACACAGTTTTTGAAGGAACTCGGCTGGTAGGTTGTGGTTCAACCTGCGTGTGACATTGATGATCTACCTGTTTGGTAAATTTGGTTGATCATACACCGACTATAATCCTACAAATTCCCTGACTTTGTGCAAGTGTACCTATAAGAATTGATGCTGGTTTGAAGGTAAAAGGTAGTAACACCAAATAATGATTTGATTTAGATATTTCTTTTGTTCGCTCACTTTGTTTATTTTTATCAATTTACAAAATGCAATCATTATTGATATTTCTGAAAGCGTTCTTTGTTTACAGCATTTTTTCACACCTGCCTAAAATTTTTGCACAGTACTGTGTATATATATGTAAAAATAATGCGATGGACTGGTGACCTGTCCAGGGTTTTACTCTGTATTTTGCTATATGTGAGCTTGGATAGGCTCCAGCACCACCCATGAGCCTTCTCAGGAAAAGTGTTCAAGTTTATATGATTGAGATTAAAAGATATTAAAAATCTGGGTTATTATTATGCAAGATGACCTTTTTAAAATTAAATATCACTATTGAGCCAGCCTACAACTCTGCATACACTTCTCCTGTTTCCATGTTCTGTTTTAGCAACACCACAACTAAAAGAAGACCAACAGCCCCTTTTTATTTTTTTCTAACTCACTTCAGGGTTTTCGAGACGACAGAAAACAGCGTGGTAACATTAGAGACCAGTGTGAAGACTTTGCCTGGAACCAAGGTCATAGCAGCGAGTTTAAAACAATGTGACAACATCTTTTAGGAATCTTCACCGCTTCTCTGCTCTGTATAGTTTATCTTGTAGAAGAGATTTTTTGGAGGGGAATTTAAAAGAAATATTTGTTTTCAGAGTTATCCCAAAATATCTGTAACAGCAGGGTTGGTGTTAAGACTGCTGGTGGTGTTAGGAGCCAACATTGAGACGTGAGGAGCAAATGGTCAGCAACAGATAATCAGAGGTTCATGGCCATGTTCAGTCAAAGCTTGCTAATGTTAGAAGGAGATTGTGAAAAGTTGTTAGTCAAGGGGGCCAATTGTCAGCTTTTCCGTGGTTTTTGATTCAAAGGAATGTTGCCAAAATTAGATGTGTTCCATCCATCCATTTTCTTCCGCTTATCCGAGGTCGGGTCGCGGGGGCAGCAGCTCCAGCAGGGATGCCCAGACTTCCCTCTCTCCGGCCACTTCTTCCAGCTCCTCCGGGCGGATCCCAAGGCGTTCCTAGGCCAGCCGAGAGACATAGTCTCTCCAGCGTGTCCTGGGTCTTCCCCGGGGTCTCTTTCCGGTGGGACGTGCCCGGAACACCTCACCAGGGAGGCGTCCAGGGGGCATCCTAATCAGATGCCCGAGCCACCTCATCTGACTCCTCTCGATGCGGAGGAGCAGCGGCTCTACTTTGAGCCCCTCCCGGATGGCTGAGCTTCTCACCCTATCTCTAAGGGAGAGTCCAGACACCCTGCGGAGGAAACTCATTTCGGCTGCTTGTATTCGTGATCTCGTTCTTTCGGTCACTACCCACAGCTCGTGACCATAGGTGAGGGTGGGAACGTAGATCGACTGGTAAATTGAGAGCTTTGCCTTCTGGCTCAGCTCCTTCTTCACCATGACGGACCGATGCAGAGCCCGCATCACTGCAGAAGCTGCCCCGATCCGCCTGTCGATCTCCCGGTCCATCTTACCCTCACTCGTGAACAAGATCCCAAGATACTTAAACTCCTACACTTGGGGCAAGGTCTCACTCCCAATCCTGAGAGGGCATTCCACCCTTTTCCGACTGAGGACCATGGCCTCAGATTTAGAGGTGCTGATTCTCATCCCAGCCGCTTCACACTCGGCTGCGAACCGATCCAGTGAGAGCTGAAGGTCACGGCATGATGAGGCCAACAGGACAACGTCATCTGCAAAAAGCAGAGACCCAGTCCTGAGCCCACCAAACCGGACCCCCTCAACGCCCTGGCTGCGCCTAGAAATCCTGTCCATAAAAGTTATGAACAGGATCGGTGACAAAGGGCAGCCCTGGCGGAGTCCAACCCTCACCGGGAACAGGTCCGACTTACTGCCGGCAATGCGGACCAAGCTCTGACACCGGTTGTACAGGGACCGGACAGCCCTTAACAGGGAATCCGATACCCCATACTCCCGGAGTACCCCCCACAGGAGCCCCCGAGGGACACGGTCGAATGCCTTCTCCAAGTCCACAAAGCACATGTAAACTGGTTGGGCAAACTCCCATGCACCCTCCAGGACCCTGCTAAGGGTGTAGAGCTGGTCCACTGTTCCGCGACCTGGACGAAAACCACATTGCTCCTCCTGGATCTGAGGTTCGACTATCCGACGGACCCTCCTTTCCAGGACCCCTGAATAGACTTTCCCCGGGAGGCTGAGAAGTGTGATCCCTCGATAATTGGAACACACCCTCCGGTCCCCTTTCTTAAAGAGGGGGACCACCACCCCGGTTTGCCAATCCAGAGGCACCGTCCCCGATGTCCATGCGATGTTGCAGAGGCGTGTCAGCCATGACAGTCCTACAACATCCAGAGCCTTGAGGAACTCTGGGCGGATCTCATCCACTCCCGGAGCCCTGCCACCAAGGAGCTTTTTGACCACCTTGGCAACCTCGACCCCAGAGATGGAAGAGTCCACCTCGATGTCCCCAGGCTCTGCTTCCTCCTCGGAAGGCATGTTGGTGGAATTAAGGAGGTCTTCGAAGTACTCCCCCCACCGACCCACAACGTCCCGAGTCGAGGTCAGCAGCGTACCATCCCCACTATACACTGTGTTGGCCGTGCACTGCTTTCCCCTCCTGAGACGCCGGATGGTGGACCAGAATTTCCTCGAAGCCGTCTGGAAGTCCTTCTCCATGGCCTCTCCAAACTCCTCCCATGCCCGAGTTTTTGCCTCAGCAACCACCAGAGCCGCATTCCGCTTGGCCTGTCGGTACCTATCAGCTGCCTCCGGAGCCCCACTGGCCAAAAAGGCCCGGTAGGACTCCTTCTTCAGCTTGATGGCATCCCTCACCGCTGGTGTCCACCAACGGGTTCTAGGGTTGCCACCGCGACAGGCACCGACCACCTCCCGGCCACAGCTCCGGTCAGCCGCCTTGACAATGGAGGCGCGGAACAAGGTCCATTCAGACTCAATGTCCCCCACCTCCCCCGGGACGTGGTTAAAGCTTTGACGGAGGTGGGAGTTGAAGCTTGTCCTGACAGGGGACTCTGCCAGACGTTCCCAGCAGACCCTCACGATGCGTTTGGGCCTACCAGGTCTGACCGGCATCCTCCCCCACCAACGAAGCCAACTCACCACCAGGTGATGGTCGGTTGACAGCTCCGCCCCTCTCTTTACCCGAGTGTCCAAGACATGGGGCCGCAAGTCAGATGACACGACCACAAAGTCGATCATTGAACTGCGGCCTAGGGTGTCCTGGTGCCAGGTGCACATGTGGACATCCTTATGCCTGAACATGGTGTTCGTTATGGACAATCCGTGCCGAGCACAAAAGTCCAATAACAAAACACCGCTCTGGTTCAGATCGGGGGGGCCATTCCTCCCAATTACGCCCTTCCAGGTGTCACTGTCATTACCCACGTGAGCATTCAAGTCCCCCAGCAGAACGATGGAGTCACCAGGAGGGACGCTCTCTAGCGCCCCCTCCAGAGACCCCAGAAAGGGTGGGTAGTCCAGAATGCTGTTTGGCGCATAAGCGCAGACAACACTAAGGACCCGTCCCCCGACCCGAAGGCGGAGGGCCGCCACCCTCTCATCTACTGGGGTAAACCCCAATGTACTGGCGCCAAGCCGTGGGGCAATAAGTATGCCCACACCTGCTCGGCGCCTCTCACCGGTGGCAACTCCAGAGTGGAAAAGAGTCCAGCCCCTCTCAAGGAGACTGGTTCCAGAGTCCAAGCTGTGCGTTGAGGTGAGTCCAACTATATCTAGCTGGAACTGCTCAACCTCGCGCACTAGCTCAGGCTCCTTCCCCACCAGAGAGGTGACGTTCCACGTCCCAAGAGCCAGCTTCTGCAGCCGAGGATCGGACCGCCAAGGCCCCCGTTTTCGGCCACCGCCCAGCTCACAATGCACCCGACCTCTTTGGCCCCTCCCACAGGTGGTGAGCCCATGGGAAGGGGGACCCACGTTGCCTCTTCGGGCTAAGCCCGGCCGGGCCCCATGGGTGAAGGCCCGACCACCAGGCGCTCGCCAGCGGGCCCCACCTCCAGGCCTGGCTCCAGAGGGAGGCCCCGGTGACCCACGTCCGGGCGAGGGAGAACGTCTTCCATAGTTTTTGTCCATCATAAGAGGTCCTCTGAACCGCTCTTTGTCTCTTCCCTCACCTAGGACCTGTTTGCCTTGGGTGCCCCTACCAGGGGCATAAAGCCCCGGACAACAAAGCTCCCAGGATCATTGGGACACGCAAACCCCTCCACCACGATAAGGTGGCGGTTCAAGGAGGGGTAGATGTGTTTTAAACAGAAATTAAATAGATGTTCATGTTTTTGTTCATCTCACTTGGACTTCTCAAATGTGTTATATACTTGCTTTAGTTGAAAGTTGTTTCTGCTTGTCTTCTTATAAAGTCTTGCTTATCTTTACTGGCTGCAGGTTTAGACTAGATTTTAAATGGCTGGTGCTCCTCGACAAGACCTTACAGGATGTGACTGCTGAAAATATTACTGAGTTGTTCATTTCGGGTAAAAGTAATGGATTTGAGGTCCTCCAACTGAGAATTATTGTTTGTTTTAAGAACAAAACTGGATTGTAGAGGGCACTGTGCATTTGCAGATTGTGCTGGTAAGTGGTACTAAATGGCTAAAATATTTTTTTATTCCTTTGTCTATACAACTAGCGAGTTTTGGTCTTTGTCTTTTTTTATGTTTCATTTAATGTTTATTGTGAAATGTGTTGAAACCTTGTGTTAGAAAAGTACTGTATCAGGAGTATGTTATTGTCTGTAAGAGCTGTTGGTCAGTAGGCTGGCTGTTATAGCTGATGGTCAGGAGTATGTTATTGTCTGTAAGAGCTGTTGGTCAGTAGGCTGGCTGTTATAGCTGATGGTCAGGAGTATGTTTTTGTTTGTAAGAGCTGATGGTCAGGAGTATGTTATAGTCTAAGAGCTGTTGGTCAGTAGGCTGGCTGTTAGAGCTAATAGTAAGTGGGCTGATGGTCAGGAGAAGGTTATGGTCTGTAAGAGCTGATGGTCAAGAGGCTGGCTGTTATAGCTGATGGTTAGGAGTATGTTATTTTTTTGGATCGTTATGCACGTTATGATCACTGTCTTGTGTTTGTTAAAGCTCTGAGCAATAGACTTACCCTCCGAGAGCTTAAGGCTGTACAGCAATCAGCAAATGCACTTGTTTTAGGTAGGCACATCAGAGCCCTGCTGTTTACAGTCCTGTCTCAGTGTTTTTAAGCTAAATTAATATTTCAGTGCACCACTGCGGTTTGAGTGGTTACTGTTGAGGGCTTGTTCTTATTGTGTTTGGGTCGAGGGGTCAGTGTATGCAGGAGCGTGATTTGTTTGTAGCTGAAACAAACAATCCATTTTTACTTTAATCTGCACCCTAGTGGAAGTGTCTGAGAAGTGGAAGAACTTTGAGTTTCTTTCAGCTCAGGTCAACGAGGGGCATGATGTGGATTAGACAGTTTATTAATAAGCTGTTAATTAGAGCAGGTAGTAAAGTTCCAAGCAGTATCACACTAAGGCTCATATGTTACTGTAAAGTTACTCTGCTCTCCTGTGATGAGCTTATTGCTAGATTTTCTAGACATGGATGCATCATGGTTGGAGCTGATCATGGCCACTGTAGACTAGGTTTGTGTCAGCACATGTACCACTCCACATTTTAGAAGTGTCCCAGGAATGGCTAGCCTCACTGCTCCACATTTCCAATCTGTGTTGATAGAAGGTGTGTCAAAAATGCGTCAGCAACGCATGTTGTGAGAGAAGGACTGCAAGTGTTCTACTGCTAACATAGATAAACAAAACTGATTTATTTTTAACCACCAACGCTTGTCCTGCAGTGAAGGGGAGGAATTCTGCACTAGATATATGCAGACATTGTCAAATTGGAGCTCTGGCAGGGACTGTTTTTAGTGATGGAAGTACTGCAGAATGTGCTTTGTAGGGATCAAAGATCTACAAAACTTTGTTTGTTTTTTTAAATATCTTTGTTTCTCTTCTGTTTGTTTGGTGATTTAAATATTTGTTTGTTTGGAACAGATGGAAAATGTGCTATCCTGTGTATACGTGCTGTTTTTGCCCTCTAGTCATGTGACTGCAATGTAGAATTCAGAACAGAATGGAGTGGAGGTCTGAATGGAACAAGGAATAGAGTGGAGGTCTGGACAGAGGAGGAATAGAGGTCAGAATAACAGGATGGTTTCAGGATGAAAACTGTAGCTATCAGCCAGTAGCTTTCTTAAAAACACTCAGATGACAGCAGGCTGTACGCTGCACTGAACAGAGCTGGATAAAACATTGATCTGTGTTTGAGATTTCTTGTGGTGTTGAATCACAGCAAATGTGTGTGTGCACGTGTTGGTGCTGTGTTCAAATTTTATGCTTTTTCTGATGGTGACTGAGAGAGCCTCTAATGACCGCCTGATGGCTCTTTTGCGAGAGATACCTGACTGAGCTTCAAAGACTCTCTAATGTTGGATGTTGATGGGACTCTGTGCTCCATTTCCCAGCTGAAATCTGGGAGCATTTGATTGACTGTTTGATTAATGGATGAGTGTATAAAGAGAACAGCTTGATCCTCAGAATTCATGTTACTGAACAGCTGAATGGTGCTGATGACTCAGGAGCTTTGTGCAGATCTGATTGATTCTGCTGTCCTCCTTTTGCTTTGTTTGTTGCAGCTTTCACCCATTCATTTATTCTTTAAATAAAAGAATTTGATGCCTCATTGCTCATTTTCAATGGCAGAAACTTTGTGTAGTTCAGATTATCACGTCTTAAATAACTCACATTAGAAATACTCGTATCAGTATAAAAGAGATTTTGGCCCAAAACGGGTTAAGCACAAGACCATCCTCTTCTGCTGTGTAGGTTTTGATTGGACAGAGCTATGGTGTTAGGATGAAATGGGGTGGAGTTATCATAATGCACTCTGTTCTGAGCACTTGTGCTAGAATGTGTGTGTGTGTGTGTGTGTGTGTGTGTGTGTGTGTGTGTGTGTGTGTGTGTGTGTGTGTGCGCTGCAGTGAGAAAGAAGAGACAGAAGGACATAAATGATTAGAGAAGAGAGAGCCTGCATCCACACACAGAAAGAGAGAAGATGGGTTGACTCATACAGAGAGAGACATGAATGGGATGAATGGCTAAAACCTGGGGATGGTACTTTTCTTTCAGTTTAGGCAAAAAAGCAGTGTTGAGTGTAGGACTTCTTTAGATTTTAAACTCTCACTCTCTTGCATACCTGCTCGCTCGCTCACTCACTCACTCACTCACTCCTCACACTCTCTCTCTCTCTCTCTCTCTCTCTCTCTCTCTCTCTCTCTCTCTCTCTCTCTCTCTCTCTCTCTCTCTCACTCACACACACACACACACACACACACACAGACACTTTCTCTCACTCACACTCACTCATTATCAGATGCATCAGAGCCAGGGGGTAGGGAGAGTGAGAGCACAGAAGAGTTAGAGAGACAGATCAGAAGGAAAGGGAGCAGGAAGGACGGAGTATGTGTAGAGAAGAGTGCTGTGCCACTAGGTTAAGGTGCAGTTTGGTGAGCTCTGACCACAGCAGTCTGTGTATCTGTCTGTAGGTTAGTCGTGTGTGTGTGTGTGTGTGTGTGTGTGTAAGTTTGCCAGTTTGTGTCTTCGCTTCCTTGGCCGTCCTCATGATGAAGGAAGAGGGGATTGTGTGTAGGCGGCGTTTCTCCACCTGTGGAGGCAGTTTAATGCGGCCGCCACCCCCTGCTGGACGCAAACTGATCCGCAATGCTTCTTTTGGGGGCTACAACGAGCTCCCAACCGGACTGCAAGGTGGGTGACCAGCATATACTCTGCTTTGTCAGCTTCCACTGGGCAACCAGCTTCAGCTTTGTCAATCTCCAGAGTTCCTTCTGGACTGAGCAAATACAGACTAAACTCAGCATATAGAGAAGAGGCTAGGAGTTCTGGGTTTTTGTTTAGCTGGACATTTTAGTTTACATTTAGTCTAAAATAAGATCTCTAAGACCACGTTGATCTATGCAGTGACAGTGATAATATACTGTACCCAGTAGACTCTGGGCAGGTTTAAGATGTGCATCTTTACTAGTTTCTGGGAAAAAGAAAAAGGTGTTTTACAAAAAAATAATAACTTTGATGAAGCGATGTCGGATGTGTGGATACAAGATATGCAGTTTGTTCAGAATAATTTCCCATCATTGATTAAATATCTAAGATGTTCAGTTAGAAGTCTCGGGTATTTTTCAAGGAAGTCTGATCGAGCGATGGCTCTTCAGGGAAAGTACTCTTAACTTACTATCTGTCAGTGTAACTTAATTTGATGGCACTTTTTCATTTTCGCTCGTTCCACAGCTTCAGCCACAGCTGTTGAATACTGAGCACATCAAATTAGTTTGTCATGAAATAGGAGAAATTTACTGGTTTCCCAACAAGAGTGTTTGTGCGGTCGTTTCTTGGAGTCTCAAACTGGTTAATCCCCCTGCTGTGTCAGTGTGGTACAGAAGCGAACAGCATGCCGTGCATGTTCTTTCTATAAATTCCTCTCCAATCAAACCTGAAAATCAGCTTTCGGTTCAAGTGCTCTTGGCTAATGGGCCAAACATTTATTTTGAAACATGAAAAGAAAACATACTCAATGAAAAATTAACTAAAATATTTATAAGATCGCAAGGTGTGTGTGTGTGTGTGTACTATGAATTGGGAGAGTTGGCTGGAGAGTCACCTGCATGGTGGAGGGTATAAATGTGTGTAAGGGAAGTGGATTTTGGAATATTCAGACTTAGCTGGTTTTGAGATCTTGCTGCTGTTTACAGCTCAAGTTAAAGTGAAGTGAAAGGGACTATTCTTGTCATTGTGAAACACAGCACAACACAATGAAATTCAACCTCTGCGTTTCACCCATACACACACGTGCAGCAGGGGGCAGCTATTGAAAGTGTTGGGGGGGCAGTGATTGGGACGGTACCTCAGGGCAACCTACTCTTGAGGGAATCGAACCCACAATCTTCCAATCTAGGGTCAACTCCCTAACCACTAGACCACCACTGCTTTGGGTTAGGATGGAGTGGCTGTTAGTGTGCTTGTTCATTGGGAATATTATATATTTTGGATTTGCTATGGATTACTAATAAAGGGCTTAAATGCACAATTGGCATGTATCTCGTTCAAAATGCTAGAGATGCTAGAACCCTGCTGAATGCTAATGCAGGAGATGCTGTGCTAGATGATGTATTTCATTAAATTGTGCTCAGATGGACTGTCCTGTGATGTTGGTTTGGGCTATACTTACTCTGACTGATATGTGCTGTGATGGGCATTTCTGGCTCCGAGTGAGCTGCACTGGACTGGAATATGCTCTGCTGGACTGAACTAAGCCTGATTGGGTGGTGGTGGTCTAGTGGTAGGGTACTTGCCTACGGACCTATGGATCAAGAGGTTGCAGGTTCGGATCCCACCTCTAGCACTACCACCACTGGGTTCCTGAGCAAGACCCTTAACTCTGAATTGCTCCGGGGGGACTGTCTCTGCAGTTATGACATGGAAGTCGCTCTGAATAAGAGCGTCTGCTAAATGCCGTAAATTACTGTACTGGACTCAAATTTAAATATACTTATTAAATATAAGTGCCCTTATCACTTCTCTAGAATTTATGTAAACTCTTATACCCCTTTGCAGCCTTTTGAATGAGCTAAAGCGGAGCAGCCAACTCAAAGATCCTTTACATGCATTACTCTTAAAGGCACAGTAACTGAATTAAGATTATAAGGAATAAACAGGTTTGAATAAACAGGTCTGAACATACCGAATGTGGTTTTCAAGTGTGTGTGCATGTGTGTGTTTACAAAAAGAAAAAACAAAAAGCAATATAATGAAAAATAAATAAATAAATAATCATCCATCCATCCATTTTCTGCCGCTTGTCCCAAACGGGGTCGCGGGGGAGTGCTGGTGTCCAACCCAGCGCACACAGGGCGAGGACGGGGGACGCACCCTGTACAGGTCGCCAGCCCATCGCAGGGAGGAGCGGGACGGGGACGGCACCTTGCTCAAGGGCACCGCTGCCCTATAAATAATCATATTTTCAAATAAAAATTAATTAGCGGAGAAAACTGCTTACACTGAGAAGGGCTGACTTAAATTGTGGAAGCAATGCTCTTCCTGTGATTCTTTAATCTGGCCAATCCCAGGCACTCCAGAGAGAATCTTTAGCGCAGGTAGAAATATTTTTGCCTCCAGGCGTTCATCTCTGAACCAGACCATCTCAACATGCTGGTGTTTTGTGCTTAAAACCTTTCAAGGATTACTTTTTACATTTTCAATAGCCTGTAACCCATAATAAAACTGTGCACATATGTTTCGTGTATTTTAAAGAGTCATTCATGTAGGCCTTATTTATATCAAAGTTTTAATATATATTTTTAGAACTCTTTCAATTTAAATATAAACTTATATTAAAAAAAATTAAATTGTTACAATACATAAAAAATGCATATTTTCTCCAGTCAATGAGCAATGCTGTTGAATAATCGTGATCTTAGCATTGACCAAAATAGTAGGGATTCTGATTTTTTTTTTTCTTTTTTTTTTTTTTTTTTTTCCCGATAATCACACATACCTAACTACTTTTCTACTTTTCATTAGAAAGAGTATTTGCAGCCTGGATATTCTGTCCATGCACATCTGCAGTAAATGGGATGAGCTGTTTTCCAGAGTTTACTTCCAAAGCTGAAAAACAACACGTCACCTCTTAGACCTGTTTCAGCTTCAGACAGAATGCCATCGGAAACTACTCAGGATACAAAAGGGCAGTGAATGGAGATGCAGGGGTTAAGTCTTTAAATGCTAATGATATATTATGCAAATAAGTCACTTATGCTAAGTGTCTTTTTATGCTAATGAACCTCTATTCTGAATTTTTAAGTGTCCTTCAAACACACTTGAAGCTCAGTGTGTGCGTGTGCTCGTGTGTGTGATTAGACAGGATGAACACAAATGTCTCAACTGGATTCATGCAAATGAGTACAAAGTAAATGCCTAGTTCAACTGAATAGCCTTTGTCATTATTATTGTTATTAATGATGTTTGTTACATTATTATTTTATCTGGATGTTAATGTCATTGATGAAGAGACATTATGCTTCAAGGGCATTTTATGCTTTAGGCTATAGTGAAACAAAGTGAAATCAATTTATATAATAATAATAATAATAATCCTTTATTTATAATCCCACGAATGGGAAATTCGCTCTCTGCATTTCGCCCATACGCAGCAGTGGGCTGCTATTGAAAGCACCCGGGGAGCAGTGATGGGGACGGCACCTTGCTCAAAGGTACCTCAGGGCAACCTACTGGGAAGGGGTTCGAACCCCCGATCCTCCGATCATGTGGCTGACGCCCTAACCACTAGGCCACCACTGCCCGAGTATATGCGAGTATACAGAAGCTGTATGACGAATTAAAGAGAAAAATAAAAAAAGTCAAGTCAGTTTTATTTATAAAGAGCTTTTTACCACTGATATGGTCATAAAGCAGCTTTACAGAATCTGGGTCTGACCCCCAAGTGAGTAAGCCAAACACAACAGAGGAAAAAACTCCCTAAAACAGGAAGAAACCTTGGGAGGAACCAAGACTCAAAAGGGGAACCCATCCTCCTCTGGTTGACACCCAGACAACACAGAATACAGCCTCAAACGCTTTCTGAATAAGGCACAATAAAGAATAATCAATACTTCTTGTATTCATTTCTGGTGCAGCTAGTTTTACTGTTACCTGTTTTTATCATCACTAGTTTCAGATACACACACTCTCTCTCACACTAGCATTTGTTTTTGGTGTGTGTTCACAGGTTTTGAGAGAAAGGAAGAAATCTTACCTCTGAAAGAGGACTCTTCTCTTTCCATATCTAAAAGCAAGGTATGATGTCTCTCTCTCACTCTCTCACTCACTCACACACACACACACACACACACACACAGTGTAGTTTTGAACATACATTTACATGTGTGTTCTGCCATTACATTTACATTATATTTAGCACTGTGTTCAGTTATCAGGTTTAATTAACATATCATTTAGCACAGTTCCGTTATCAGGATTAATTATCATAATATTTTGGACTGTGTTCAGTTATGATGTGCCTGTTTTACAGTCTGAGACTAAACTGTATAATGGATCAGATAAAGATGTTTCAGCCTCGGGAAACAAACTTACCAAAAAAGAATCTCTCAAGGTAAGTGCCGGCCATTTTTGCCCTTGCTGCTGCTCATCAGTTTCATTGTCTTATCCACAGTCTTGGTAGGGTCATCAAGTTCACGCAGATCCTGAGTTGTTCCTCAGACTCAGCATGGTCAGTAGTTTATCCTCAGCCAAGAAGAAGCATTGATCAGAAGTGGGATCAATGTTTTCTCAGCTCCGTAGGGTCAAGGAGTGTTAATTTCTCACGTTAATTTGACCACTCTGTCCTTTGCGAACCCGGCAGGATAAGTTACTCCTCGTCAGACTCAATGGGGTAGATAGTTGTGGATAGACACTACACTAAGCATATCATTTTCATGCAGCAGAATAGATTAGGATAAAAACATAATGCCAATAATGGTAACAACGTTAACAAATGTGTGTGGATCCTATCTACCTGTTGAAGAATCATCAGCATGAGAGCTCTGCACTGGGAGCATTAAATGGGTTTATTGGAGGTAGGTATGGATTCCAAGTTGTGTAGAAATAGTTGTTTTATTTGTCAAACATTTTGCAGTTTGTGAATGTGCATTTGGCTGTGTGTGTGTTTTGACATATATGTATGTGTTCGGTTGAATGTGGACATGGTTGTGTTGGCAGGTGCAAAAGAAGAACTACAGGGAGGAGAAGAAGCGAGCGACTAAAGAGCTCCTGAGCACCATCACTGATCCATCTGTTATTGTAATGGCCGACTGGCTCAAGGTGAGGTTTGTGAAAGGGATATATGGCTGAAATACCCTTGTCTTGCATATTTTGTGTTTTTCCAGCAAGACAGGAATGATCTTGGAGATGAGTTTGATGCTACTGGGTGAGATTCCTAACACTGTGTTTGTGTGTAGATCCGTGGTACTCTGAAGAGCTGGACAAAGCTGTGGTGTGTGCTGAAGCCGGGAGTGTTACTGATATACAAGACCCATAAGAATGGGCAGTGGGTGGGCACTGTGCTGCTGAGTGCCTGTGAGCTTATTGAGAGACCCTCAAAGAAGGACGGGTTCTGCTTCAAACTCTTTCACCCACTGGAGCAGTCTATTTGGGCTGTGAAGGTAAATGCACACACACATTTTTTTCACCAGCAATTAGGACCAGTGCTGTTACAAATGCAAAATCAAAACGGTCTGTTCTCCTGCATATGGGATGTGAAGGTACATCTTCTCGTCTGTGTGTGCATCTGTGTTTGCATCTCAGGGTCCCAAAGGGGAAGCCGTTGGCTCCATCACGCAGCCACTGCCCAGCAGTCACCTCATCTTTCGTGCTGCCTCTGAGTCTGATGGTAAACTCACTGCATATTTATTTACATAATTTTGTCTGTATAATACTATTTCAGATCTTCAAGGGCTGCTATTTTCATCCCCCACAGGCCCTCTTATGGTATTTATTTGGTTTTAGCAACCAAACAAACAAGTCATAATTCTTTAATGACTGTTTCCATCTCTTTCACTTAAAAAAAAAAAAAAACAAAAACTGTTCTGTTGTCTGTTTCAGTAACTTTGTTGTTAATGAGTGGGGCTGTCCTTTTGTGATTAAATAATTGCAGAGAATTCTAGGTGGATGCTGGAGTGTTGAGGATGTCATGGTTGTTCTTAGTACTATTTGATAGCTTTTTAGATTAGAAGTACTGTTGGTTTACACTGTTGAGCTGATTCTTTTGTTGTAGGTAATGCTTGCTTCCAACAGTGGTGTTCAGTATTCACTACTGTGTCACTACTGTGTCAAAGTCTATCCTGATTTTGGGTAGGGTTTTTTTTTATTTTTCTGTTCAGAATCTTCCCTACAAGGCTCACGTTTTGAGCTTCACTGATTCTTAACACCTTTGGCAGTCTCAGTTAGCTGAATGAATGAAATTCCTGTGCTTACACACACTCAGAACAGTGAGGTTTGAGTTTGTTCTCTGTGTTCAGTCCATCTTAAACACACCAGGAGGAAGAGCATTGGGCTTCAATGTGGGTTGAGGTGCCTTGTCTGCGGGCACTTTATCTATGGATGCAGGAGTGGGAAAGCATTGTTCACCCAACCCCCTACTGCCACCATTTTTCTTGCTGGCGCAGGGGATTGAACTGGCAACCCTTCTTTTGCAAGCCATAAAAATGAACTTATATGTTTTGGATTACTGTTACTACAGCCCATCACAAACTGTGTGTGTTTGTGCTCATATTCAGGTCGTTGCTGGATGGATGCTCTGGAGCTGGCTTTGAAGTGTTCTAGCCTGTTGAAAAGGACAATGATCAGGGAGGGAAAAGAGGAGCCTACAGCTGCAGCAGAAACCTCTCATGCAAGCACACACATCAACTTCTACAGCCTGTTGAGAGCACACAACATGCAGGGCTTCCAGTAAGCAAACACACAACATATCACATATCACCAGAAGTGGCAAAAGTGCAAATGTTATTTATTTAATTGGAATTACTGCTGCCACAGAAAATGTGTTTTGGTAAGTTTAGACGTGTGTCTGTGATCTTTCAGGTTTAATGATGGTGAGCAATTTAAAGATGTGGACCTGTACTCCGATAAATCAGACCGAGAGAATGAGCAAGAGGAGAATGAGTGGGATAAGAGCGAGGAGAGCGACAGTGACACCAGTGAACGACAGGATGATTCGTATGCTGACCCAGAGCCTAGTGAGAACCTGAGGGAAACAATCTACCTGCAGCAGAGCCATGAGGAGCTTGGCGAGGTGTGTGTCTGTGTGTTTGTGTAAATGGCAGTGTAAATAAAGGCTGCTTCCCTAGTTTATTATAAAATCCTTAATTAACATCCAGTTTATCAGAAACCTGTCATGTAGGCGGTATACAAGGTGTGTACAAGGTCTTAAAAGTTTGGTGAATGCTAAATGGTATCAGAAAACAAACAAAAGATACAAACAAATGACATCTATTGGCTTATAAGAGGCTTTTTTTTTGCTTGTCTGTCAGTTTTTGCGGAAGAAATCAGGAGCAGCGTTATTCACCAGCCCCCTTCTACTACTTACATTAGTGGAAAGAGACCATTACTCACGAGACATTGTATGGTGTTTGCCAGAATTTGTGCCAGCATTTCCAGATTATGGCGTCCCCTTTAGCAAATGTTGTAAACAATGTGTTCTGCGGTTAAGACACAGATGTGGAGGGAGTTGTCTTCCAATTGTCTTTACAAGTGGGCCCTTATCAAATCTCCAAGATCTTTATGCTTACCCATTTTTCTGCTTCCAATGCATAAACACTGAAAACACTGGGGGGGAGTGGTGGCCTAGTGGTTAGGGAGTTGGCCATAGGATCAGAAGATTGTGGGTTCAAACCCCTTACCTTGAGCAAGGTACCGTCCTCGTCACTGCTCCCCGGGTGCTTTCAATAGCTGCCCCCTGCTGCACGGTGTGTTTGTGCATGGGTTAAATGCAGAGGTCCAATTTCGTTGTGGTTCACTGTGTGCTGTGCCGTGACCTTGCAATGACAAGGGTTGTTACTTTCACTTTTTTCCACTTTCAACTGCAGACTAACCTAATATATCCCACACCTAGACAGATGCTACTTTTAGGAGAAAATCATAGTAATTTACATCACCTGGCAGCTGTTTAAATGTGTTGCTGATTTATGTGTGTTTATCTGTTTGCCTCTATCAGGCTGGTGAAGCGTCTCAGACTGAGACTGTATCAGAAGAGAATAAGTCTCTGATTTGGACATTGCTGAAGCAGGTACGGCCGGGGATGGACCTATCTAAAGTTGTTCTGCCCACGTTTATTCTGGAGCCGCGGTCATTCCTGGACAAGCTGTCTGATTACTATTTCCATGCTGACTTTCTGTCTGAGTGAGTAACCAAACAGAAACATCTAATACAACCATTTTTATAATTCATAAGCATTTCTACCATTCAGAGGCTTATCTTGTGAATAGGGTGCGAAACATTGTTTAAATAAACTGCTGACGTCAAGGCCTTGAATTGCTGCCTTTAGCTTTAGCTTATCTAGCAGTGAAGTATGTGCAGTCAGGCTGAGTCAGGAAGGGAAGAGTGTTCATTAATGATCTCTTTGGAGGTCTCTTTTGGAGTCTCTTGACAAACAGAGGTGACAATGTTTCAGAACCACCCGTTAATACAGTGCAGTACATTCTTCTGGCCAGAATTTCAACATGAAAAACATAATTTGTTTTAATAGACTGGTATTTTAAATGTGAGTGAGTAGGAGACTTTTTCTTGTGTTTCTCCCTGTGCCTGCTTGGTTTTCTTCCCTCAATACAAAGACATGCACATCAGGTGATTTGGAGGTGTGTGTGTGTGTGTGTGTGTGTGTGTGTGACTTTTAAATTGTACATTTTAAAATAAGTTATATTCCAAGACACACTTTGAAATTCTCCAGAATGTTGTTTACAATAGAAAATGTATGTAATTGTTTGTTCAAATCAAACTTGGTTAATTGTAGAAGTTCTAGGATTTTATATATACATACATACATACACACAGTACTGTGCAAAAGTTTTAGGCAGGTGTGAAAAAATGCTGTAAACAAAATGCTTTCAAAAATGGAAGTGTTAATCATTTATGTTCATCAATCAACAAAATGTAGTGAATGAACAAAAGAGAAATCAAATCAAAATTGGTGTGACCACCCTTTGCCTTTAAAGCAGCATCAATTCTTCTAGGTACGCTTGCACACAGTTTTTGAAGGAACTCGGCTGGTAGGTTGTTCCAAACATCTTGGAGAACTAACCACAGATCTTCTGTGGATGTAGGCTTCCTCACATCCCTCTGTCTCTTCATGTAATCCCAGACACACTCGATGATAATGAGTTCAGGGCTCTTTGGGGGCTATACCATCACTTCCAGGACTTCTTGTTCTTCTTTACACTGAAGACAGTTCTTAATGACTTTGGCTGTATATTTGGGGCCGTTGTCCTGCTGCAGAATAAATTTGGGGCCAATCATACGCCTCCCTGACAGTATTGCATGATGGATAAGTATCTGCCTGTATTTCTCAGCATTGAGAACACCATTAATCCTGACCAAATCTCCAACTCCATTTGCAAAAATGCAGTCCCAAACGTTCAAAGAACCTCCACCATGCTTCACTGTTGCCTGCAGACACTCATTATTGTACCGCTCTCCAGCCCTTTCGATGAACAAACTGCCTTCTGCTACAGCCAAATATTTCAAATTTTGACTCATCAGTCCAGAGCACCTGCTGCCATTTTTCTGCACCCCATTTCCTATGTTTTCGTGCATACTTGAGTCGCTTGGCCTTGTTTCCACGTATGAGGTATGGTTTTTTTGGCTACAACTCTTCCATGAAGACCACTTCTGGCCAGACTTCTTCGGACAGTAGATGGGTCTACCTGGGTCCCACTGGTTTCTGCCACTTCTGAGCTGATGGCACTGCTGGACATCTTGCGATTTCGAAGGGTAATAAGCTTGATGTGTTTTTCATCTGCTGCACCAAGTTTCCTTGGCCGACTACTGCATCTACGATCCTCAGCATTGCCCGTTTCTTTGTGCTTCTTCAAAAGAGCTTGAACAGCACATCTTGAAACCCCAGTCTGCTTTTAAATCTTTGTCTGGGAGAGACCTTGCTGATGCAGTATAACTACCTTGTGTCTTATTGCTGTGCTCAATCTTGCCATGACATGAAACTGTCTTCCACAACCTCACCATGGTAGCAGAATTTGGCTGTTCTTAACCCAGTTTTAAGCCTCCTACACAGCTGTTTCTGTTTCAGTTAATGACTGTGTTTCAACCTACATGTGACTTTGATGATCATTAGCACCCGTTTGGTAAAATTGGTTGATCATACACCGGACTAAGAACTGATGCTGGTTTGAAGGCAAAAGGTAGGAACACCGAATTTTGATTTGATTTAGATTTTTCTTTTGTTCACTCACTTTGCTTTTTGTAAATTGATAAAAATAAACAATCATTTATATTTCTGAAAGCATTCTTTGTTTACAGCATTTTTTCACACCTGCCTAAAACATTTGCACAGTACTGTGTGTATATATATGTGTGTGTGTGTGTGTGTGTGTGTGTGTGTGTGTGTTAAATGTTATCAAAACATAGGTTCCAAATATCATAACTCATTACTATCGATGGTAGATATATAAAAGTTTTAGGATTTGTTCTTTGGTTCCTTTGTTAATGGTGATTAAAACCTGGAGTAAAACATATATTTTTTTTTGTTAAAGGTTTTATCAAACATGAGCAAAATGTACATTTTTAATAAAGACATAGTGTGATCATATTTAATATCAGAAGCCTTTATTAGCTTTTTATATTTGGTCAAAGGGTCCTGTACTCTAGGAAAAGTATTTATCTTGAAAACTAATGAAGAAATATTATTTAAAGAAGATTATTTTCTAAAATCAAATCTCTGATCAGTCAGGGGCCTTTGGTGGCATCACACAGTTTTGGCTCATAAGGGTTTGGTTGGAGTGTTTGTGAAGTGTTTTGTTGTTTTTGTGTGTGTCCAGGGCTGCAGTGGAAGAGAATGCTTATAACCGCATGAAAAAGGTGGTGAAATGGTACATCTCTGGGTTCTACAAAAAGCCAAAGGTACATAAGCTCTCTACTCTCCAACCCCAGCTCTGCAGTGTACAATCCAAAACCATGACTAATGTGTGTGTATGTGTGTAATACAGGGTCTGAAGAAGCCATACAACCCCATCATTGGAGAAACCTTTCGGTGCATGTGGATCCACCCTAGGACCAACAGCAAAACATTTTACATTGCAGAACAGGTATAACACACACACACGTGCACACACACATGCACACACTCTCAGCTCTGTTGACTATATGCTACATTCAGTGTTTGTGAGAAACACAGCACCATGTAGCTTACTGAAGCAGCAAGGAATAAAATGACACTCAGTGTTTCCTAAAATTGGGGGACATCCCCTCGTGGGTGTGGAGGTGCCTGGAGCCAGTGCTGCCATTGTAGCTCTGAGGTTTAGAGTATGTTAACACATGGAAGGTTTCTGCTAAATCTTGCCAACATTTTTTTTTTTTTATCTGTCATGATCCAAAATCACAAGACGTCTAAAAGGCACAAGTATTGTTGCCACAGCTCTACAAATCATCGGTTTCATGCAACAACAGCAGCATCACCTTTTCTCTTTGTCGTATTTTACCTGTGTGCACCTCAACTCTCTTATCCTGTTGGCCACTAGTAGGACAGTGTCACATGAGCAAGCTAGGCAGGACAGTACAAAAACGACTGACATTCTGGACCGTCAGGGTGTTGTGGGGCATCCCAGTCTTACATATTGTCACATTACAACAGGCAAAGGCCAGCTCACATTTAAGCCTGGCATTGAAAGTTTTTTTTTCTCCAGCTGCAAAATCCGGCTGAATTGAGTTGCCTTGGCATGAGTTTGTGTATGAGTAAAATATCAGTAAAGTTCTTTCTCGTGTAGGTTTCCCATCATCCTCCAGTCTCTGCCTTTTACGTCAGCAACAGAAAGGACGGATTCTGTCTGAGCGGAAGTATTCTGGCCAAATCAAAATTCTATGGTATAAACACACACATACACTAACACACACACACACAAACGCAATTCTGTCTCCTGACATATTATATTGTGTTTTTTTCAGGAAATTCACTGTCAGCCATTTTGGATGGTGAAGCCAGGTTAACCTTTCTGAATAGAGGAGAAGATTACATTATGAACATGCCTTATGCCCACTGCAAAGGTAATCTCAAACACACACAAACATATACACATACTCATTAGTGCTATTGCAACATATAACCACTTGTGGGAAAGAAAAACAAGTGTTTTGCTTAATTTTTTTTTCTTCTTTGCATCCACTTCTGTGTACACCTGTATGAAATACTTCTGAAAAAGGTATTTTCACACATTCTCCTATGTGTGTTTCTGGCAGGTATTCTGTATGGCACCATGACTCTAGAGCTTGCAGGCCAAGTATCTATCACTTGTGAGAAAACAGGATACAGTGCCCAACTGGAGTTCAAATTAAAGGTAAATGTTTGTGTGCATGTGGGTATGGGATTTCAGAAAATGCTTCTGACTGACCGTATAGATAAAGATCTGCTGATAAGTAGCAGGTTTTTTCAATATTATCTGGGGTATTTGGGTAAACACTACAACCCAGCCCGGGTAAATGGGGAGGGTTACGTCAGGAAGGGCATCCGGTGTAAAACTTTGCCAAATCAATATTCGGACAACGATACAGAATTCCATACCGGATCGGTCGAGGCCTGGGTTAACAACGACCGCCACCAGTGCTGTTAGCCTACAGGATGCGGGTGGAAATTGGACTACTGTTGGACAAAGGAGAAGAAGAAGAAGAGGAGGAAGGCATGTCCAGATGGAGAAGGAGAGAAAGAAGGGGAGGAGAGTGGAAGTGAGGGTAGGGACTTTGAATGTTGGCAGCATGACTGGTAAAGGTAGAGAATTAGCTGATATGATGGAGAGAAGGAAGGTTGACGTTTTCTGTCTGCAAGAGACTAGATGGGTAGTAAGGCCAGGTGTATTGGAGGGGGGTTTAAACTGTTCTACCATGGTGTGGATAGAAGGAGGAATGGGGTAGGTGTTATCCTGAAGGAAGAATATGTGGAGAGTGTTTTGGAAGTGAAGAGGGTGTCAGGGAGGGTGATGAGTTTGAAGCCGGAAGTTGAAGGTGTGATAATGAATGTTGTTAGTGCTTCTGCTCCACAAGTTATTGTGAGATAACCAGAAGGAAAAATTCTGGAGTGAGTTAGATGAAGTGACAGAGATTGTACCCAGTGGAGAGAGAGTGGTGATTAGTGCAGATTTTAATGGTCATGTTGGTGAAGGGAACAGAGGTGTTGGGTAGATATGGTGTCAAGGAGAGGAATGCTGAAGGTCAGCGTTAACACGGGCACTGGGAGGTGTTGAAGATCTACCGGATTGCTGAGAAACTACTGCAGAAGTGATAAGGCAGATGGCTAGAAACGTTCTTGGTGTGACATCTGGAGGGAAGAAGGAGGATAAGGAAACCTGGTGATGGAATCAAGAAGTCCAGGAGTGTATACAGAAGAAGAGGGAGGCAAAGAAGACATGGGACAATTAGAGAGATGAAGAATGTAGACAGGTGTACAAGGAGATGAACCGCAGGGCAAAGAAAGCAGTGGCGAAGGCCAAAGATAAGGTGTTTGGTGAATTGTATGAGAGGTTGGACAGTAAAGAGGGAGAAAAGGACCTTTACAGATTGGCTAGACAGAGAGACAGATCTGGAAAAGATGTGCTACAGGTCAGGGCGATTAAAGATAGAAATGGAAACGTACTCACAGGTGAACAGAGTGTGTTGAGCAGATGGAAGGAATACTTTGAGGGGCTGATGAATGAAGAAAATGAGAGAGAGAAGACTGGATGATGTGAGAAGAGTGAACCAGGAAGTACAGCAAATAAACAAGATTGAAGTAAGGGCAGCGATGAAGATGATGAAGAATGGAAAGGCTGTTGGACCAGATGACATACCAGTGGGAGCATGGAGATGTTTAGGGGAGATGGCAGTTGAGTTTCTGACTAGATTGTTTAACACAATCTTGGAAAGTGAGAAGATGCCTGAGGAGTGGAGACGAAGTGTACTGGTACCGATCTTCAAGAATAAGGGTGATGCACAGAGCTGTAGTAACTATAGAGGGATAAAGTTGATCAGCCACAGCATGAAGTTATGGGAAAGAGAAGTGGAAGCTTGGTTAAGAAAAAAGGTGAGAATCAGTGAACAGCAGTATGGTTTTATGCTGAGAAAGAGCACTACAGATGCAATGTTTGCTCTGAGGGTGTTGATGGAGAAGTACAGAGAAGGTCAGAAGGAGCTGCATTGTGCCTTTGTGGACTTGGAGAAAACATATGACAGGGTGCCTAGAGAGGAGTTGTGGTTTTGTATGAGGAAGTCTGGTGTTACAGAGGAAGTATGTGAGAGTAGTTCAGGATATGTATGATGACAGTGTAACAGTGGAGAGATCTGCAGTGGGAGTGACGGATGCATTTAAGGTAGAGGTTGGACTACATCAAGGAGCAGCACTGAGCCCATTCTTGTTTGCAATAGGAATGGACAGATTGACGGACGAGGTTAGACAGGAGTCTCTGTAGACGATGATGTTTGCTGATGATATTGTGATCTGTAGTGAGAGTAGGTAGTAGTGAGGAGAACCTGGAGAGATTGAGATATGCTCTAGAGAGGAGAGGAATGAAAGTGAGGATGCAGGGAGTGGAGGTAACAAAGGTGGAGGAGTTTAAATACTTGGGATCAACAGTTCAGTGTAATGGCGAGTGTGGAAGAGAGGTGAAGAAGAGAGTGCAGGCAGGTTGGACTGGGTGGAGAAGAGTGGCTGGAGTGATTTGTGACAGACATGTACCAGCTAGACTAAAAGGGAAGGTTTACAGGACAGTAGTGAGACCAGCTATGTTGTATGGGTTGGAGACGGTGGCACTGATGAAAAGGCAGGAGGCGGAGCTGGAGGTGTCAGAGTTAAAGATGCTGAGATTTTCGTTGGGTGTGACGAGGATGGACAGGATTAGAAATGAGTATATTAGAGGGACAGCTCAGGTTAGACGTCTTGGAGACAAAGTTAGAGAAGCAAGGTTGCGTTGGTTTGGACATGTCCAGAGGAGAGATGAGGATTATATTGGAAGGAGGATGTTGAAGATGGAGCTGCCAGGAAAGAGGAGAAGAGGAAGACCAAAGAGGAGGTTTATGGTCGTGGTGAGAGAGGACATGCAGGTGGTCTGTTTGAAGCAGGAAGATGCAGAGGACAGGATGAAATGGAGACAGCTGATCCGCTGTGGCGACCCCTAAATGGGAGCAGCTGAAAGAAAAAGAAGAAGAAAGATTTGTGTGAACACTACAGTAACACTAAAAATGATGAGTTCTAAGGCAAATTAGTTCTGGTTCAGAAGGTGAAAAGGCCCAATTTAAAATCTTTTGCGATCTTGTGGGGCTGTGTTGGGAAACGTGTGGAGAAGAATCACTCTAGATTATCATCGGATTATCATCGGACAATGAAGAATATGGGTGAAGCAGTTCCTTAAAGTGAAAGTGACAACTTGCCACTGTGAGTACACAGCACAACACCCAGTGAAACCAACAGTGGTAGTGTTACAGGTAGGACTTGTGACCTCTTGGTCCATTGAATCATTTTACAAAGCTTCAGGAAAGCAAGAACAAGTAGTCAGATAGACAGCAGTCTTACGAACTAAAAGATCTATAAAACATAGATAAACACTGTAAATTTTTTAGAATTTTTTTTCTTTTCCCCCCCATATGCCCTGTTCATTTTTTTAATGGTTCAAGGTGTAAGCAGTGTTTTGCCCTCTGTAGCTGCTTACAGGGCTACACATATTTTACACAAGCTGTTTACAGATTATTCTTATCAATAGCATGTTTTTTCCAGTTGACGACTGAGTGTGTCTGCTCAGCTTGTTTATACATCTCACGGGTGCACTTTAGGATGTTCGTTTGTGAATTGTGGATTATGGCGTGTTTTGCAAAACACTTGTTTGGATCCTTCTGCATTCATTCATTCCTTCTGTACTCATTTTTCATATTTTTGCTTTTGCCACTTCTACAAACTCTTTAAAAATCCTTAATGTAAGATAAAGAGATTTTTTTTAAAATAGCATGGCTTTTTGTGCTCTTTCACAAAATGAGTAAGAACATTATGACCACTTGCAGTTAAATCACACGGATTATATTGTATCTGTGCACCTCAAGGTTTAGATTCAGGACTTATTTGAGAGTAAGTGCAGCCATAGTTTTATGTGTTGGCTGTGGGGAAAAGTAGGCAGGTAAAAAATCCTGAGCGACAACTTACACACTATTGCCACACAACTGGGTCAGAACATCGCTGGAATGACATTGCTTGTTAGGTACTTATCACTGATGAACAGGAACCTATCAACAGTAATACAAGCCTCAGCAATAACGGTAGTGATCTTGCCCAGTAGCAGTCTGTGGGATGTGCTAAAACAACAAATTACTCCACCTTGCAGCTGACAGGAATTAAAAGGATTTGCTGTCTGGCTGGTTGGCAGTCTGGTGGATACAAATATATTAATGTGTTAACCAAATCTAAAATGGTCAGTCAGGAGAGCTTTTTTCACAAACTAATCTAAACTAAGTTGTGCAAAATATCCACTGTCAGAATAATTTTTTCTTTTCAAGTCAGTTTCAAGTCACCTGTGCTTTTTACAACTGTTGTCAGCAGCTTCACAGAATCCGGGTCTGAGCCCCAAGTGAGTAAGCCAAGGGCAACAGAAGTTAAACTCCCTAAAACAGGAAGAAACCTTGGGAGGAACCAAGACTCAAAAGGGGAACCCATCCTCCTCTGGTCGACACCTGAATATAAGGAAGGAAAAGAGTGCGTTTCATAAAGTAATCAATTTAACGATGAGTTCCAGTAAAGTGTGAGTTACAATGAAAGAGTCTGTAATTGGAAGATCAGTGAGCTAATAGTGGTGGTTCTGCTTGAGTGAGTGACGATTGAAAAAATCTTAGTGGCAACAGATGATCCAGTCTGATGTAGCTGATCTAAAGTTCAAGCGGAGAATCTGATGCTGGTCGGTTCGTCAGCTCAGTGGAGTAGCTGGTATGGAGTTAAGGAAACCCTAACGGTGATTGATGGGCGTGGCTGGGAGGTCTTTGCTTTCTGGAAATGCCTAAGCTGTCCATTGTACAGGTGGTGGACAGCTGTCGATCTCAAACAGAAAGAAAGGAACTATATCTGTTAGAACTAGAAATTAAACTCGGAGTGTGCAAACCATGAATTTATAGAATGCAGCACTGTGACTCCGGTAAACTATTATAGCCTGTCTAGAAAGGACAACACTGAGGGTTTTGCAAACAGGAGCACCCCTAGAGACATTGGTGTGTCCCCACACCACCATTAACAAACCTGAGTGATCGAGTGAGAGTGATTGGCCAGCAGCACCAACATCCCAGTTTACTGTAGTTCTTGGTATCCTTGAGCCACTGTATCTGCACCTCTTATCTATACTTTGTCTCTTTTTCTTTCATACAGCCTTTCCTGGGTAGTAATGACAGTGTTAACCAGATCAGTGGGAAGATTAAACTGGGGAAAGAAGTGCTGGCTACACTGGAAGGACACTGGGTAAGTATGTATATGTGTTATCGGTAAGATTGGTCAATAACTGATGGTAGACCAGATAGGAGATGGGAGACCGTTACATTTCTTCAATTTAGCACTAGCAGCATATAACTTTGCAAAGTTATGTCTTTTAATACTCAAGCTGTCCCTGAGTGTTTTACTCTTTAGAAGTCTATCTGTTCTACATAGTCATGTGGAAAAAATTTACACCCCATTAAATATTCAGTTCTTTGTTAAGAAATGTTCACATATCTAATCTCTATGATCACGTCTAATCTTGTTTTTATTTTTCTCTGGAGAAGAAAGTGATTGAATTGTGGGAAAACAACAAAAAGCAACCTTGATTTATACCTTAAACAAAGGAGATCAACTAATGTGTATTCTAACAGAGGAAAATGTTAGGACACCCTACACCCTAATAACTAGTGTTACCCCCTTTGGCTCTAATAACCGCAGTGAGACACTTCTTGTAGAATCTACCAGTCTCTGACATCAGTCTGAGGAAAGTTTGTTCCACACCTCAATGCAGAATTCTTTAAGCTGTGAGATGTTTGAGGGGATTCTTGTATGTACAGCCTGTTTCACGTTACCCCAAAGCATCTCAATGGGATTAAGATCTGGGCTTTGCCTCAGCTGCTCCAGGACTCTCCATTTCTTAGTTTTCAGCCAGTCCTTGGTGGATTTACTGGTACGTTTTGGGTCATTGTCATGTTGCAGGGTACAGTTTTGCTTCAGCTTGAATGTTCTTACAGATGGTCTCACATGTTCCTCAAACACCCTCTGATACATGGTAGAATTCATGGTGAATTCTATGATGGTGAGCTGGTCAGGTCCTGCTGCAGCAAAGCATCTCCATACCATGACAACTCCACCTCCATGCTTCACAGTTGATATGAGGTTCTTTTCCTGGAATGCTGTATTTGGTTTACACCTCTGTCCTCTGTTCTGGTGTCCAAATAATTCAATTTTAGACTCCTCTGTCCAAAGAACATTCCAGAAGTCCTGGTCTTTGTTTACGTTCTCTCTGGCAAACTTCAAGCTGGCCTTGATGTTTCTCTTAGAGAGCAAAGGTTTCCTCCTTGCACACCTCCCATGCAAGTTAAAGTTGTACAGTCTCTTTCTGATTGTAGAGGCATGAACTTTTACATCAACAGTAGCAATAACCTACTGTAGGTCCTGTGATGACATTTGAGGGTTTTTGGAGACTTCTTTTAGCATCTTGTGGTCTGCTCTTAGGGCAAACCTGCTTGGACGGCCAGACCTTAGCATGTTGAAAGTAGTTTGGAAAGTCCTCCACTTGTAGACTATTTTCCGGACAGTGGGATGCCTGATTGCAAATTCTTTTGAGATCTTTTTAAATCCCTTACCAGACTTATAAGCTTCTATAATCTTCTTTTTAAAGGCCTCAGACAGCTCTTTTGATCTCACCATGGCGTTCACTCTCACCTCAAAAGTCAGGAGTATGCCAAACTAAATGTCTGAGGTTTAAATAGAGCAAACGTAATAATTATCTAATCAAGTGCACCTGATGTGCTACATCAGTGTTTGATTTGAGCCATTTTAATTGGGAATAAATGTGGTGTCCTAATTTATTCCTTACCAGAAATCACATTTTTGTAGAATTACATATCCAAGAATGTTTCAAAAACATACAGGCTTTCATAGGATATCCTAATTTTTATTACAGAACCATATTTGTCTTAAATGTTGTTTTTGGCAGGGCAAAATCTCCAAAATGATTACCAAGAGAAGGAAAAGACTTAATTTGACACAATTTTTCCCATGTGAATTTATTAGAATGTTCACTGTGCAATATTAACATAATGTGTTAAATTATTAGCACTTTTTAAATTCTGAAAACAAATGACATGTACATATGAGAAATATAATATTACATACAGTTACATATTTATCCTTAAAGAGGTGTGCAGCTGTATGGAAGTACATAAACTATATATATATATATATATGTGTGTGTGTATATGTTCGTTTGTGTTCTCTGTACAGGACAGTGAGATCTTTATAAACGATAAGAAGACTGGTGTCGTGGACACATTTTGGAATCCAACAGCAGAACTGCGACAGAGTCGGCTCATCCGCTGCACCGTCCCACCTGAGGAACAGGGCGAGTTTGAGTCTGAGAGGTACACGGATGCACACGTGCGCACATACACACACATAATTGAATGGTTAAGGAATAGCAGGAAGAATACAATGCTCTGTATGTGTGTTACAGGTTAGTATAGACTAGGCAGAGTTACATATATATTATATACTGTGCAAATGTTTTAGGCAGGTGTGAAAAATGCTGTAAACAAAGAATGCTTTCAAAAATGGAAGTGTTAATCATTTATTTTCATCAGTCAACAAAATGCAGTGAATGAACAAAAGAGAAATCTAAATCCAGTCAAATTTGGTGTGACTACCCTTTGCCTTCAAAGCAGCATCAATTCTTCTAGGTACGCTTGCACAGTTTTTGAAGGAACTCTGCTGGTAGGTTGTTCCAAAAATCTTGGAGAACTAACCACAGATCTTCTGTGGATGTAGGCTTCCTCACATCCTTCTGTCTCTTCATGTAATCCCAGACACACTCGATGATGTTGAGTTCAGGGCTCTTTGGGGGCTATACCATCACTTCTAGGACTTCTTGTTCTTCCATCCATCCATCCATTTTCTACCGCTTGTCCCAAACGGGGTCGCGGGGAGTGCTGGTGTCCAACCCAGCGCACACAGGGCGAGGACGGGGGACGCACCCTGGACAGGTCGCCAGGCCATCGCAGGGAGGAGCAGGACGGGGAGGGCACCTTGCTCAAGGGTACCTCAGGGTAACCCATTGGGAAGGGATTTGAACCCCCGATCCTCCAATCATGTGACCGACGCCCTAACCACTGCCCCTTCTTCTTGTTCTTCTTTACGCTGAAGAAAGTTCTTAATGACTTTGGCTGTATGTTTGGGGCCATTGTCCTGCTGCAGAATAAATTTGAGGCCAATCATACGCCTCCCTGACAGTATTGCATGATGGATAAGTATCTGCCTGTATTTCTCAGCATTGAGAAATCCTGACCATTAATCCTGACCAAATCTCCAATGCCATTTGCAGAATTGCAGAAATGCAGTCCCAAACGTTCAAAGAACCTCCACTATGCTTCACTGTTGCCTGCAGACACTCATTATTGTACCGCTCTCCAGCCCTTCGACGAACAAACTGCCTTCTGCTACAGCCAAATGTTTCAAATTTTGACTCATCAGTCCAGAGCACCTGCTGCCATTTTTCTGCACCCCGGTTCCTATGTTTTCGAGTCGCTTGGCCTTGTTTCCACGTCAGAGGTATGGCTTTTTGGCTGCAACTCTTCCATGAAGACCACTTCTGGCCAGACTTCTCCGGACAGTAGATGGGTCTACCTGGGTCCCACTGGTTTCTGCCACTTCTGAGCTGATGGCACTGCTGGACATCTCAAGTCAAGTCAAGTAGGATTTTATTGTCATTTCAGCCATATACACAGTGAAACGAAATAACGTTCCTCCAGGACCCTGGTGCTACACACAAGACAAGACACAAGACAACATAAGACACAACACGGGGCAACAAGTGACAGACAGTACATTTATCCGTAGAGGGCTGCAGTGTTGTGGAACAAAGCAGCCCAGGTACATTATGGTGTAGCAATGTGGTGGAGCGGTGTAACTGAATTTAAAGTGCAAGAGTGCAACACGAGATAAATAAATAAATACAGGATGAAAAGTGGACTGGGTTTAAGAGTTCAAGATATTGGTGGTTTCAGAGTTCAAGAGTCTGATGGCCAGGGGGAAGAAACTATTTCCCATCCTGGAAGTGAAGGCCCGTATGCTGCGGAACCTTTTCCCGGATGGTAGGAGGGAGAACAGAGTGTGGGAAGGGTGGGAGGGATCATCCACAATGCTGGTTGCTTTGCGGATGCAGCGAGTGGTGAACATGTCCTGTACAGAGGGCAGAGAGATCCCGATGATCTTCTCAGCTCTTCTCACTACCCGTTGTAGGGACTTGCGGTCTAAGACGTTGCAGTTCCCGTACCAGGCAGTAATGCAGCCGCTTAGGATGCTCTCAATGGTTCCTCTGTAAAAGATGGTGAGGATGGAAGGTGGGAGATGGGCTTTCCTCAGTCTGCGCAGGAAGTAGAGGCGCTGCTGGGCTTTCTTTGTGACGGAGTTGGTGTTGAGGGTCCACGTGAGGTTGTCAGTGATGTGAACACCAAGAAACTTGGTGCTCATCTCCACAGGTGAGGTGTTGATAAGTGGAGTGTGGTCCCGACGTGATCTCCTGAAGTCAACAACCATCTCTTTAGTCTTGTTGACGTTCAGAGACAGGTTGTTGGTTCTGCACCAGTCCGTCAGCTCTTGTATCTCCTCTCTGTAAGCCGCCTCGTCTCCACCGCTGATCAGACCCACCACGGTTGTATCATCAGCGAATTTGATGATGTGGTTCGAGCTGTGCTTGGCTGCACAGTCGTGGGTCATCAGTGTGAACAGCAGTGGGCTGAGCACACAGCCCTGGGGGGCTCCTGTCCTCAGTGTGATGGTGTTGGAGGTGCTGCTACTGATCCTGACTGACTGGGGTCTCCCAGTCAGGAAGTCCAGGATCCAGTTACAGAGGGAGGTGTTCAGGCCCAGCAGCCTCAGCTTCTCACTCAGGTGCTGAGGGATGGTGGTGTTGAATGCTGAACTGTAGTCGATGAACAGCATTCTGACATAACTGTCCTTTCTGTCAAGATGAGAAAGGGCCAGATGGAGGGTGGTGGAGATTGCATCGTCCGTTGAGCGGTTGGGACGATACGCAAACTGCAGGGGGTCTAGTGAGGAGGGGATCTGGGACTTGATGTGCCTCATGACCAGCCTCTCGAAGCACTTCATGATGATGGGTGTGATTGCGACGGGACGATAGTCGTCTCCACCGCTGATCAGACCCACCACGGTTGTATCATCAGCGAATTTGATGATGTGGTTCGTGTCACCAGTGTTCTTGAAGTGGCCATGGATTCTCTCTGTGTGAGCACGCTTTGCTGCTCTGATGGCCCGAGACAGGTTTGCCCTCGCTTTTCTTAGGGCGGCCTCGTCCCCTGACTTGAAGGCCTTGTCCCGGGTTCTCAGGAGTCTGCGCAGCTCCACGGTCATCCATGGCTTCTGGTTGGGTCGTGATATGATGAACTTGGAGACAGTAACATCCTCAATGCACTTGCTGATGTAGCCAGTCACTGAAGCTGTGTACTCCTCCAGGTTGATGGAGTCACCGTAGGTTGCAGCCTCCCTAAACATGTCCCAGTCGGCGCGTTCGAAGCAGTCCTGAAGAGCAGAGATGGCTCCTGTGGGCCAGGTCTTTACTTGTTTCAGGGTGGGTCTCACGCGCCTGACGATGGGTCTGCACGCTGGGATCAGCAGCACAGAGATCTTGCGATTTCGAAGGGTAATAAGCTTGATGTGTCTTTCATCTGCTGCACCAAGTTTCCTTGGCCGACTACTGCATCTACGATCCTCAGCATTGCCCGTTTCTTTGTGCTTCTTCAAAAGAGCTTGAACAGCACATCTTGAAACCCCAGTCTGCTTTTAAATCTTTGTCTGGGAGAGACCTTGCTGATGCAGTATAACTGCCTTGTGTCTTGTTGCTGTGCTCAATCTTGCCATGACATGAAACTGTCTTCCACAACCTCACCATGGTAGCAGAGTTTGGCTGTTCTTAACCCAGTTTTAAGCCTCCTACACAGCTGTTTCTGTTTCAGTTAATGACTGTGTTTCAACCTACATGTGACATCGATGATCATTAATACCTGTTTGGTAAAATTGGTTGATCATACACCTGACTAAGAATTGATGCTGGTTTGAAGGCAAAAGGTAGTAACACCAAATATTGATTTGATTTAGATTTTTTTTTTTTT